>CM018694.1:20154634-20473962 GCA_009363875.1 Mikania micrantha | reverse complement strand
TCCTTTTCTTCTCCAGACCATATGACGAATGCCCTGCCTTTAGTCGTGTTGCCCCCTAATTTCTTGAATTGCGGGCAGTCTCGGTGCATGTGACTGGTTTCCCGTAGGTAAAGGATCCCCTCTGCGTGTCATTAGCATTGGCGTTCGGGTTGGCACGACAATCCTTCGTCATATGTCCATTCTTCCCACATCTTGTACACTTAACCCTATTGCATGGGCCGAAGTGATGGTGGTGAACAGTGATTGCACTTAGGGTAGTTGCCCTTATACACACCTTGCCCTGGGCATCTGACTATGTATGTGGCAGTGAACATTTTGGCTGGTGCTGGGTTGATGGAATGGTTGTTGTTGTGGAGAGTAGGTTTTTTGTTGTTGGGTCCCACTTGCGCTGTCTTGCTGCTGCTTCAGATGCTCACCCTGCTTGGGTAACTCCCCTATGATACCGCTTGGTCGGTTAGACGGTAAGCGAAGAGAATGGTAGGCTAAATGAGAGTGGGGTCAGCAGTAGTAACCATACTGCTCAATTTTCTTGTACTCCGGGGTCACCATTTAATATCTGTATATTAGTCATCAGTACGGACGATGCTTGTAAGTACATGTATGTAAAACATTCTCGTGTTCGTACGGGTGAGGATTCTTATGAATACGAGCGAAAGTTATATAATATGACGAAACAATTAATTACATGATTTCAAAAATAAATTAATAGTAATATTTCATGTAATATATTTATTAGGACTCAATACCTTAAAAGATAAAATAAAACCATTTTTTTTATGAAAAGGTAACATTTATGTTATATTCGTAAATTAACTCGTCAACGCGAAACCAATCGTACACGAACGCGCGGGAAACCACTCAGGGTATAAAACCCTTAATTCTCCTCCCACCCCTCATTCAATGTAGAAAAACACACTCTCTCTCTACAATTTTGTTCATCCTCTCTCTCTAGAATTTCAACAACAAAATCCACACTCCACCATAGAAATCCTTCACCAAATCAAGCAAATAAGGTGTCTAAATGTTCATCTCAATGAAAGGAAGCTAGAAGTATAAAGGACCTACTCAAACACGAGCTCGAATGACCGGTCCGGTATTCTAGAGAGAAGGTTCAGAATATTAGGGTTTTGTTACTATTTCCCACTCTTTGATTATAAAACCCGGTTTCGAACCATCAAGACCCATAAACTAACTTCCATTCACCCTTGAAGACCCTTAGATAACCTTGGTTTAAATGAATGAAGACTGGAAAATGTGAAGCTTTTTGAAACGACTAGTATCGATGGAGAACATCAAGACCAGATGGTATCGATGGCTTGGTGTGAAAGACTAGCAACTTGCCATCGATATTAGTACGTTCGATGGCCTCAAAATACTGAGGATCCTTCGTTACATTATCTTCAATGTCTTCCAAGTAAAATTGTTCAGGAACCCATCGATACTGTTAGGTTTGATGGCCCTGGTGCTTCACACAAGATAATATCGATATTGGAAAGTTCGATGGCTCACCGAGAACAACCAAGGGGTTGTCGATACTGTTAGTATTGATGCAACCCTGAGTGAATTCCAAAATTTGAAACTAATGGTTAAGAGATCCAAGGGTTAGGGAAAGAAAGTTGATCAAGAACTCATAGTATCGAAGGACTTAAGCGTTGACATTAAAAAGGTTGTGAACATGTAGTATCGATGAGCCCTTGTTGAGGTGTTCATCAATATTATAATATCGATACTATGTCTTGCAGCTTCTAAACCTTCGATATTAATAACTTTAAACTATCCAAGTGTCCCAAACCATCAAAGAACTAAAATAAGCATAAATCAAATGCCAAGATATCCCATGAATCCTAGAGGGTCGGGGAAGGTGATATGGGCTTTCAATCGGCTTTAGGTGTTTAACACTTGATTATCTTATAACTTAAGCTTAGCCTATCTAAAATATAACTTAATTAAATCATAATGAGGATCTAAAACATGTCATAATAATTCTAAGACGAAAAAAAGGGAACCAACCTTGATGAATATGGGCAACCTCATGCATAACAAAGGTGATGTATGGCAAGTGCATTTCTAAACTTAGTTATATTTAAAGACTTAATTAGATTAAAAAAAAACTAGAATAACAATCTAACACGTTCCATTTATCAAGAAACTATGGCGTAGCTTAAGATGATAGAGAGTGTTAGGTAACCTAGAACACTTGAGAAAGTTAGATAAAAATAATCAACCATTACCAAACAATAGGAACATGTACTTATAAGTCATAAATCATATCAAATACAACATAGGAATCTGAAACACAGTCAAAGTACAACAAGTTAGAGCATTGGTAATCACTCATAGTTCAAGAGCACAAACAACCAAGGTGAGAACATAGCCCCTATTTTAGTGTTTTACAACTGTTTTGGGGTGAAACATGTGATTCAATGTTTTCTTTATACAATCTTATCAAGTAAGTTTTATAAAACTCTTTCACAGTAATAGGTTTTATAAACTATTAAACTTGTAAACTTACGATTTCAATGTAAATAGTTTCAGTTAAATCGTTGTATTCAAACAAGGTTTTCAATCAATGTATTCAATCAAGGTATTCAACCATGGTATTTGATAAAGATATTCAAACCACTGTATTCCATCATGAAATCATTGTTCAAAACATTTTTATATCTTTTCAACATTTTAAATGGTATAAATTTCATAACATGTAGTCATGGTATTCATTGTTGTTAACAACCTTAGATACATCAAGATACATTCATTTATTCATTCTTTCTCATAATATTTATGACGCTAGTACTGGGTGATCACAACAAGGGAAAGCGGGACACGTTTGGTTACGCCAAGGCTGTAGTTAGAGTTTTAAATTGTTTTAGAAACTAACTGCATATTGGATGCTTTACGACAATATGCATTTGCTGCTAATTAAGTTTACCAGCATAGGTCATATTGGATGCGTTACGTCAACACGGAGTTGTTGATGAATAAATTCAACAACACGGGTCATTTTGCATTGTAACATCTGTACAGTAACTTTGGTAGTCATAGATCATGATAGAACAGTGTGTACATGTTAGTCTATATGCCAATGAGATTCGTATTCGGTATGTCAATGTGCCAATGTGATTCATATGTTCATATTCGTGTTGTGTGTTATAGGATTTTGTTTAGTTAGGAACAAGTATATATATTTATTTACAGTCGATTACCCTAGGCAAGAACAGTATTGTATTATATCAAAACAGTGGTGGGCTGGCGGCTGATAAGGCAGGCAACTGGATTCTACGTATGCCCTATACATATACTGAGTTCGGTGTAATAGGATAGTGTTAGTGCGTAGTGTTATGACGAGTAGTAAGTGAGACTGAGTATCATTATGGGGTGACGATTCGTAATGATATTAGTGTCGAAATTATAATTACGAGTGAACATCAATAAATACGCAAAAACGACCCAAAACGCATATTACTACGGGTATACACGTAATTATAGTTAGTTTAAATGTCTGAGTATGAATGAAAAGTAAAAATAAGTAAAATATTTTATTTTATATTTTACAATTTTGAAACTTATCAAAAATAATCCAAGGATCTAATTTTACAAGTAAAATATCCGTTTACGTAATCGTATCGACGCGTTCGTAAAAATACACGAAACCGACACCGAGCGAGACCGAACATGGGGGAACCACCTGGGGTATAAAAACCTTATTTCCCTCTAATTTCTTCATTTCATTGCAGCCTTCATCTTTCTCTCTCTTAAAATTCCTCCAAAGTTTTCCCTCACTAGAAAACTCATACTAAATCAACCATAACTTCCCTGATTCTTAACCAAATCATGCATATTATATATCAAAACGATCGTCTAGAGAGAGGAAGCTTGTAGTACAAAGGATCGGAACTGGTTAGAGCTATTTTGGCCGGAATCTTAGAGAGAAGTTACGGTGCTGAAGGTTTGCTCACTATTCATCATCTTCTTGCTTTCAAAATGAGTTCTCAGCTTTTCAAACCCCATACCATAGGAAATTCGCTTGGGAAGTCTTGGAACAACTAAGATTTATCATTAGAAGGATGTAAATGGGATGGAAGGTCAATGGGGCACAACATCGGTACAAAAACACTCATAATCTCTTGGTATCGACAAGCTGAATTGTTGGGTCCTGTTCCATCGATATTGTAAAGGTCGATGGCTGTGTATGGTACTCGAAACAAGTGAATTTGGCAAGCTTGCTGATGTCCATAATTATAACATCAGTTCCGGAACCGGCACCGGAACAGTGATCTCTACAGCAAAACGAACAGTAATCAGGTACGAACTATGTGAGTGAGTTCTATTTTATGTTATGTTCATTTCATGTTTTAGTGTCATTTCATGTCATTAACGAACAAATTCAGAAATCAGTTCAAAAAACGATGTTTAGAACAACGGTTCGTAAGTCAGATAATTATCTGGCGACACAGAACCATGATGTTTTTAATTATCTGTGCTCGACTAGCCGAAGGAGCACCCATCAGTTGGGCCGAATGTCAGAAGGCCGAATGGCCAATAGCCGAGACAGCTCTCATTCGCCATGCCTAGCCTTCATACGGTCAGGCCCTTTTGGCTCTTACTCATTCGTTCGGCCACCTGCTATTCGATCGGTCCTTGTCATTCGCCATATGCTCATTCGAATGAGCCTCAATCGGCCAAGACCCATTCGAACCCAACCCATTCGCCGAATCAGGCCCTTCGGCCATGGTTTCATTCGACACCCCTACAGCACTCATTTGACCATGCTCATTCGGTAGCCATTAACTTCATTCGACCAACACAAGGTTCATTCGGCCAACCACTTTCGGCCACCCCTACAATCGGCCATCAACATCATTCGACCACACCCTATTCGGTGATCATTCTCATACGGCCATAGGATTGCTCGATCAACCAAGGGATGGGAAGACATGTGTGATATACGGGAATCATGAGTATAGACATGCATGGGCCTCGACCGAAAGTGGGTGGGTTCATGTGAGTCCTTTACGTGGGAATCACATATGCATGCATGAGGATTTATTATATGTGTGTGCATGGGAAATCTATTATCCATAACACTAGGGAAATCCTAAGGATCATAGGAGCTTAATCACGAGTTATTCTATATGGGGTTAGTCTAATATACAAGGAAGCTAGCTAAGCATGGGTGATAAATACATTGTGAACACCAAGTGCTTACAGATCTCTACACACTAGTACAACAAAGTAGATAGCTCAATGGAATTTTCTAAACCTTGTTGTATGCTTGAATAATCAAAGAACTATCAAGAAATCGTTTAAAGATCAAAGTTTAATCAAGGGGTCGAGATTTGGTCCAATGGGCTTAACCTAAGCCCATCTATTGTTAACTATATTTTCAATTATATTAATTATATTTTGAAGAAAAGAAATTCACACTATAACCATTATTAAATTACATTAAATTGATGATTGCTAAATAAATGTTCTTTTTAAAATGAATTAATCTAAAATTTTAACTAAAGACTTATAATTAATAATTGGGGGAGAAGGGTTGTAAATGGGTAATGAGACTATCCTAGTTAGATTAGTTCAATGAAGTCTTAGAAACACTTAGTATCTAGGACACTTAGTTGCACACCGAGAACAAACCCTAGTTGAGACTATTATAAGTACTTATCGTATTCGAATTCTCTTTTAAACAACTCAGTTGTTGAAATACCTAGGTTACAAACAACAAGCGCAAATTTTCTGTGGTAATTCTATACAGAGAAACACAGGTGAGTTCATTGCCCCTTTTCTAACCATTTTTGTTTTAAAACGCGGGGCTGAGAAGCATGCGTAAACTGTTTTAATAAAATTGTTTACTTAAATGCTTTAATTATCATATGTGGTATATATGAATGTTTGTTCATAATCCTAGACTTATGTTTAGGAAATCTCTATGCCGAATTAACTAACACGTTAATTAAATTACTCTTAGGAGTAATACTTAAATTCTACAACTCTAAGAAACCCTTAGTCCATCGAGTTCAAATTTCAGAATCTAAATTCAAAGTGAAATCAAAAGAACCAAAGCAAACTCAGGAACCTACTCATGAATCTATAATCACTGTGAAATCAAGGAATTCTACAGATCAAAAATCAAGTGAATCATGGGAATCATAACCGTGTGAATCATTGAAATAATGAAATCATTATGATCTAATGAAATCATTAATACCTAAAGTAAGGTGAGTTGTCAGTTGTATGTAAATCGAGACCACGTGTAACACACGGAAAGTCCCTTCACAGTAGTAGACTCTAGTAGTCAAGCTACATGGGCAATAACTTAAACTATCAGATGAAATCAAGAAATCAAGAGAATCATGAATCAATGAAGATCAGAATCAAAGGATATCCTTAAAGTCCCTACGCATACAGTAGACCAGAGGGTCAAGCTGATATGGGCAAAACATTAAAATCCCGGTCAGTTCAGGTATACTCCTTGTGAGTTATGCCTGGCATGGGTCACGTGTGAGAGGATACAACTTGGACAACCACCAACAACTAAGTCTAATTGATTGAGTCAAATAAAGCCCAAGCATCATGTCTTAGTTGTATGTAAATGTTATTTATTTGTTTAATTAAACATTTAACATTTTATTTCTATAATTGCTTTTGGGAAATCATGAAGACATGGTGAACCCAGGAAATCAGTTATCTTGCAAATTATGGAAATCAATTCTTTTACATAAAAGTGAGTGTATGTAAGAATGCTTAATTATCATTAATATCAATGTCCTATACGGCGTCTGGGCGGTCGTAGGCTTGACTCTGGGTATGCCCTATACATAAGCATACCGAGCTGGATGATACAGGTGATGTTAATGAGGTTAAGGTTGTTACCGAAGAGGTTATCAATGTTATCATGTGTTTCAAACTGTTATACATAGTGCTTTCAATCTCAGATGATCATAGAAGAAAATGGTAGGTAAAATGCTTAATTATCATTAACAACAATGTCCTATGTGACTTAGTATGTGGTGGGACGGCGTCTGGTCGGGTCGTAGGCTCGACTCAGTGTTATGCCCTATATATAAGCATACCGAGTTGGATGATACATGTGTTGATAATGAGGTAAGTTTTACCTAAAAGGTTCACAAATCTATTTTTTTCAATAACTAAACTACATGAACTCACCAACCATGTGTTGACTTGATCTTTTTGTATGACTTCTCAGGTGATGAACAGGTCAACTAAGAAGTTATTACTGTTGGACTAGGGCTTCAGATAGAAGACTTAGTATTTTTGGACCTGCATACTTTTGGAACATCATTATACAATTATTTTGTATATCTTGTATAGTTACAAGATAGAAACCTTATGATGTTTATGGTAGATTTACATTGTTAAATTATAAACGATACTGATGTAATTTAACTTTGTAATTCTATTCTATTTAGAATTTTCTCATTTATATCATGTGCAAGGTAAACAATCTGATCATCACGATTATCATTCCCGATATCGCGCCCCGGGAACCTTCCGCCCGACGGGGAAATCCGATCCAACCCCGCCGGCTCGGGGTGTGACAGATTGGTATCATAGCCATGGTTATAGAGAAATATAGGTCACGTATTTAAACGGTTTGGCCTGGACTATAACTTAGGGACCCTGCATGTAGAGAACACATGACTTAAGACTTTACTTGCATACTGTCTTCTGTATTCGATCATTGCACTAACCAATAATTTTATTGGTTATGATCAGAATGCCGCCGAGAAGACAGACTCCTTCATTACCTCCACCACCGGAAGACTTAGCACCACATTCATCTACTCCTTCACCATCTGATTCACCACTGCCACCTCCTCCACCGCCTCCTCCTCCTCCTCCTCCGCTGCTAACCCAATCATCTGGCCCGAGCACAACACCAATGCTGGATCTGCCACTATCGCTTTGGTGACTTTTCTGAGCAGTTAGATGACCAATCAGATGAAAGAAGCGCTACCGGAAATGTTCAGCCGTTTCCGTAACAAGATCAAAAATACTGGCAACTCATCAGGAGAAGTCAGTGGGATCACTGGTGGTACTTCAAACCACTCCTACAAGTCCTTTATGGGATGTAAGCCACCCAGTTTTAGTGGGTCTGAAGGAGCCATTGGATTAATCCAATGGATAGAAAAGGTTGAAGCCACTCTGGACCTCTGCAGTTGTCCAGAGCATCACAAGGTTCGCTACTCCGCTGGAACATTCAACAAGCGAGCCTTGACTTGGTGGAATGCCCAAGTTAATGCGAGAGGAAGAGATGAAGCTATGGCTATGCCATGGGAAGACTTCAAAACTTTACTGAGGACTGAGTTTTGCCCCAAGAACGAGCTACAAAGATTGGAAGTGGAATTGTCTAACCATGTGATGAAAGGGGCAGACCACATGGGATATACGACTCGTTACCACGAGTTGGTTGCTTTGGTGCCGGATATGGTACCGACTCTGGAGAAGCGGATTGACAGGTATGTATGTGGGTTACCAGTCTGCATACAAGGATTAGTGGTTGCTGCAAATCTTGTCACATTGGAGTCTGCGGTGAGTTTGTCTGGGAAGCTCACGGATATGATGGTAGCCTCAGGAGTTTTAAAGAAAGAGGCTGACTCCGGCAAGAACAAAGCCGAGTCATCTAAGAAACCCCACCAACACCAGAAGAAAAAGCAGAAAACTCTGAAAAATTACACCATGGCTACTCCACTCAATCAAGTAGCTGTGGCACCTCAAAATGTGCACAAGAAACAGTACACTGGCCCACACCCTCTGTGTAACAAGTGCCAGTATCATCATGCTGCTAATAATCCCTGCCGTCACTGCACGGGATGTGGAAGAAAGGGACACTGGGTCCAGAATTGCAGGATGACTCAAAATCAAGCAGCCAACAATGCTGCTTTAACTCTCCCTCCACCCAACAACCAGAACAACGGTGGATGCTATAACTGTGGCGAACAGGGCCACTTTGCGAAGAACTGCCCGAAGAAGACACAACCGGCAGCTCAAGCACCCCGTGGAAGAGCTTTTGTCATAGGAGCTCCAGGTGCACGCCAAGACCCGAATGTGGTTACCGGTACATTTCTCTTACATGACTTTTATGCATCTGTTCTATTTGACACTGGTGCGGATCAGAGTTTTATCTCTGTCGATTTTGCATGCCAACTAGATTCTATAGAGGAACAGTTAGACTCCCCTTACATCATAGAAGTAGCTAACGGAAAACAGATCACAGTTGGTACAGTATACAGAAATTGCCCTTTGACACTTAATGGTCATACATTTGCCATCGATTTAATACCGATGGAGTTGGGTAGTTTTGACATCATTGTTGGAATGGATTGGCTTTCTTCTAACCGGGTGGAAGTCATCTGTTCTGAAAAGTTACTTCGAGTTCCATTGCCGGATGATTGTGTATTGGAAGTCACAGGGGATCAAGCAAAACGAAGTGTCAAAATCATTCCTTGCATAAAGGCGCGTAAGTGCTTACAGAAGCAGTGCATAGCTTTCCTGGCTCACGTGGTGGAAAAGGAGAAAGACAAGAAAAAGATACAAGACGTATCGGTAGTGAAAGAGTATCCAGAAGTATTCCCTGAAGATCTACCAGGATTGCCACCTGTGCGATCGGTAGAGTTCCGAATTGACTTAGTTCCTGGAGCAACTCTTGTTGATAAATCTCCTTACAGGTTAGCACCTTCGGAGATGCAGGAATTGTCAAACCAGTTACAGGGGTTACTGGATAAAGGATTCATCAGACCGAGCTACTCACCTTGGGGAGCTCCGGTCTTGTTTGAGAAGAAGAAAGATGGATCGTTTAGAATGTGCATCGACTATCGAGTGCTGAACAAGTTGACTATCAAGAATCGGTATCCATTGCCGAGGATTGATGATTTGTTTGATCAGTTACAAGGAGCACAGTACTTCTCGAAGATCGATCTACGGTCCGGGTATCATCAGCTTAGAGTTCAAGACGAAGACATATCGAAGACGGCATTTCGAACCAGATACGGGCATTACGAATTCACGGTGATGCCTTTCGGATTGACAAATGCATCGGCGGTTTTCATGGACCTCATGAACCGAGTGTGCAAGCCGTATTTGGATCAGTTTGTCATTGTCTTTATCGATGACATTCTGATTTATTCGAAGAGTAAAGCTAAACACGAGGAACACCTCAGGAAAATCTTGGAGCTGTTGAAGGAGCAGAAACTTTATGCCAAATTCTCTAAGTGTGAATTCTGGCTAAGAGAAGTTCAATTTTTGGGTCATGTGGTCAACAGCGAGAGAATACACGTAGATCACGCCAAGATTGAAGCGATAAAGAACTGGGACACTCCAAAGACACCGACGGAGATACAGTCTTTTCTGGGATTGGCAGGTTATTATAGAAGGTTTATCTCAAACTTTTCTAAGATAGCTTTGCCTCTCACTAAATTAACTTAGAAGAGTGAACCGTTTGTCTGGGAGCAGAAACAAGAAGATGCTTTTCGGACTTTGAAACAAAAGTTGTGTGATGCTCCAATTCTATCTCTCCCAGAAGGATGTGATGACTTTGTTGTTTACTGTGATGCCTCCCATCAGGGACTTGGTTGCGTACTGATGCAACGGGATAAAGTCATTGCGTATGCATCAAGACAGTTAAAAGTTCATGAGAAGAACTACACTACTCATGATCTTGAATTGAGAGCTGTAATCTTCGCACTGAAGATTTGGAGACATTACTTATATGGCACTAAGTGTACAATATTCACTGATCACAAGAGTCTGCAGCACATCTTTGATCAGAAGGAACTTAACATGCGACAACGCCGTTGGGTTGAACTTCTGAATGATTACGATTGTGTGATCAAATACCATCCGGGAAATGATAACGTAGTAGCTGATGCCTTGAGCCGGAAGGAACGGGTCAAACCCTTGCGCGTCAAAGCAATGGGAATGAGTGTGCAGACAAGTTTGCGAGACAAGATTATTCAAGCACAACAGGAATCAATTGACCGAGGAAATCTGAAGAAAGAACTTGATTGCGGAGCGAGAGAAACAATTTGAGACTAAGCTTGATGGAATGATCTACTACTAGAATCGTATATGGATTCCGGCGGTAGACGAATTGAGAAGACTTATCTTCGATGAAGCGCACAAGACTAAATACTCCGTTCATCCAGGCGCTGATAAAATGTACCAAGACTTGCGTGGATTTTATTGGTGTCCTGGGATGAAGAAAGACATAGCCGAGTACATCGGTCGATGTCTTACGTGTGCGAAGGTAAAGGCGGAACACCAGAGACCATCTGGTTTACTGGAACAGCCTGAGATTCCGCTCTGGAAGTGGGAACAAATAGCTATGGACTTCATCACCAAGCTACCCCGCACTTCCAGTGGTCATGATACAATTTGGGTGATTATAGATCGTTTGACAAAATCTGCTCATTTCTTGCCGATGCGTGAGACTTTCACGATGGATAAACTGGCGAGATTGTACATCAATGAGATAGTGGTACGCCATAGTGTGCCATTGTCTATTATATCTGATAGAGACAGCAGATTTACATCAAGGTTTTGGAAATCATTACAGAAATCTCTAGGGACACAGTTAAACCTGAGTACAGCTTACCATCCACAAACGGATGGTCAAAGCGAATGCACTATTCAGACTCTAGAGGATATGTTAAGAACCTGTATTTTGGATTTTGGTGGAAATTGGGATTCTCATTTGCCACTAATCGAATTCTCCTACAACATTAGTTACCACAACAGTATTGGATGTGCCCCATTCGAGGCTCTTTATGGTCGAAAATGTCGGTCCTCGATCTGTTGGACTGAAGTGGGAGACAATCGAATAACTGGGCCAGAACTTATTCAGGAAACCTCTGACAAGCTTGCCCAGATTCAACGAAGACTACAAGCTACAAGAAGCAGACAGAAAAGCTATGCCGACAAACGGCGCAAGCCGTTGGAATTCAAAGTGGGAGATCGAGTTATGTTGAAGGTTTCCCCATGGAAAGGTGTAGTACGCTTTGGAAAGAAAGGCAAATTAGCACCACGATACGTGGGACCGTTCGAAATCATCGAACGTATTGGTCCTGTGGCATATCGACTGAGATTACCAGATGAACTCAGTGGTGTGCATGACGTGTTTCACGTCTCAAACTTAAAGAAATGCCTTGCGGATGAAACACTCGCCATCCCAATTGAAGAAATTCAAGTTGATGAACAGTTACACTTCATTGAAGAACCTTTAGAGATTATGGATCGCAAGGTTAAACAACTGAGGCGAAACCGTATTCCAATTGTAAAGGTTCGATGGAATTCAAGGCGCGGACCCGAGTTCACTTGGGAACGTGAAGATCACATGAAGTCGAAATATCCCCAACTGTTTGAAGAGGAAGCTGTATCCGATAATAATTCTTAAATTTCGGGACGAAATTTCTCTAACAAGGGGAGACTGTAACATCAGTGCCGGAACCGGCACCGGAACAGTGATCTCTACAGTAAAACGAACAGTAATCAGGTACGAACTATGTGAGTTCTATTTTATGTTATGTTCATTTCATGTTTCAGTGTCATTTCATGTCATTAACGAACAAATTCAGAATCAGTTCAGAAAATGAAGTTCAGAACAACGGTTTGTAAGTCAGATAATTATCTGGCGACACAGAACCATGATGTGTTTAATTGTTAGGCTTTTGTTATGTATAAACGTATGTGAGGTTTTACAGAACAAAACAACAACGGATGTCGTTACGTGAATGCTAAACTGACGGATTATTCGTATAGGTGACGATTTGTACGGATAAATCTGAAAGTTTAACGTTCTGAATGATGTCCAATAATTAGAAAACCATATTGAAAAGCAGAGTTATTGTCGTGTTTGTACAGGTGACGATCTGAACGAACGCGCGCAATAACTACTCGATTCAATTTAAATGGTAAATTAAATATTTTTGAAAATTTAAAATAAATAAAAGATAATTAGTTAATTTATTAGGAATCACAACTTAAAATAATTTTATAAATTCTATTTTTACAACCGAGTCGTTTAGTTTCGAAAACGACGAGAAAACCGACATTCTACGCGAAACCGAGCAAAACCTAACGAACCCGGGTATTTTCACCTCATTTAATGAGGCTTTAAACCTCACAACCACCACCACCAACCAGCCATTACTCCTCTCCTTCTCTCAAAAAATTCGTCACCTTCTCTCTCTAAAATCTCACCATCTTCTCTCTAAGAGTTCTTCCTCAAATCTTCACGAAATCAACCCATTTTGGTGTCAAAACAACCCTTATAACTTGTAGATCACTAAAGTACAGCAGATCTAAGCTTTCATCCATCAAGATCGAGGTAAATTCCACGTTTTTATGCGGTTTTGAGGGTTTGAAAACCCTAGAACGAACCTCCTCTTGAAACCGGTTAAACACCCTCACAATCTTAGGGATATCACTTCACCACCATGTAGGAAGATGTAGGAACACACCCCATTGTAACCTCTGGTCGATTTCTTTAGAAACCATGGCTGCCCCCTCCCTGTGCTCGACTGGCCGAAGGAGCACCCATCAGTTGGCCGAATGGCCAATAGCCGAGACAGCTCTCATTCGCCATGCCTAGCCCTCATACGGTCAGGCCCTTTCGGCTCTTACTCATTCGTTCGGCCACCTGCTATTCGATCGGTCCTAGTCATTCGCCATATGCTCATTCGAATGAGCCTCAATCGGCCAAGACCCATTCGAACCCAACCCATTCGCCGAATCATGCCCTTCGGCCATGGTTTCATTCGACACCCCTACAACACTCATTCAACCATGCTCATTCGGTAGCCATTAACTTCATTCGACCAGCACAAGGTTCATTCGGCCACCCCCTACAATCGGCCATCAACATCATTCGACCACAAACTATTCGGTGATCATTCTCATACGGCCATAGGATTGCTCGATCAACCAAGGGATGGGAAGACATGTGTGATATACGGGAATCATGAGTATAGACATGCATGGGCCTCGACCGAAAGTGGGTGGGTTCATGTGAGTCCTTTACGTGGGAATCACATATGCATGCATGAGGATTTATTATATGTGTGTGCATGGGAAATCTATTATCCATAACACTAGGGAAATCCTAAGGATCATAGGAGCTTAATCACGAGTTATTCTATATGGGGTTAGTCTAATATAGAAGGAAGCTAGCTAAGCATGGGTGATAAATACATTGTGAACACCAAGTGCTTACAGATCTCTACACACTAGTACAACAAATTAGATAGCTCAATGGAACTTTCTAAACCTTGTTGTATGCTTGAATAATCAAAGAACTATCAAGAAATCGTTTAAAGATCAAAGTTCAATCAAGGGGTCGAGATTTGGCCCAATGGGCTTAACCTAAGCCCATCTATTGTTAACTATATTTTCAATTAAATTAATTATATTTTGAATAAAAGAAATTCACACTATAACCATTATTAAATTACATTAAATTGATGATTGCTAAATAAATGTTCTTTTTAAAATGAATTAATCTAAAATTTTAACTAAAGACTTACAATTAATAATTGGCGGAGAAGGGTTGTAAATGGGTAATGAGACTATCCTAGTTAGATTAGTTCAATGAAGTCTTAGAAACACTTAGTATCTAGGACACTTAGTTGCACACCGAGAACAAAACCTAGTTGAGACTATTATAAGTACTTATCGTATTCGAATTCTCCTTAAAACAACTCAGGTGTTGAATATACCTAGGCTACAAACAACGAGCACGCATTTTCTGTGGTAATTCTATACAGAGCAACACAGGTAAGTTCATTGCCCCTTTTCTAACAAGTTTTGTTTTAAAACGCGGGGCTGAGAAGCATGCGTAAACTGTTTTAATTAAATTGTTTACTTAAATGCTTTAATTATCATATATGGTATATATGAATGTTTGTTCATAATCCTAGACTTATGTTTAGGAAATCTCTATGCCGAATTAACTAACACGTTAATTAAATTACTCTTAGGAGTAATACTTAAATTCTACAACTCTAAAGAAACCCTTAGTCCATCGAGTTCAAATTTCAGAATCTAAATTCAAAGTGAAATCAAAAGAACCAAAGCTAAAGATCAAATGCAATGGAATCTAATCCAGTGTGTGATCAGTAAACTCAGGAACCTACTCATGAATCTATAATCATTGTGAAATCATGGAATTCTACAGATCAGAAATCAAGTGAATCATGGGAATCATAACCGTGTGTGAATCATTGAAATAATGAAATCATTAATACCTAAAGTAAGGTGAGTTGTCAGTTGTATGTAAATCGAGACCACGTGTAACACACGGAAAGTCCCTTCACAGTAGTAGACTCTAGTAGTCAAGCTACATGGGCAATAACTTAAACTATCAGATGAAATCAAGAAATCAAGAGAATCATGAATCGATGAAGATCAGAATCAAAGGATATCCTTAAAGTCCCTACGCATACAGTAGACCAGAGGGTCAAGCTGATATGGGCAAAACATTAAAATCCTGGTCAGTTCAGGGATACTCCTTGTGAGTTATGCCTGGCATGGGTCACGTGTGAGAGGGTACAACTTGGACAACCACCAACAACTAAGTCTAATTGATTGAGTCAAATAAAGCCCAATCATCATGTCTTAGTTGTATGTAAATGTTATTTATTTATTTAATTAAACATTTAACATTTTATTTCTATAGTTGCTTTTGGGAAATCATGAAGACATGGTGAACCCAGGAAATCAGTTATCTTGCAAATTATGGAAATCAATTCTTTTACATAAAAGTGAGTGTAGGTAAGAATGCTTAATTATCATTAATATCAATGTCCTATACGGCTTAGTATGTGGTGGGACGGCGTCTGGGTGGGTCGTAGGCTCGACTCAGGGTTATGCCCTATACATAAGCATACCGAGCTGGATGATACAGGTGATGTTAATGAGGTTAAGGTTGTTACCGAAGAGGTTATCAATGTTATCATGTGTTTCAAACTGTTAGACATAGTGCTTTCAATCTCAGATGATCATATAAGAAAATGGTAGGTAAATGCTTAATTATCATTAACAACAATGTCCTATGTGACTTAGTATGTGGTGGGACGGCATCTGGGCGGGTCGTAGGCTCGACTCAGGGGTATGCCCTATATATAAGCATACCGAGTTGGATGATACAGGTGTTGATAATGAGGTTAAGGTTTTACCTAAAAGGTTCACAAATCTATTTTTTTTTCAATAACTAAACTACATGAATTCACCAACCATGTGTTGACTTGATCTTTTTGTATGACTTCTCAGGTGATGAACAGGTCAACTAAGAAGTTATTACTGTTGGACTAGGACTTAAGATAGAAGACTTAGTATTTTTGGACCTGCATACTTTTTGAACATCATTATTCAATTATTTTGTATATCTTGTATAGTTACAAGATAGAAACCTTATGATGTTTATGGTAGATTTACATTGTTAAATTATAAACGATACTGATGTAATTTAACTTTGTAATTCTATTCTATTTAGAATTTTCTCATTTATATCATGTGCAAGGTAAACAATCTGATCATCACGATTATCATTCCCGATATCGCGCCCCGGGAACCTTCCGCCCGACGGGAAATCCGATCCAACCCCGCCGGCTCGGGGTGTGACAATAATCGATGAACCAGGTTCCCTGTCAACACTGCTAAGGTCGACAGGATAGTATCAATGATATTATAGGGAATAGCCTGTAGTATCGACGGACAAAGAAGTTTGAACCTTGAGGTGTTGTCATGCTGATATGGGAGCCCCAAGACTTAAACCATCCAGATATGCCTTCTGTTAGTTAATTCTAGAGATCACAAAGTTTTACTTTGGTCGAGATTGTTGGAATTGAGGCTGAACTATCAGAGGAAATTGGAGGCCACCAATAATAAAAATATCGGTGAGCCTCCCATGCAACAACCGACTCAAGATAAATAGATATTAAGTATTCTCAGTGTTCCAAAAGACCAAACGACCCACAATACTAATAATTAACCATCAGCCAATCAAATTCAAGTAGTGGCCAGCTGAAAACATTAATATCGAAGGAAAATTGGCAGTTTGAAATCCCATCGATATTATCATTATCGATGGGTATTTTCTTGAACTTAACCGAAGCTATATCAACTTGAAATCCCGAAACTAATCAAATTTATAAACATGACCATAATCAATCAATCCATAAGGTTTAGAACAATGAAACATGGACCTAAGACGCGTAAAGAATATAATATCGATGATCAAAGGATCATCTTTGATCATCGATATTGTTAATCTCGATAGTATACCTTGGAACCTAGGATGATCGATTCTAGTAAGTTCGACCATCCCACCATCAGTAAGGGCTATCGATATTGTTATTGGGTCCATACTTGAGTTCAAAATCTAAGGATTTTCTAAGTCATACAGTAATGAACTTTCAAATTATTATTTAAGCTTAAAAGAATCCATAAGGGTATTATAACCCTAATTCGATTCTAGTGATTGTGGTGTTCGTTTTATTCTAATTAAGTCTCACTTAATTTAGGAATAAGATTATAAGATAATCACAAAAGCTTAAAAAACACAAACATTTTCAGGGATAACATGAGGGGTTTATCAAGAATCATCAACACATGATACATATATGCATAACTAACCTTATGCATGATGTAACATGACACATTCTTTTTCATGAATCAATTATCATTCAAGTGACTCAGTTATGATATTCAAATTCATACAAAACTTTTAAACACGAGAACAAGTTATTCGAAAAGTAATCATTAACAAGATAACATAATTCAATCAACTAACATAAGTCAACCAAGGAACACAAGTCAATCAATTGATCAAAGGTTGAAACATTATAAGTCTTATATTATATGTATGATTACAATGATATAGGAGTCAGTTAGAAGTCTTGTTGCTTGCTACTTGTTCAGGTTCAGAGTCTACTGCTATCAGGTGAGAACATTAGCCCCTCTTTTACTGTATTACAACTGTTTTGGGGTGGAACACGTGACCAAACACTCTTTATACAAATCACATTTCATATACATGATTCATGTTACTTTTCAACAATTACAGGTTTACTTTACAAATCCAAGGGATTCTGCAACTATTTTTAAATGATTTATCAAATATTCTAAAGGATTTATCAACGGTTCGAAAAGATGTATCATTTGTTAAATACTTTTCTACTAAAAGGATTTATGAAAGGTTTTCTAAACTGTTTACAACTGTTTTACACAAAATGGTTTTATAAACCTTAAACACTTATAAAGAATAAGTTTTATAAACGCTTTTACTAAAGACTCGCGTTTTCAAATAAATACTATTTTACAAACCTTGTTATTATACAAGGACACTATTATTGCTATTCAAATCAAGAGTTTTCATGGTGGTATTCAATCAAAGGATTTCAAATCATGGTATTCAAGCAAGGTTTTCAAATCATGGTAATCAATCAAAGGTATTCAACCAAAGGTTTTCAATCAAAGTATTCAAAAGCATGGTGTTCATAATTGTAAACAAACTTATACACATCAAGACACTTGTTCATTCAATCTTATTCTTGTTCTCATAACGTTAGTACTGGGTGATCAAAACAAGGGAACGCGGGAAACGTTTTGGTTACGCCAAGGCTGTGGTTAGTGTTTAAATACGCTTTAAACCCCAACTGTAGATTGGATGTGTTACGGTAATATGGATTTGCTGCTAATTAACTTTACCAGCATAGGTCATATTGACCGGGTATGTCAACACGAAGATTGTCTTCTGAGTAAACTCGTTAGTACTTCTCATGTTGAATGCGTTTGCTGACTACTTTTCTGACTCTAAACGTAGTTTGGGACTTGATTATATGTTGGCTTTTATAGTAGACAGTCATTTGACTGTTTGCACACGTTATTCTTACTTGATGATAGTTTGTGTTACAATTATCCATGACATGTTTATACAACTGTTTTATTCATATGTTTACAACTACAGATTCATATTTTTAACTGTTAAACCTTTTGTTCTCACCAACTACTTTTGTAGTTGACAGTTACTCGTAATGCATTTCAGGTAATCAGGTTTAGAACATTCTCAAGGACAACAAAGGAGACCATTCTAAGATAGAATAAGATGAAGAAACAAGCTAGGATGGATTAGAAACTCACTTAATCCTGATTGTTTAATTGTCTTGTCCGTGTCTTTTGTGTAAACAGTATTTTTGGGTCTACAATTGTCATTCTTTTGGTAGATAGTTAGAATGCCTGTAACTAAACAAATGTCTAACATTATGAAACTAGTAATGCATTGTGGTTGTTCTTTTTTCAATACTTGTGCATGATTCAACCATTGATCGTCACCACGCCGTGGATTCTGCACGCGGCGCAGGTGGTGTGATATGAATGCTTTGGGCTGACTACCGATCTAACTCCAAATGTAATTTGGGACTTGATCTTAAGTTGGCATATTGTAGTGGACAGTCGTAGACTGACTGCATTCATTCTTTCTACTTGATGATAGTTTGTGTTACACTTATCCATGATACATGTATACTATGCTTTATTCATAATTCTTTAGTCATATCGTTTTAAAACTTTATGTTTATACTTTTCATTTATAAAACCTATTGTTCTCACCAACTACTTGTAGTTAACAATTACTTTTCACATGTTTTAGGAAATCAGTGATAGAACATTACAAGGACAACTAAGGCGACCTAGTTAAGATAGAACAAGATCAAGAAACAAGCTAGGATGGAATAGAAACTCACTTAATCCTTGTTTAATTATCTCGTCTGTTCTTATTTTGTAAACATTATTTTTGAGATCGGTTAGTTGTCATTATTTTGGTAGATAGTTAGAAAGCTTGTGTAACACCCCGACCGACGACGGAATGTTGGGATGCCACGAGGAGTGTGCAGATTGTTCAAAAGCTCGTGGGAAACTAAAATGCATCATTACATTTCATATAATCATTTAAGGTATTTAACAAAATCATTTTGTCATGAATTAGTTATAACAAGTACACAAAAGATGTAGCTAAGTTAACTAAATCCTAATCTTTAGTTGATCCAGTTAAATTAGCTAAGTCCAAGATCCTACGTGATGATATCCAAAAGTGTAGAGTTATCCTCCTTACTTCTCCTCATTCCCTAAAACATGTAAAATCAAGTGTCAACTACAAAAGTAGTTGGTGTGTAATCATAAGTTTTAACACATACAAAAATAATTATAAGAGTTTAAATAAGCATATGTGTACCTGTAAAGACGAACATTTCCTGTAAATTAACTAGCAAGCCTATCAACAAATTATGCAAATAAGTTCAACAAGTCATCCAAATAAGTTCAATCAAATCAACAAATACAACCAATCAACCATGCCAACAATAATGAGTTTATCCTATATGTACTGCGGAGGACCAAAGTCAACTTAATCAACAGTATATATAAAACAAGTTAAATGTGTTCACCTGTATTTTTGGTTGGCTAGGTAACAGTTTAGAAATTCGCAATATAAATTTGGGCAGCGTTTCTGCTTAGTTTATTTTTTTAACTATTTGTAAGGATGATTCCTGATGCGTTTATTTTCAGTTCCTATAACAGATCATAAGTTTAACATAATATTTGTACAACTATGGGATCAAATCTTAACCTTAACCCTATAAGCTAATATATACAAAAACTTAAATTTATAAGTTTAGCTAAGATTGAAATATATACCTCAGTGTATACCGATCTTGATCTCTTAATCTTGAGAGATTTCTGAACAACGTTTTTCTAATCTATGAAACACAGTCGTCTATTTGATGTATTTTCTTCCCAAAGAAAGATGTTGCATATGTGTGTTTGCGAAAATTCTAGTCTAAACATATTTATATATATGTATATATTGCCGACCTTCATCTATCTTCACAAGGAAGATTTGTTAATTTTTATTTTTTTCAACACCTTTACACGTGCACTCTAACTTTCAATTTTTTTATTATTTATTTGTTTTCTATCCTTATCAAAACAACATCACACGTACACAATTTTTCTACTGCACACATCACTTCATATATATATATATATATATATATATATATATATATATAATTATATTATCGTAATTAATTTAGCTCGAATTTTGTTCTTCTTTTATAACTTTAAAAATATCACGCTTTGTAAAATTATAAATATATGGTTGCGACCTGCTTATTTTTCTTTACGTTTCGATCTAAGTTTCGTTATAAATAGAGAAAGATCAAATATAATTTATTTTAATATTATGATTATTATTTAACCGAGTTTTGGCTAAACTTCACGATTGTTTAGGCACCGATTATTTATAATAATTGTTTTATCCTACCTATTCATTTAAACGAATGCTAAAAATTTTGAACGCTCATTTCTATTTTAATACTCTCAAATAATTATAATTTATAAACTAAACTATTTTATTATTAAACATGACCTTATGATTTGATTGTCGTTTCTATTATTATATTTTTAAATAATAATATTTTAATTATAAACGAGAGTATTTTATTTATATTTTTAAAACGGGATGTAATCTCGTCCTTGAGATTATTGAGATATGTGTGGATATTTCTTTCTCATTTCTGACTCCAGTTCCCATGTGTATTTAGGGTCATATTTGGAGTTCAACTTAACCTTAACTAACACCAACTTTTTACGCTTGAGTTTCTTTTCTCGTCGGTCTTCAATTTGTATTGTTTTTTTTCGATTAATTTTAAAGTTTTCGTTGACTTCCACGTCTTATATAGATATTAACTTTGATTCATTAACTAAGCATTTCTGAAAGTTTGAAATGTGAAACACATCGTTTAGAGATACAATCTCATTAACGTATAATTGAGCTAATTTTTCTCTAGAATAAGTTTCTTTTATTTGTAAGAAATGAGTAGACTTAGTCACTCTATCAATGATAACTCAAATCGTATCATTCCAACGACTGGTTGAAGCATGTTTGGTCATAAAATTCATAGTTATCGTTTCCGTTTTGCAGACTGGTAATTCAAGTTGTTTTTTTAAATATATTACAAGGCTTATGATGTTCTGCTTTAACTTTGAAAATAAGTTAAGTATTTTGCAACTTATGCAACTATGTATTTCATCATGTTGATCAACCCATAGTTTTCCTTTAAGTTTTTTTTTTGTTTTTTTTTGTTTTTTTTTGTTTTTTTTTTGTTTTTTGTTTTTTTACTTTCTGGATGCATCATATGCTTTTTCTAATATCATTTCTCTCACACCCAGATTCTTGCATTCATTCGAAAAATTTCATCGTCTCGTTTGACTAATTATTCAAACACTCTCTTCATTGCGCCTCTATAATTTGATTTATCAAATCAACTTGTAGTTCAAGCCTTAGAGCACATACTCTTTTTGATTTCTTTGTCAACTTTCAGCTTAAGGCATCTAGTACCACATTTTTAATTTTTTCGTGATAAGGAATTTCACAGTCATAGTCGTTTAATTTCTCCATTCACTTTCGTTATCACATATTCAATTATCTCAGGATTTGGATTCAAAGTTTGTTATGATTGTGTCCGTTGTCCCTTACAGTAGGATTCACATGTACTGCAAATTATCGTTCCATGTGCACCTGCAATGGTAATTTGCCTTGCATGATTACCCCACTTCATGAACGTGGCACACAAATGTATAAATTTACAACTTCATCGAAAGAAAACTTGTATTAATAATTTTTTTGTGGTTTATAAGATGTTTAATTTAACTAATCACTCAAGTCGATTGAAGAAATTCGTCTTGTAATTAAAACCGTAAACTTTGATTCGTTTTGCATTTGCAGTATAATGGGTTAGTTTCGTATTCATATAACATTTAAAGTGACAAGTTTTAACCAACTAGGTTATTATAAGTCCGTCACAACCTTCTAACCAAATATATATTTTGAACTCTTATGGTCAGTCTGAACTATGAAATGAACTCTGTAAAGGTAATGTCTCCATAAATTCAATGCAAAGATAATGACGCTTAATTCCAAATCATGAGTTGCATATTTTTTTTTCGTGAGTATTTACTTGACGTGATGCAAAGGCAATCACCTTGTTTTGTTGCCTCAGTATGCATTCTAATCTTGTATGAAACACATCACAATAGACAACAAAATTTTCGACACCTTTAGGTAATGCTTGGATTGGAGCGCAAGTCAACTTATCTTTAAAATTTGAAAGGCCTCAATTTGCTTAGGATCCCATTCAAATTTTACAAATTTTTCGAGTCAATGAGGTGAGAGGAACGACTATTCGAGAGAAATTCTGAATTAATCGACATTAATAACCGTCCAAGCCTAAGAAACTCTACACCGTTGTTGGTGACTTGGGTTTCTCCCATTTGGTTATAACCTCTATTTTTGATGGATGTACTTGAATACCCTGAGAACTAATAACATGCCCTAGAAGTTGTACTTCAGTGAGCCAAAACTCGCATTTAGAGAATTTAGCATATAATTTCTCATGTCTTAGTAATTCAAGTAGGTTCTAAGATGTTTAGCATGATCATCAGGTGTTTTTCAATAAATAAGAATATCATCAATCAAAAAATGATGAACTTATCTAGATAAGGTTTTCATATCTGATTTATCATGTCTATAAAGGTAGCTAGAGCATTAGTAAGTCTAAAAGACATAACAGTGAACTCATAATGCCCATACCTTGTACGAAAATCAGTTTTAGGACTATCTTCTTCCTGGACTTTCAGTTGATAATATCCTGATCGAAGATAAATTTTAGAAAAATGATAAACTCCTAAAGTTGATCGAATAAATCATCAATCCATGGGAGTGGATACTTGTTCTTAATAGTCACCTTATTTAGCTCCCTATAATTAATGCACATTTGCATCTACCCATCCTTCTTCTTGATGAAAAGTATTGGAGCTTCCCAAGGTGATGAGCTCAGACGAATAAAACTCTTTTCCAATAGTTCGTCTAATTGTTTCTTGAGCTCTTTCATCTTAGTTGGTGCCAACCTATCAGGAGATTTAGCAATTGGAGCCGAACCTGGGACCAGATTGATATTGAATTCTACTTCACGTTCCGGTGGTAAACAAGGAAATTCATTTGGAAACACATCCGGAAAATTGGCTATTATAGGTACATCTTCCAGTTTTTATTTTCTTGATCGTTAGTGGTGATATAAATTAGATAGGCTAAACAACCTTTGTTAAAACATTTAGTAACTTTGATCATAGAAATGATTCCAACATGGTTAGTTGGCTTATCACCCTTGATGATAAATTTTCCTCCCGTTGGAATATGTACTTCAATGGATTTGGTGTTGCATAAGATACAAGCTTGGTTTGTAGCTAACCAATCCATTCCTATTATCGAATTGAAACCGGCTAACATATTGTGCTTAAAAAGTGTTATCTTACCATTTACTAATGCTTCATTTATTTTAACTAGATCACCATTATCGGTTTCTAGCAGATAAGGTTTATCTATTTTCACTAGTTGTTCATTTAGAAGCTTACAAGATTCATAATCAATAAAGCTTTGGTTTGTTACTGAATCAAACAAGACCTCGGCATAAACATTATTGATAAGAAGCGTACCAGTAATGGCATCTGGCATATATGCAGCTTCTTTAGCATTAACAACAAAAGCTCTAGTTGTATTCTTTACATTTTGATTAGCTTTTTCTCATGAACCAGTAGCACCGCTAGTCCCACTCGCTTTATTCAATTTAGGGCACTCATCTGGGTAGTGTCCCTATTCATTGCAGTTGAAGCACATCACCATTTTCTTTCTTAGGCATTCATCCATCGAATGGCCCGCCAATTACATAGCCTAATCGATTGCCTAAGGCATCATCGCCCTAACTATATTACGAATTTCACTTTTACCAGTCCCTATATATAGCGACAGAAAAGGTTTGATTATGGTGTCATAAGACGTGACACCAATCAAGCATAATCAAAATATTTAAAAGCGTAATCCCGATGCCCTGCATCGACCATGCGATGGTTACGAAATTTTCGTTTGATTTGTTCATTTTTCTTCATTGGGCAAAATTTTCAAATTACTAAATCATGAAAACTTTCTCAAGTCAGAGAATACACATTAGTTCTTCCTTTAGTTTGAATAATGGATTTCCACCATTCCATAGCTTCGTATTTAAATGAACTCAAGGCGTACAAAATCATATCTTGTTCGGCACATTTGCTAATAGCAAGTACCGCCTCAATCTGTCACACCCCCAAATTTTCAACTAACGGAATTATACCGTTTGGGAACGTGACAAACCAGGATCTCAGATCATTAGACATAACGAAGACCTCTATATGAATTTCAAAACATATATTGGTCTAAAACTGTAATATCAAAGTTTCAATGTTTGCGGAAGCGTTTTAAAACCAATAACAATACGTAACGGTTTGAAAATGTAAAGTACAATTTCAAAAACATTCCATGTCTTAATTGAACAAAATTAAAACACTTGAACTGAAATGCATGCATGAGACTCAACATCCTAGTCCCTGCTAGTCCTTGCTTGTGTCTTAATGTCCTGAGAAAACATGTAAATCAAGTCAACACAATGGTTGGTGCATACACAGGTTTAAGTATTCACAATGTTCAAAACAACAGTTTGAATATCAAGTTTGTAGATAACATAATCACACATGCACAGTCATGATAGCTAGTCATATAAACTATTTACACAAGTGGTCGACACCGAAGCTGACGAGTTGCCATGCTATAGCATGTTTTTTCCTTAACACTATTGTCTAGCACGAACAATAGCAATGTGTGTGTTTGGTCAGTCAAACACCTGCGTAGATCCCATCTACCAAGTGAGGTTTGTCAAACCCAATAGATCTATCTTCAACTACTACGCTTTGCGCTCCGGCAAATTAAACGGTTCGAAAGAGAAGGCTTTGTAATGCTATGTTTGCACTTAATGTAAACAGCTAACTCATGCAAGTGATATGTATCTAAAAGCGTTTGTTGCACATGTTTTCTCCCCCAAAACAGTTAAAATAAGAAAGGGGCCGTGTACGCACCTTTGAGTATTGCAGAATGATCACACACTAAAAGCTCGTGAAAGAAATCCTCCTACGAAGAATCTGTGTTTAAACAATAACCTAGTGTTATTCGAATAGTCGTTTTGTGCTTGAAATCACATACGTGTCAACACACGTATGTTAGAGTGTTAAGAACGTGCATACGTAAATACGCGTGACTTTGAAATCGTTTAAATAAAGTCACATACGATTTTATTTAAATAAACGTACTTATACGCGATTTCGTTTTCGGATCTAAAATATCAATTTTATTATTCTAATGCGTTCGTATTCTCGTTACGGTTCCAACGCAACTCGAACGGATTCAATCGGATTTAGAACGAAGAAGTTATGGCCTAATTACTAACTAACCCCAAAAATCAAAAATAGGTGGAGACCGGGTTCGAACCCGTGACCTCCCCCCCCATGCTACACCTTCCCTACCATCTCTTCTGCTCCAACTTTCGTTAATTGTTTGGTTTTAAAATGGTTTTAATCTATAACAGTTGGATTTCCCCTTGTTCACCAAACCGGACCAATCTGGGTTCCAATTGATCCATAAATCGAACCCAATCAACCCTGCGACCATGGGGCTTTGTTCCTACTGATACAAACGAGTTTACAGGTGTTTTTAATTTGACCCATTTCAATCAAAATCACGAAATTTTGCAACTCCAATCACATTTGAACATAAGTTCGAACCCTTAACTTGAATTCGTTTAAATCATTGATGAAAATCTAAAATAACATAGGGTTTTGATTGAACTAGAGATTTCGAGACTATCTGTGACAATTAATTCAAATAACGAATTCGTTTGATTCGAAATCCCCAAGACTTTTTATCACATAAACCCTAATAATCAAATTCATCGAATTCGTTTTGTTTTTGAGTAATTAACAGTGGGTTTCTATTAAAATGATTCTCACGAATCCTTCTGAAATACATAATTTGATTTTCGAATTCAATCTCCTCAAAAACCCCAAACCGTCGTGATGCATAAACCCTAGAACTAGAATTCATACAATTCGTTGTTACCTAATGAAATTAGCATATTAATTAGCATAATCGGAGTTTTCTGAAACTGACCATGCACAATAATTTGATTCTTAAACTCATTTGATCAAAAACCCCCAAAACCGACTTTGTTAAGAACCCTATAACTCGGACCCTTATAATTCGAGATACTTAGATGAAATTAGGTTAGGGATATTCTTATTCGGTGGTTTCAGAAGATGTAGAAGTGAAAACTTACGTGATTTGATAGCCAATTGAAAGAGATTGACTTCTAGGTTGGATTTCGGTCACCTCACGATTGAATCTTCTAGCCCGAGCTTCTACGATTGAATTGTCTTGTGATAATTACTCTAAGAGTGCCGATTGGAAGTTTTTAGATTTCAATTGTGTGAGTTGAAACCGAATTATACAAATTTTAGAGTTGAGGGCTACGGTTTCAAGTTCTTGTGACCTTTTGAGTTCAATTCGACATTACTATGTAATATAACCGTTAATCATTAATGATAATCATCAATATGATGATTAAGGAAGGTTAATGATCGGTTACAACTTCATATTGTGATGAATTTCGGATTTAATTGATATTTTTAACCGAAATTTGACTTTAAAAAGTCAAAATTGATCATTCTAATTATTTACAAGTTAAAACCCTATAACTTAAATGTTTTAAACATAGTTTGCTTAATTCAAACCTTTATAATTTGCTTTTGATCAATTTCATAATATTTCGGTTAATTCTAGAGTTAACGAAGTTAATCCGGAATACCGAATTGTCACAAATTGGTCTTGATTAATCCGATTTGGGCCTCATAACTATAACTGGGCCTACCTTGGGCCTCATTGGCCTACCTAGACCTCATTGGGCCTACCCTGACCTTATTGGGCCTTCCTAGACCTCATTGGGCCTACCCTGGCCTTATTGGGGCTTCCTAGACCTCATTGGACCTGTGATCTCACCATCTTCAGTTAACAAGGTTAATCCGAAAAGTCGGATTGTCACATCATCCCCTTGTTGAAGGAATTTTCGTCCCGAAAATTAGTAAGTGTTAGGAGTAGTTAGGAAACTACTTACGAGTTTAAATCGTACGTGTTAGTGTGATTTGATCATTCTGTGTGCTTGTGTGTACTCACACACAAAGTCTAATGCTTGCAACATCACAACTAAATGTGATCGTTCAATGTGACTGTTTGCGTGTACACTAGTTAGTTCACCTAACTGTGACTGTTTGTGTTTGATCTTACTGTGTTGTGTAACCTCACACATAGTGAGTGTCTATAACTGTTTGTACTATGCAACCCCGCACATAGCAAAAATGTATGTAACTAATCATGCATATACTACCATAACATGTAACATATGAAATGTAGCACAAATGTTTGTAACAAAACCAATTGAATAAAGTGTTTGTATACTGTACTATGTAATCTCACACATAGTAAATGTTTGAATGTAGTCGACAAAATAGAAACTTCCAAAATTCATGCGTACCTGTAAATTCACGATTACATGGGCCCCTGTACTCGTCAATTTACCTTACACAATTATTCTGGTTCCTTCTATTTGTAGCACTACTATTGTTTAATCGCTCATGATTGTACCACCATGAAATGTAGTACATTGTTTGAAATCAATCATGTATGTACTAATATGAAATGTTTGTGTTTGCATTCTGCAAAGCTGGTGTTCAGCCCAGTTGTTTATACTAAAATCAATAGTATAAGGTGTTTGTGCTTGTTTGTGCTTACAGTTAGAGTGTGAAATATCACATCATCCCCTTGTTGAAGGAAATTTCGTCCCGAAATTTAACGTGCCTTCATAATGTCTGTTGTTGTTTTGAATAAGTGGGGATACTTTTTCATCATTTGGTCTTCCCTTTCTCATGCGAATTCAGGACCACGTCTTGAATTCCACCGAACTTTGCCTATCGGAATCTTGCTTTGCTTAAGTTGTTTGACCTCTCGGTCCATAATTGCTAGTTCTTCAATGAATCGTAACTGTTCATCCACTTGTATTTCCTCCAATGGTACAATCAATGTCTCGTCAGAAAGACATTTCTTTAAGTTCAATACATGAAAGACATCATGAACTCCACTGAGTTCCTCCGGTAGTTTGAGTTGACACGCAACCGGACCAATCCTTTTCAGGATCTCAGAAGGTCCTACATAACGTGGACTAAGCTTCCCGCGCTTGTCGAATCGTATCACACCTTTCCAAGGTGATACCTTTAGAAGAACTCGGTCTCCTACTTGAAATTCCAACGGTTTACGACGTTTGTCAGCATAGCTCTTCTGTCGATCCCGGGCCGCTGCCACACGGTTCCGGATTTGAACTATCTTCTCTGTCGTCTCGTGCACCAGTTGAGGACCTGTTATCTGACTGTCACCAACTTCAGCCCAGCAAACTGGTGAACGACATTTGCGATCATACAGAGCTTCAAACGGTGCTGCTTGAATACTTGTATGATAATTATTATTGTAAGAGAATTCCACTAACGGTAAATGATTCTCCCAGCTATCGCCAAAGTTAATTACACAAGCTCGTAACATATCCTCGAGCGTTTTGAATCGTACGTTCGCTTTGACCTTCGGTCTGTGGATAATAGGCGGTATTCATATCCAAACGAGTTCCCAAATGACTTATGAAGTGATTTCCAAAAGTTGGAAGTAAATCGGGCATCCCGATCTGATATGATAGATATTGGCACGCCATGCCTTGCTACCACTTCCTTGATGTAAATGCGAGTCAGTTTCTCCATCTTGTCGGTTTCCTTGATTGCTAAGAAATGTGCAGATTTCGTTAATCGATCAACAATTACCCATATCGTACCACAACCACTCGGTGTACGGGGTAACTTAGTAATAAAATCCATCGAAATCTGTTCCTATTTCCACATTGGTGTCTCTGGTCGTTGCAGTAAACCAGATGGCTTCTGGATTTCAACTTTGACTTTCGAGCAAGTCAAACATTTGCTAACGTACTTATCAATGTCAGCTTTCATGTGAGGCCACCAATATAGTGCCTTCAAGTCATGATACATCTTGTCTGATCCCGAACGGACTGAATATCTGGACTTGTGTGCTTCATCCATCACGAGTTCCCTTAAACCTCCATACAAAGGTATCCACAGTCGATCTATGAAATAACGAATTCCATCAGACTTGACATCCAACTGTGTTTCCATCCCTCATAGAGATTCCTGTACCAAGTTTTCCGTTTTCAAGGCCTCGAGCTGAGCACTGCGTACCTTGTCAGGTGAGTCAGTATGTATCGTCATCATAAGTGCGCGAACCCGTCTTGTTCCCGTTGTATCTTTTCTGCTCAAAGCGTCAGCTACCACCTTAGCTTTTCCTGGGTGATACTTAATCGCACACTCATAATCGTTCAACAACTCAACCCATCGTCGCTGTCTCATATTGAGTTCCTTCTGATCAAAGATATGTTGCAAACTCTTATGATCAGTGTAAATGGTATACTTAGTTCCATACAGATAATGCTTTCAAATCTTCAAACAAAAACCACTGCTCCTAACTCCAAGTCATGAGTAGTGTAATTCTTTTCGTGTGGTCGTAGTTGCCTTGAAGCATAAGCAATCACTTTATCACGTTGCCTCAATACACCTCCCAAACCCTGTGCAGATGCGTCACAATACACCACAAAATCTCCCGTCCCTTTCAGTAAGGACAGAATCGGTGCACTGCAGAGTTTCTGTTTCAATAACTGGAATGTAGCTTCTTGTTTATCCGCCCAGGTATACTTCGTTCCCTTGTGCGTAAGAGCTGTAAGTGGTTGAGCGATCTTTGAGAATCCCTCAATGAATCGTCGATGATAACCCGCCAACCCAAGGAATTGTCGTACCTCGTTAGGGTCTTTGGTGCTTCTCAATTCTTAATCGTTTCAATTTATGCTGGATCAACATGTATGCCCTTTTTATTGACTATATGACCCAAAGATTATGCTTCTCGCATCCAGAAATCACTTTTCGAGAACTTAGCGTACAGTTGTTCCTGTTTCAATAATTCCAATAGTAATCGAAGATGTTCAGCGTGTTCCTCCTCAGACTGTGAATAGATGAGAATGTCATCAATGAAAACAATGACAAACATATCAAGATAAGGTTTACAAACACGATTCATGAGATCCATGAATACAGCTGGAGCGTTTGTCAACCCAAATGGCATGACCAAGAATTCATAATGGCCATATCGTGTCCTGAATGCTGTCTTCGGAATATCCTCCTCCTGAACTCTTAGTTGATGATAACCCGACCTGAGATCAATCTTCGAGTAGTAACTCGAACCTTGCATTTGATCAAACAGATCGTCAATTCTGGGTAACGGATACCGGTTCTTGATAGTAACCTTATTCAATTCCCGGTAATCGATACACATACGGAAAGTCCCGTCCTTCTTCTTGACAAACAAAACTGGAGCTCCCCACGGTGAAAAACCAGGTCGTATAAAGCCCTTATCCAACAACTCTTGCAGTTGTGTAGATAACTCTTGCATCTCAGATGGTGCAAGTCGATAAGGCGCCCTAGCTATCGGTGCTGCATCTGGTGTAAGGTCGATTCGGAATTTCACCTATCTGATAGGCGGTAATCCCGGCAAGTCTTCTGGAAATACCTCCGGAAATTCACAAACTACTGGTATATCTTCAATCTTCTTCTCAGCTACCGGCTTTTCAGTTATAAGTGCTATAACTGCCGTATGACCTTTCCACAGACACTTGTGTGCTTTCATACAAGATATGAGACGCAGTGGCGTACTGCTCTTCTCGCCTTGTACATACAATGTCTCTCCATGCGAAAGAGGTATACGAACTATCTTTTCATGGCATACTATTTCAGCCTGGTGTTTGGATAACCAGTCCATGCCAATGACTACATCAAAACTGCCTAAAGCGGTAAGCATAAAGTCAATGTCATGTGTTTGACCCATCAAGTCAACAACTAACTTATTATCAGCTAGTTCTATATCGTATGGGTTTTCTAAAGCCATAGGAATAACACTTAGCAATTTACAAAATTTGCTAGATACAAAACCCTGATCTGCATCAGTGTCAAATATCAATAAGGCAGAATGATTATTCAAGAGGAACGTACCTGTAACGATGTTGGGATCTTGCCGTGCCCGACGTCCTCCAATCACAAAAGCCCTGTTCGAACAACATTTGTGTTGTTGTTGTTTCCTTTTGTAGTTATGTCATTAGCCCTTCTTTTCTTGAGTTGTGGGCATTCTTTCTTGAAATGTCCTGATAAGCCACACTCAAAACATCCTTTCTGTGTGTAGTTCCGGTTCAGTGAGCTTGCCTGAAGTTCCCCTCGACAGTCTTTTGCTACATGACCTATCTTACTGCATCGCTGACATCGGTACTTGTCACATTGATTCCCAAAGTGATGGAATCCACATTTGTTGCACTTTGGGTATTTACCATTATACCCTCCCGATGACTGTTGATTATTGTTTGGATTGTGATGGGTTCTGTTTGATTCCTGCTTGCGGTTCTGCTGAAATGACTGCTGAGTGAAATTCTTTGAATCCAGGACATCCCATTTTCTTTTGTGGTCTCCCACTTTAGCTGTTACTGTTCGTTTGGGTAGTGTCCCTCGTTGCATCGCTTGCTCAGTCAGTTGGTGTGCCAGTCGAATAGCTTGCTGTATGGTGGTAGGATGTGTAGATATGATCAATTTTCGAACCTGAGATACCAGCCCTCCAATGTATCTCTTGATCCACTTGCTAGGTGGGGTTGCCCTGTGCGGTAAGAGTCTTGCTAATTGCTGGAATCGAGTAGTGTATTCCTCAATATTAGAACCTTTCATCTTGAGTTGTTCGTATTCATCATCAAGTTTTTGCATTTCATCACGGGAACAATACTCCTCCTGCAACAGGATTTTGAATCCGTTCCAAGTAAGTGTATTGGCTGTATTCAAACCGAGTGTCTGTACGATAGAGTTCCACCATGTCAAGGCTGAACCCTCCAAAGTACCAATAGCGTATCTGACCTTGTTTTCTTCCGGACAATTGCACCTCTCAAACACCGATTCTAACTGTTCAATCCATCAAAGAAGTCCAATGGCTCCTTCCGATCCTTTGAAATTACATGGTTTACAGTTCAAGAATGTCTTGAATGTGCACACTTGTGAGTTTACCAGTTCCCCCGTTGGATCATGTGATCCTATTTGGTGTGTTTGCGTATAGTTTGCGATTGTCTCGGTGATTCGAGTGTTAATAAGTGCCTCAAGTTCCGTTGCGTTCATGTTAATGTTCTCTCCAACCATGATCTTCCTATTTACAAATATACATAATGAGACTACACCCATCGCATAATCATCACTCATGCACAAAGTAAATGTAACACACCATCATTGTCATTAAAATAACAATTCTTAATTATTTATGATAAATTAGTGCTTACAATTGTTTGTCAAAGAGATGCAAAACACGAAATCTACTTTTATGAGTACAACCCACTCATATAAGTTTGTTAATTAGGAAGTAAATGAAAATAACTAAATTCCATCGTTTGGTTGATCAACGGTTGATGATGAATCTTCCAATTCTGCTGGACCAGTCACTACACCATGCTGGTAACGCATATGCCCAGTGATGAGGGTCATGGCCTCCCCAGCCAAGTCTCTCACTATATTGGCTTCAATCGCCGCTGCACCAGCCCGTGCATTGGCTTCCTCGGCCCTTGCCTCGGCTACAGCTACACGTAACTCAGCAGTTTCTAATCGTGCAGTGAGTTCGAGGATCGTCCCTCGCATCATCCAGATCGTTTCCACCAAATTTTCCTGTTCTTCATTAGTCCTAACCAACTCCTCAGTGAGGTTATCCCACATTTGTGTCAGCCAGTTGTTATTCTCAAGCAATTCTGTGATCATCCTTGCTACTTCCCGCACGTTGCGGATTTCACGCTCCATGCGTGCAACAAAAGCAGCAAATGCCTGTTCTAGTGGATATCCTAGAGCAGGTAACGTCCAAAGGCTATTAGTAGTATTGGCAGTTGGTGGTGGTGGCACTCGTTCTTCCCACACCCAGCTGCGTATGAGATCAGGAAACCATTGCCAATATTGGTTGTTCTCCCTTTGTTGAACATGTGTTTCCTCCCCAAAGTGGATCGTATCATCCTCTGGTTCGATCCTCCTTGTCATGATGTCTGACAATGCTACAACTCGTTCCTTAGTGTGAGTAGGTGTAGATGATGATGCCATGTCTGTTACATGATGCCATATGTAAGTGCATACAAACTATCGTGTGAGCAAGTGTCTAATGTCTAACAGTTATAGTCTAAGTCTACAAATGCAAACCTAGTTCGCTATAACCAATGTCTCTGATACCAATCTGTCACACCCCCAAATTTTCAACTAACGGAATTATACCGTTTGGGAACGTGACAAACCAGGATCTCAGATCATTAGACATAACGAAGACCTCTATATGAATTTCAAAACATATATTGGTCTAAAACTGTAATATCAAAGTTTCAATGTTTGCGGAAGCGTTTTAAAACCAATAACAATACGTAACGGTTTGAAAATGTAAAGTACAATTTCAAAAACATTCCATGTCTTAATTGAACAAAATTAAAACACTTGAACTGAAATGCATGCATGAGACTCAACATCCTAGTCCCTGCTAGTCCTTGCTTGTGTCTTAATGTCCTGAGAAAACATGTAAATCAAGTCAACACAATGGTTGGTGCATACACAGGTTTAAGTATTCACAATGTTCAAAACAGCAGTTTGAATATCAAGTTTGTAGATAACATAATCACACATGCACAGTCATGATAGCTAGTCATATAAACTATTTACACAAGTGGTCGACACCGAAGCTGACGAGTTGCCATGCTATAGCATGTTTTTGCCTTAACACTATTGTCTAGCACGAACAATAGCAATGTGTGTGTTTGGTCAGTCAAACACCTGCGTAGATCCCATCTACCAAGTGAGGTTTGTCAAACCCAATAGATCTATCTTCAACTACCACGCTTTGCGCTCCGGCAAATTAAACGGTTCGAAAGAGAAGGCTTTGTAATGCTATGTTTGCACTTAATGTAAACAGCTAACTCATGCAAGTGATATGTATCTAAAAACGTTTGTTGCACATGTTTTCTCCCCCAAAACAGTTAAAATAAGAAAGGGGCCGTGTACGCACCTTTGAGTATTGCAGAATGATCACACACTAAAAGCTCGTGAAAGAAATCCTCCTACGAAGAATCTGTGTTTAAACAATAACCTAGTGTTATTCGAATAGTCGTTTTGTGCTTGAAATCACATACGTGTCAACACACGTATGTTAGAGTGTTAAGAACGTGCATACGTAAATACGCGTGACATTGAAATCGTTTAAATAAAGTCACATATGATTTTATTTAAATAAACGTACTTATACGCGATTTCGTTTTCGGATCTAAAATATCAATTTTATTATTCTAATGCGTTCGTATTCTCGTTACGGTTCCAACGCAACTCGAACGGATTCAATCGGATTTAGAACGAAGAAGTTATGGCCTAATTACTAACTAACCCCAAAAATCAAAAATAGGTGGAGACCGGGTTCGAACCCGTGACCTCCCCCCCCATGCTACACCTTCCCTACCATCTCTTCTGCTCCAACTTTCGTTAATTGTTTGGTTTTAAAATGGTTTTAATCTATAACAGTTGGATTTCCCCTTGTTCACCAAACCGGACCAATCTGGGTTCCAATTGACCATAAATCGAACCCAATCAACCCTGCGACCATGGGGCTTTGTTCCTACTGATACAAACGAGTTTACAGGTGTTTTTAATTTGACCCATTTCAATCAAAATCACGAAATTTTGCAACTCCAATCACATTTGAACATAAGTTCGAACCCTTAACTTGAATTCGTTTAAATCATTGATGAAAATCTAAAATAACATAGGGTTTTGATTGAACTAGAGATTTCGAGACTATCTGTGACAATTAATTCAAATAACGAATTCGTTTGATTCGAAATCCCCAAGAATTTTTATCACATAAACCCTAATAATCAAATTCATCGAATTCGTTTTGTTTTTGAGTAATTAACAGTGGGTTTCTATTAAAATGATTCTCACGAATCCTTCTGAAATACATAATTTGATTTTCGAATTCAATCTCCTCAAAAACCCCAAACCGTCGTGATGCATAAACCCTAGAACTAGAATTCATACAATTCGTTGTTACCTAATGAAATTAGCATATTAATTAGCATAATCGGAGTCTTCTGAAACTGACCATGCACAATAATTTGATTCTTAAACTCATTTGATCAAAAACCCCCAAAACCGACTTTGTTAAGAACCCTAGAACTCGGACCCTTATAATTCGAGATACTTAGATGAAATTAGGTTAGGGATATTCTTATTCGGTGGTTTCAGAAGATGTAGAAGTGAAAACTTACGTGATTTGATAGCCAATTGAAAGAGATTGACTTCTAGGTTGGATTTCGGTCACCTCACGATTGAATCTTCTAGCCCGAGCTTCTACGATTGAATTGTCTTGTGATAATTACTCTAAGAGTGCCGATTGGAAGTTTTTAGATTTCAATTGTGTGAGTTGAAACCGAATTATACAAATTTTAGAGTTGAGGGCTACGGTTTCAAGTTCTTGTGACCTTTTGAGTTCAATTCGACATTACTATGTAATATAACCGTTAATCATTAATGATAATCATCAATATGATGATTAAGGAAGGTTAATGATCGGTTACAACTTCATATTGTGATGAATTTCGGATTTAATTGATATTTTTAACCGAAATTTGACTTTAAAAAGTCAAAATTGATCATTCTAATTATTTACAAGTTAAAACCCTATAACTTAAATGTTTTAAACATAGTTTGCTTAATTCAAACCTTTATAATTTGCTTTTGATCAATTTCATAATATTTCGGTTAATTCTAGAGTTAACGAAGTTAATCCGGAATACCGAATTGTCACAAATTGGTCTTGATTAATCCGATTTGGGCCTCATAACTATAACTGGGCCTACCTTGGGCCTCATTGGCCTACCTAGACCTCATTGGGCCTACCCTGACCTTATTGGGCCTTCCTAGACCTCATTGGGCCTACCCTGGCCTTATTGGGCCTTCCTAGACCTCATTGAACCTGTGATCTCACCATCTTCAGTTAACAAGGTTAATCCGAAAAGTCGGATTGTCACACAATCTTTTTAATTCAACTTAATGCTATGACAACTCCTTATGTTCGAGTGAACTCAGGAGTATTACAAGATTGGAATGTTTTATACTAACATTCCTTAGTTTCAAATTGTATCAAACCAGAAGCATCTTAATTTTCATTGTTCATTTTAGCTGCATTGTTTTCTTTTGTTATTGTTTTCATGATATTCAAATTTTCATTTTTTAGCGATTACTGATAGAATCGCATCTTCTATTTGTTCTTCAATCATCCATTATATCTCAGTATCCTGAGTCGCGGTTCAATAATATCCGTGTGTTCTCTTTCGCCCATGTGTATTTGCAGAAGGTTCGCTATTGTTTAGATTTCTAGACGTTGTCTATGAAATAAGTTATTTGACAAGATCTAATAAAAATTTATCATAATTTAGCTTATAGGCTATCATCAAGATTCACTATGTCCTTCATAATATTTCAAAAATATTATTCTACCTATTCCTTTGATAGGCACTTATCTCAATTTGGTTAAAGCTTAGATACTATCATTAGTACCTATTTCGCTACAACCAGGAGCTCTGATACCAACCCATCACGCCTCGAGCTCTCGGCGGCCCGGGCGCCGCGACCCGAACTGGTTTCATGAACATTACAGTCTCCATAAGAGTTTATTACTCTTTTTCATATGTTTTAAGCGGAATCGTTGTTTTATGAAGTCATAATTTTCAAATAATTCACATGCATGGATGTGAAAAACCGTTTTTCATGATTTATAAATACTTCATACGCGTGGGTATGAAAAACCACATTTTCATCATTTGTTTATAACTTTTCAAAAGAACTTGTTAGGATTTAATAAATCTTCATACACATAGGTATGAATACCATCATTTCAATTTATAGTAAACCGGATTTTCACAAACACATAATTACAAATAATTTTATAATATCCGGTTTATACATGACTTGGAGGCATAGCTCCGATAGCTCCATGGTCTCACCACAAGATCTTATTCAAGCCATCATAGGCCAAAAATCTCTAATCTTGCTTCTTGTTTATATTTCATTATTACCTGAAAAGTTTTTGAAAATAAAACGTCAACATCATATTGGTGAATACAATTAACACACTCGATATGTAAGCATAGCATGTCCGGTTGAGACAACCAGTACCTGATCGTCCGGCAAGTCTGTACGGTACGTGTACTTTCACTACTTACTATGTGTAAATACAATGTGTGAACAGTTATGTCACAACAAGACTCAGAAAACAAACAACAGTTGTATGTGTTTAAGTGAAAACTTAAATACAGTAAATACAACAACTCACGACCAACAATAGTTGTATGTGTTTAAGTGAAAACTCAAATACAGTAAATACAACCACTCAAGAGAAACAACAATGTGTAAACAAATGACAAAAACATATCGGTTGCGATCTGATATCCACATATGACAGGAATCAGATGGCCGACAACTCAGTGTGAAAACAGGCAAGTTTAGTTGAGTCTGTTAGTGTGGAAGTACAATACAACACATAAGCTCAGAATCGTTTACGAACGGTGAACTGACAGTGTGTTTGCGTGGATGACGATTCACACAAAGATATCTGTGAGTTAAAGTTCTAAATGATAACTAAAAATTAGAAAACATGAATCAGAACGTGAAACCGTCGTCGGATTCGTTCGGGTGACGATTCGAACGAATACGCGCGATGGCGGAACGATCTGACGAAACGAAACGACGAAATGAACTAAAAATAATAAAATAAACGAATTTAGAAGATTTACTAGGAATAACCACCTTAAAAACCTAAAAATAAAACTATTTTTATTTAGCTTCGTAAAACACGCGTTTACGATCCGGAAACGTGACGAAGACGAAAACCAAGCAACCGAAACGAACCCAAACACGCGCGAGGTATAAAAACCCTAAATGATGTCTTTTCCCTCATTTATTTCATTCACCCACCTTCACTTTCTCTCTCTACCCAGCTCTTTCTCTCTCTAGGGTTTTCACCCACAAAAACGTTAAGAACTTCATTGATTCTCAACCAAATCGCGCAAACTCGGTGCCAAATCGAAGCTCTTGATCCCCTCTACACGAAAGTACAACAGATCGGGAGTAGAACCAACCGAATCCGAGGTAATCTGAGCCTCAAAGTTGCGAAAAACTAGGGTTTTGTAACCCTTAGTCAAACCCTATGAAGCAATAGGTCAAAAACCCTCCTACTCGAACCTTACACCACTGAAACTAGTCCTAACACACACCACTATAGGAGACCACCATGGACCTCAAGTAGAAACTTGATCTGAGCACCCTAGTCGACCTCGACCTACAGCCAGCCGAATGAGATCAACCGAATGGGTTAGGGCAGAAAGGGCAATCGGCCGAAGGGGGGGGGGATTGAATGAGTCGGTCGGGTGGTTGCCAGTTGCATGGACTTCCTATTCGGCCGATCCAAGTTCATTCACACGGCTTCATTCCATTCGGTCAAGTCAATCGGTCGGGTGAAGGCCACCATTCGGCCCAAGCATCTTCAGTCGGTCTAACCTCATTCAGCCCATGGGTTAACTTGCAAACCAAACCAACACTTTAAAATCAACCATATGGGGACCACATGCATGGTTATGGTGTAACAAACTTTTATTACAAAGGTGGTGGAAGGATTTATAAGAGTAATCTTATAACTCTTGAAACTAATGGTTAAACAAAAAAAATAAAAACATAATATGTTAAGTTAACATAGTTGGTTAAAATTTAGCATATACCATCACAAGCGAATGAGGAATCAAACGACAACAAGGACCTACAAGTGTTAGCTAACTTTAGGGCTAACACACACACACACATACCTATTCCAAACTTATACTTATAAGTTACAAACATCGTGAAATCAATACAGGATCGTGAAAACAACTTCAAGAACAACAACGAGCACGTGCATTTCTTGTTAATACTTAGTCAACCACATCAACTACAAGGTGAATTCATACGCCCCTTTTCTAATCTTAACTGATTTTAAATCTCGGGGCTGAGAAACATGCTAATTCTTTTATTTACTTAAAAGTTTTAGTATAACATATTGATTATACTATGATTTAGATAATATGTTTGACTTTATTATTGCTTATCATTGTATGCATGTTTGTCTGATCATAACATAACTGAGATATCTAGGATGAAACATGATAATATAGTTTCATGAATCATCAACACAATTATGTAATGCTAGTTATAAGATTATATCTTATAACATCTTATTATTCTTACATGGGTGAACTACGAGATAATCAAGTAGACATCACACTGGCAATGGCAACAACTATTAAGAATGATATGATGATAACATAATTTCACAATATCATTCACCACCGGAGTTAGATAAGTGTTGTAAGACAAGTTCTTATGACACTATGCTTACAACTCGGTGAGGACTATGGGATAACATGAGACAAATACTAATGAGAAGAAGAATGATGATCATGTCCACATGACTTCATGACATCATTCACCACCCGATTTAAATAAGTGTAGTAATACTAGCTCTTACAACACTGTAGTTACAACTAGGTGAAGGCTATGGGATAACAAGAACGATAACATGATAACGTAACTTCATGATAACAACATCATGCACACATATACTAACATCGTGTAATAAGACAAGTTCTTATAACACTTTGTTAAAGACTATTGGAACACATAACTATGAAAACACACAACAATTGATTACTATTAAATTGTCTGTATTATATCACAACAAGCATGTGCCATGTATTCGAGTTCAAATTGTAAGTCCGTCATCAACGAATAGTTTACCAGATAATTTAGTGGAACTAAACTGACGATAACGTAGTGGTACCATAGGTTTGACAAACCGCAGGCGAGTGAGGCCGGTACGTTGATTGTAACATTATCATTGGCCGGTATCGTATGACCGGTGACAGGGCGACATCAGTTAGGTTAGGTAAACGAAACATGGTGATATTAATCTACAGTTACTAGTGGTAATTAATCCTTCGATTCTATTGACTAGTAGACTGAGGAATTGATTTTCTCTCATGTCACATTACTAGTAATAGTTTCGTTTAAGGCTATGAGAACACAAATGTGATAGAGGTAAATCGGATGCATTGTGATCAGATTACGTGAGAAGCACAATGGATTCCTTTTAGGCTCTATGCATTCCAAGATGAGATCAATATCAATAGGTTAACTATCACTTCTATTATTAGAAGTGAATTACAGTTAACCCCACAAGTGAAAGAATAATAAGAAGGATAAGATTAGATAAATCTATGTTCCTTGAAACATTGAGGGTTTATCAACACTTCGGTCTTGATAAATTTAACTCCTCATATTCTATTATTCTACATATAAAACATTGGGTGATGAACACAAATTCATGGTTGAATATCAATTGGGATGAACAAATGTGAGATGGAAATGGTTATCCATAGTTGTATTGCAAGTTATATTGAGTTCTGTTAAGTATGTTGTGGGATGACGTCTAGGCAGGTTGTAGGCTCGACCCTTTCGTATGCCCTATATATAAGCATAGCTGATGGGATGAAATACTACTTGTAATTTAACTATGGAGAGGCCATTGAGTGAGACAGCTGAATGAGACATTAACAGGACTTGTGTATGACATTGTGAATGTGTATGATAAAAAATCAATTTTTTCGATTACTAAACCTATGAACTCACCAACCTAGTGTTGACTTTGTTTAAATGCATGTTTTCTCAGGTGACGAACAGGTTTTGTCTCCAGCATTCAGGGATTAAGCTAGTGAACTTTTAGAAGACCTAGCTTCATTTTGTGTCGTGCATATTTTGAATGACAAAACAATGAATCATCTTTTATAAATCTTGTGCAGATACAAGATAGAAACTCATTGATTCTTTATGGTAGAATTACTTAGTTAAATTATGAACATAACAATGTAATTTAAATTTGTAATTCTGTATCAATGTCATTTAACATTTCTCATTTATATATCATGTACAATGTAAACAATCTGATCACTGTGATTATAAAACGATATCGCACCCCGAGAACCTTTCTGCCCGATGGGAAAATCGATCCAGCCCGCTGGCTCGGGGTGTGACAAATTGGTATCAGAGCCATGGTTATAGAGAAATATAGGTCATATTACTTAAACGGTTTGGCCTAGACTATAACCTAGGGACCCTCATGTAGAGAGCATAAGACATAGGATTCTATGTGCATGTGTCTTCTGCGTTCGATCACTGCACTAACCGATTTTCTTTCGGTTTTGATTAGAATGCCGCCAATAAGACCTCCACCATTGTTGCCACCACCACCTCATTCACCTCACTCCTCAACACCTACACCACCTACATCTCCTATTCCACCTCCACCTCCTCCTCCGCCACCACCCAACCATGAGTTGGATCCTGCTACTATTGCACTGGCCACACTGCTGACTAGTCAACTGAGGGAAGTAATTCCCGATATGATGAACATGATCAACTCTAGCAACAACCACACTGGCAACTCATCTGGTGAAGGTAGCGGCAACACCAGAAACCAACAGGACTACTCCTACAAGAACTTTGTGGGATGCAAGCCACCTGCCTTTAGTGGCAATGAGGGAGCCGTCGGATTGATTCAACGGATCGAGAAGATGGAAACAACTCTTGATATCAGCGGCTGTCCTAACCAGTACAAAGTGAAGTATGCTGCTAGTTCATTCAACAAACGAGCACTGACTTGGTGGAACGCTCAAGTACAAGTCAGAGGAAGAGATGAGGCACTGTCAATGCCTTGGGAGGAATTCGAGACTATGCTAAGGGCAGAGTTTTGCCCGAGGAACGAACTGAAGAAGGTTGAAACCGAGCTACTCAACCTTGTCATGATTTGTGCTGGGCATCTGGTCTACACCACCAGATTTCTTGAACTGTCTACATTGGCACCGGATATAGTGCCAACACTGGAGAAACACATTGAGCGGTATGTCGGTGGACTGCCAGCTTGTATTCAAGGGCACGTGATTACTGCTCACCCAACTACCTTAGAGATGGCTGTCACTCTGTCAACAACCCAGACAGATGTGATAGTTGCTTCTGGGGCACTGAAGAAGGAAACAAAAATAGCCAAGGTTGGAAGTTCAAGAAAGACGGATAAACGCCCGGCTAAGAAACAGAAAGTGGTCAAGAACTTTGCTGCGACCACTCAAACACCAATGGCTAACCAACCATCACCACTGCAAATCAAGCGGCCTTACACTGGCACAGCACCTTTGTGCAACAGCTGCCAGTATCATCATGAACCAACTACCCAGTGCAGGCAATGCAACAACTGTGGAAAGTTTGGTCATTGGGACACACAATGCAAGAGCGCGAGAGCTTAGAGCAGGAACAACAACGCAGCGTTACAGCTACTGTTGCTGATAACAGGTCTTGCTATAATTGTGGCGAGCCTGGACACTTCTCTAGGGATTGTCCCAAGAGAAATCAACCGAAGGCTGAAGTAGCTAGAGGGCGAGCCTTTCAGATTGGAGCAGCTGCTGCTCGACAAGACCCGAATGTTGTCAGGGGTACATTTCTCCTATCTGACTTTTATGCGTATATATTATTTGACACTGGTGCGGATCACATTTTTATCTCATCTGATTTTGCATGCCATCTTAATCATGTTGTGGAATCTTTGGACTCCCCTTATACTATTGAGATAGCAAATGGCAAATAGATAACAGTTGACACGGTTCTTAGGAACTGTTCACTAACACTTGGTGATCACACATTTTCCATCGATTTGATACTGATGGATTTGGGCAGTTTCGATATCATCGTCGGAATGGATTGGTTGTCTCTTAACATAGTCGAATTCGTCTGTTCCGAAAAACTACTACGTATTCTAGAGGAGAACAATCAGGTCTTGGAAATTCATGGAGATCAAGCAAATCGCAGTGTCAAATTAATATCCTGCATGAAAGCACGCAAGTGTCTGAGGAAACAGTGCATCACATTTCTAGCTCACGTTGTAGAGAAAGACAAGAAGGCAATCAAGATTCAAGATGTACTGGTTGTGAAAGACTTTGTGGACGTGTTTCTGGATGATTTACCAGGACTGCCACACGAGCGAGAGGTGCAGTTCCGAATCGATTTAATTCCAAGAGCGGTTGCTGTGGCTAAGTCTCCTTATAGACTTGCACCATCTTAAATGCAGGAACTGTCCAATCAACTACAAGAGCTACTAGACAAGGGATTCATTCGACCGAGTTTCTCACTATGGGGAGCTCCGGTTCTTTTTGTCAAGAAAAAGGATGGATCCTTCAGAATGTGTATTGATGTCACACCCTGAGCCGGCGGGCTGGATCGACTTTCCCGTCGGGCTGAAAGTTCTCGGGGCGCGATATCGTATGATAATCACAATGATCAGATTGTTGCATAGCACATGATATAATAATGAGAAATGCTAACATGATAATGAAATAGAATTACCAAGTTAAATTACATTGTTTCCTCATAATTTAACTAAATAAATCTAATCAAAAGAATCAATAAGTTTATATCTTGTAACTGTACAAGTTCCACAAAAGATGATTCATGGTTTTGTCATTCCAAAATATGCATGACACAAAATGTAGCTAGGTCTTCTAAAAGTCCACTAGCTATGTCCCTGAATGTCTTATGACTAAACCTATTCGTCACCTGAGAAAACATGCATTTAAACAAAGTCAACACTAGGTTGGTGAGTTCATAAGTTTGATAATTGAAAACCTTGAATTGATCACATACACAATCACCATGTCATACATGTTACTTGTAGGTTGTTTGATTCACCCGTTCACACAATGGCCTCTCCATAGTTATATTTACATGTGATATCTCATCCTATTAGCTATGCTTATATATAGGGCATATGTAGGAGAACAAGCCCCAGCCACCGTCCCACCACATATCTATTAGGACTTAACACCACTTACAATACAACTATAGATTCCCATTTTCATTTCACCCGTCCGTTTGTGTTCATCACCCATTGCATCATATGTAGAATAATATAATAAGAGGGGTTTAGTTATCAAACCGAAGTATTGATAAACCCTTGATGTGCAAAAGAAAATAGATTACTTTAATCTGATCCTTATTATTACTCCATTGTTTGTGGGGTTAACTGTTAATCACTTTTAAAAATAATAGTGTTAGTTAACCAATTGTTATATGTTCTCAACTTGAAGTTCATAGAGCCTAAAAGGAATCCATTGCAATCCTCACATAATCAGATAACTATGCATCCGATTTACCTCTACCACTTTGTATTACCGTAGGCCTTATCGAAACGGTTACTAGTAATATGACATGAGAGAAAATAAATTCCCCAGTCTACTAGTTAACAGGAAACGATGGATTAAATACAATTATAACTGCAGATTAATATCACCATGTGTCGCTTTCCAGACCCTGACTGTTCGTCGCCCTGTCACCGGTCATACGTTACCGGCCAATGATAATTACGATCAACATACTAGCGCTACAAGCTAGAGGGTTGTCAAACCTATGGTACCACTATGCTATCATCGGTTTAGTTACGTCAAACTAACTGGTCAGCGATTTGTGAAAGGGACTTGCAATGATCAACTTGAATACATGGCACATGATTGAAATGATATAACGCAGACAGTTCAATAGTAATCAATTGTATTGTGTTCACCAATGTTGTTTGTTCTCAATGTTGTATGTTCTCGTTTTGTTAACAAAGTTAAATAAGATCTTGTCTTATTATGCTATGTTAATTATTGTGTGAATGATGTTGTTATCATGAAGTTACATTATCATGATTATCATTCCTTGTTGTTCCATATAGTCACCATGTTTGTGTGTGTGTATGTGTTAGCCCTATAGTAGGCTAACACTCCTCGACCTTGGTCATCATTCGGCCTTGATTACTTGATAGGGATTATACTTAACACGTAATAGATATTTAATTAAGCTTATCTCCTCGTGTTATTAACTCTTATGTTTCATTTGATTCGTTTCTTGTCATAGTGTATAGCCTTGTAAACTACTATAGTTTATGAGTACGAATTTAGGTTTTAGATTAAAGGTTATAACCCTTAACATATTGTCATCACTTGCAAACATTTTTGAGAGACAAGGTCTTAGGATTTAGGAAATTCATTAACTTCAAAACCCTACCACCTTTTTAGTAATTTAAGTTAATAATCCCATGAAAATGATCATTAGTATTGATTTAAGGTGTTTTTACATCATTTGGTAGTTGGGCCAAATGAGCCAAAGTGGGCCGAAGAATTAATTGGGCTAGTGGGATGTGTGGGCTGAATAAGTCAAGGTGGGCCGAATCAGTCACATGGCCCAACCGATGAGTCTACTTCGTTTGGGGTGCATCTTGGGCCAAATGGTAATGCTATTGCTGAAATGTAGGTGATTATGGCCGAATTTTTTGATGACCCGATCGAGTGGAAGCATGGCTCTCAGACCACCGAACCTCAGGGTCCCTTTGGTTGAAGGTTCGGCTCTGTCATGGGTTCGGTGTAACATCAGTGTCGGAACCAGTACCGGAACAGTGATCTCAAACAGTTATATGAACAGTAATCAGGTACAAACTTTATGCATTTCAGTGTATTTCATATTCGTATCATATATCATTATCGTTTTGTGTTATCAAATAGAGAATTTAGAATCATTTCAGAGAAACAAAACTCAGAAAACATGGTTCATCAGTCAGATGATTTTCTGGCAACACAGAACCATCATGTGATTATGTGTTAGGATTTATTATGTTTAACGTATGTGAGACTTTTCAAAACAAAACAACACGGATGTTGTTACGTGAATGCTAACCGACAAATTATTCGTATAGGTGACGATCTGTACGAATAAATCTGAAAGTTTAACGTTCTGAATGATATCCGATAATAAGAAAACAATATTGAAAAGTATAGTTATCGTCGTGTTCGTACGGGTGACGATTCGAACGAATACGCGCGACAACTGTACGATTCGATGTTAAACAGTAAATTTAAATATTTCTGAAAATTTTAAATAAACGGAAGATATTAGTTAATTTACTAGGACTAATCACTTAAAATAAATTTAGAAATCTTATTTTATTAACCGAGTCGTTTTGTTTTGGAAACTAAGAAGAACCGACATTTTAACGTGAAACCGAGCGAGACCGAACATACCCGGTTTAATTTGAACCATTAAATGAAGTCATTTAATGTTACAACCACCACCACCAACCTCTCTCTCTCAAAAATTTCGTCACCCTCTCTCTCTAGAATTTTTCTCTAGCTTCTCTCTAGAAGATCACAATCAATTCTCAACCATTTCAAGCATTATTGGTGTCAAAACGACCATCTCAACACGTAGATCACGGAAGTACAAAGGATCTAAGCTTCTATCCATTATTTTTGAGGTAAATTTTAGTTTTTGTTTCGGTTCTAGTGGGTACCACGAACCCTTTGTGTGATTGTTGTTTTAAACGGTTTAAAACCTTAGAAACTTTGAGGTAAACTCTTGTAGACTACCAGGAAACTTTGGAACTGACTTGCAACCGATTAAGGTTCAAAGAAGATGATGATGGTGGTGAACAGGAGGTCGGTCGAACCTCTAAGAGCTATGCAAGGGAACGGCCGAACCTTTGGTGGAGCTGGGCAGGAGGTGGCTGAACCTTCTGGCTCCCGAACCAGGACCTAGTCGAACCTTTTGGAGCCACGAACCTGTAACTCAGCCGAACCAGGGCCGAACCATGTGTACTGCGAACCTACTCCTAGCCGAACCCCTTGGACGAACCAATAGCTGACTATGAACCTCAAAGTGCTGAACCTTAGCCATGCAAATCCTAGTTGACACGAACCTAGAGAGCACCGAACCATGGGAGGGTTGAACCTGGCATGGACGAACCTTAGGCTGTCGAACCTCATTGTGTTGTGAACCATGGAAGCTACGAACCATGCACAACCGAACCTGTAGGCTGTGAATTTGAATAGGTCGAACCCTAAAGGTTCGCCGACCCATATTCACTGCTGAACCCATGATTATGGCCAAGAGGTTCGCTGCCATCATGCTTACCGAACCCAAGTTTTATCGAATCATGGTATATTCGGACCTAGTACAGTCAAACTTAGTTTACAAACCAAAGGGATGAATATAAGAGAACCTAAAACCAATGATAAAGGATGAAACATGTATGCATGGTATATGTATGTGCATGGGAAGCCTACTAAGGCCCATTTTAATGAAAAAGGGTAATTAAGGTGATTGGATTAGGTTTTCAATAACAAGTGTTTTCTTTAAACATACTAACAACTCTACATTAGGGGTAACCTTTATTTAAATAGGTAAAAACCTTTGGTGCTTTAGTTGGGAAATCATTATGAGCTCATGTGGATCAAAACAAAAGCCTAAAGGATGGAGTGTAAATTTAATTGTTAACACTTAAACTTTAGGAAAAGTCTTAATAAGGATAACTAATCTAGAAGATTTAATTATCTATGTCATATTATTCAAGGATGTTGAGTTGGGATCGTTTGAAAATCAAAGGCAAACAATGGGCCTAGGTTGGCCCAATGGGCTTAACCTAAGCCCATCATGATAATCCCATTTATAGTTCTTTTAAAGTTAACTATGTTTTAATAAAGAAAATAATTTATAAACTTTGTTGAATTAAAAGAAATGATTTTGACTTAATATTTAACTTAAAATGAATTAAAAAACGTTTTAATTAAAGGCTTGATATGTTTTACTGTTGGGATATGGGTTACAAATGGGTATTTGAGTTAGACTTGTTAAATTAAATCTTAGAATCACATTAGCAACATAGGACACTTAGTTGCACACCGAGACCAAACCGTTGATACGACTACTATTACATATACTTATCATATTCGAATTCTTTTAAAACAACTCAGGAAATGAAGATACATAGTCTACAAACAAAGAGCGCGTATTTTGTGATACATCATTTGCACAGCAACACAGGTGAGTTCATTGCCCCTTTTCAAACATTTTTGTTTTCAAACGCGGGGCTGAGAAGCATGCATAAACCTTTTTATTTAAACTGTTTTACGTAAATGCTTTTACTTATTATATGTTGTTATACTCCTAGACTCCTGTCTAGGAAATTGCTATGCAGACTTAATTAACAATTAATTAAATTACTCTTATGAGTAATACCTAAATTCTAAAACTCTAAACAAACCCTTAGTCCATCAAGCTCAAATTAAAGAATCTAAATTCAAAGTGGAATCAAGAGAACTAAAGCTTAAGATCAAATTCAATGGAATCTAATCCAGTGTGTGATCAGTCAACTAAGGATCCTAATCAAAAATCTATAATCAAGAATTTATAATCATTGTGGAATCATGAAAAAATCAAAAGATCAGAATCAAGAGAATCAAGTAAATCATGGGAATCATAATCGTGTGTGAATCATGGAAATAATGAAATCATTAATGATTAAATTAAGGTGGATGTCAGTTGTATGGAAATCAAGACCACGTGTAACACACGGAAAGTCTTGGCATAAATAGTGACTCTTGTAGTCAAGCTATATGAGTAATAACGGAAACTCTTAAAAAAATCAAAATCAGGAGAATCAAAGAAGATCAAGAATCAAAGGATATCCTTAAAGTCCCGGCATGTACAATAGACCAATGGGTCAAGCTGATATGGGCATCATTAAAGTCCCGACACATATAGGTAGACTCCTTGTGGGTCATGCCTGATAAGGGCCACGTGTGAGAGGGTACAACTTGGACAACCACTAACAACTAAGTCTAATTGATTGAGTCAAATAAGGCCCAATCATCATATCTTAGTTGTATTTAAATGTTTAGTTATTAATTTAATTACTCATTTAATATTATATTTCTACAAATGCTTTGGGCTAATCATGAACACATGGTGAACTCAAGAGATCAAATGTGAATCTATTTGTGGAAGTAAAAATTCTAAATTGAAGGTGAATGGAGTGAAACGTTTAATTATCGTTAACAACAATGTGCTAAGCAGTCCGGTATGTGGTGGGACGGTGGTTGGGGCTTGTCCCCTACTTATGCCCTATATATAAGCATACTTGATTGGATAGTATAGGTGGTTGTTGATGAGGTTAAGGTTGTCATTTCGAGGGATCAGGGTAAACATTTTCAGGGTAATCAAATTCTATGAATCAGATGTTATGAAATCAAAGATGTGGGATGAAACGCTTAATCATCAACAGGAACAATATATCATGTGGTTTAGTATGTGGTGGGACGGTGGCTGGGCGGGCGGTAAGTTCGACCCTACATATGCCCTATATATAAGCATACTGAACTGGATGGTATAGGTGGTTAATGGTGAGGTTAAGGTTGTCATTCAGGTTATTCAAATTAATTTTTATAAAACTTAATGAACTCACCAACCATGTGTTGACTTTATTTTTGCATGACTTCTCAGGTGACGAACAGGTGAACTAAGGAGTTATTTCTTTTGGACTAGGATACCAGTTAGAGGACCTAGCTTTTTGGATCTGCATATTTTTGAAACATCATTTCACAGATTATTTTGTATATCTTGTGCAGATACAAGATTGAAGACTTGTAATGTTGATAGTATATTTAGATTGTTAAATTATGAACTAAACTGATGTAATTTAACTTTGTAATTCTATTTTCATTTAGCAGTTTCTCATTTATATATCTTGTGCAATGTAAACAATCTGATCATTCCAATTATCACTCACGATATCGTGCCCCGAGACCTTTCCACCCAACGGGAAAGTCGATCCATCCCGCCGGCTCGGGGTGTGACAGATTGGTATCAGAGCCATGGTTATAGAGAAACATAGGTCATTTATTTAAACGGTTTGGCCTAGACTATAACCTAGGGACCCCTCATGTAGAGAACATAGGATTTGTATACTTGCATTATTTCTTCAGCATTCAATCACTGCACTAACAAATATTCTTTTGGTTATGATCAGAATGCCGCCACGAAGACCACCTCCCCTGTTACCACCACCGCAAGATTTGGCTCCACACTCGTCAACGCCATCACCACCTGATTCACCATCGTCACCTCCTCCTCCTCCACTTAATCCACCTCCAGGCCCGAGCACGACTCAGATACTGGATCCTGCTACTATTGCTCTAGCAACACTATTGAGCAGTCAGCTGACCAATCAGCTGAAGGAAGTGATACCGGAGATGCTCAACCGAATCCGGAACGACAGCAACAATACTGGGAACTCATCAGGGGAAGCTAGTGGGAACACTGGCAATACGTCACACTACTCTTACAAGTAATTTGTAGGATGTAAGCCGCCTAGCTTTACCGGTAATGAAGGAGCCGTTGGATTAATCCAATGGATAGAAAAGATGGAGAACAATCTGGACATTAGCAGTTGTCAAGAGCACCACAAGGTTCGCTACTCTGCTGGGTCATTCAACAAGCGAGCCTTGACTTGGTGGAATGCACAGATCAATGCTAGAGGAAGAGAGGAAGCTATGGCGATGCCATGGGAAGAATTCAAGACACTGCTGAGAAATGAATTCTGCCCAAAGAATGAGCTGCAAAGATTGGAAGTTGAACTGTCCAATCATGTGATGAAGGGAGCTGATCATCTGGGGTACACTACCCACTATCATGAGTTGGTATCTTTGGTACCAGACATGGTACCAACCCTGGAGAAGAGAATTGACCGATATGTAGGTGGACTTCCCGCCTGCATTCAGGGTTTAGTTGTTGCAGCAAACCCTGTTACCTTGGAGTCTGCTGTGAGTTTGTTTGGGAAACTTACTGATCTGATGGTAGCCTTTGGAGTCCTGAAGAAAGAGGCTGACACTAGCAAACAAAAGGAAGAATCTTCCAAGAAACCGCATCACCATCAACACCAGAAGAAGAAACAGAAAACTATCAAGACCTACACCATGGCTACTCCACTTAATCAAGTACCCATGGCACCGCAAATGTTCCTAAGAAACAATATATTGGCCCACAACCTCTGTGTACCAAGTGCCAGTACCATCATCCTGCAAGCAATCAATGCTGTCATTGCACGGGATGTGGAAGAAATGGACACTGGGTCCAGCAATGTCGGATGACACCAAAGCAAGCAGTCAACAATGCTACTTTAGCTCTCCCTCCACCCAACAACCAAAACAACGGTGGATGCTATAACTGTGGCGAACAGGGCCACTTTGCAAAGAACTGCCCGAAGAAGGCACAACAGGCAGTTCCAGCACCATGTGGAAGAACTTTTGCTATAGGAGCTCCAGTTGCACGCCAAGACCCGAGTGTGGTCACTGGTACATTTCTATTACATGACTGTTATGCATCTATTTTATTTGATACTGGTGCGGATCAGAGTTTTATCTCTACCGACGTTGCATGCCAACTAGATTCTATAGAGGAATAGATAGATTCCCCTAATATCATATAAGTAGCTAACAGGAAAAAGATCACAGTTAGCATAGTATACATGAATTGCCCATTGACACTTAATGGTCATACATTCACCATCGATTTGATACCGATGGAGTTGAGTAGTTTCGACATCATTGTTGGAATGGATTGGCTTTCATTTTATCGGGTCGAAGTCATCTGTTTTGAAAAGCTGCTTCGAATTCCATTGCCGAATGATCACGTATTGGAAGTTAGAGGGGATCAAGCAAAACGAAGTGTCAAAATTATCACTTGCATATAGGCACGTAAGTGTCTACAAAAACAGTGCATGGCGTTTCTCGCTCATGTGGTGGAAAAGGAGAAGGACAAGAAAAAGATTCAAGACGTATCAGTTGTGAAAGAGTATCCAGAAGTATTTCCTGAAGACCTACCAGGTTTGCCTCCTGCGCGACCGATAGAGTTTCGTATTGACTTAGTTCCTGGAGCAACTCCTGTTGCTAAATCTCCTTACAGGTTAGCACCTTCGGAGATGCAGGAATTGTCAAACCAGTTGTAGGAGCTACTTGATAAAGGTTTCATCAGACCGAGCTACTCACCTTGGGGAGCTTCGGTCTTGTTCGTGAAGAAGAAAGACGAATCGTTTCGAATGTGCATAGATTACTGCGAGCTGAATAAACTAACCATCAAGAATTGGTATCCACTGCCGAGGATTGATGATTTGTTTGACAAACTGCAAGGAGCCCAATACTTCTCGAAGATTGACTTGCGGTCTGGATATCATCAGCTCAGAGTTCAAGAAGAAGATATACCGAAGACGGCATTCAGAACCAGATACGGGCATTACGAATTCATGGTGATGCCTTTCGGATTGATGAATGAACCAACGGTCTTCATGGATCTCATGAACCGAGTGTGCAAGCCGTATCTGGACCAGTTTGTCATTGTTTTTATTGATGACATACTGATTTATTCCAAAAGCAAAGCAGACCACGAGCAACATCTTAGAAAGATCTTGGAGCTATTGAAAGAAGAGAAACTTTATGCCAAATTTTCTAAGTGTGAATTTTGGTTAAGTGAAGTTCAATTTCTGGGTCATGTAGTCAACAGCGAGGGTATACACGTGGATCCCGCCAAGATTGAAGCAATAAAGAACTGGATACTCCGAAGACACCGACGGAGATACGGTCTTTTCTGGGATTGGCTGGCTATTATAGAAGTTTTATCTCAAACTTTTCTAAGATAGCATTGCCTCTCACTAAGCCAACTCAGAAAAGTGAACCATTTGTCTGGGAGCAAGAACAAGAAGATGCTTTCCAAACATTTAAACAGAAGTTATGTGATGCTCCAATCCTATCTCTCCCAGAAGGATGTGATGACTTTGTTGTATACTGTGATGCCTCCCATCAGGGACTTGGTTGTGTACTGATGCAACGGGACAAAGTTATCGCTTATGCATCAAGACAGTTAAAGGTTCATGAGAAGAACTACACTACTCATGATCTTGAACTCGGAGCTGTAATCTTCGCACTGAAGATTTGGAGACATTATTTATATGGCACTAAATGTGCCAAATATACTGATCACTAGAGTCTGCAGCATATCTTTGATCATAAGGAACTCAACATGAGACAGCGTCGTTGAGTTGAACTTTTGAACAATTACGACTGTGTAATCAAGTACCATCCAGGAAAGGCGAACGCTGTAGCTGATGCCTTGAGCCAGAAGGAACGGGTCAAACCCTTGATCGTTAGAGCAATGGGAATGACTGTGCAGACCAGCTTACGTGACAAGATCATTCAGGTTCAACAAGAGTTAGTTGATCGAGGAAATTTGAAGAAAGAACTCGATTGTGGAGCAGAGAAACAATATGAGACTAAGCCTGATGGAGTGATCTACTACCAGGATCGCATATGGATTCCGGCTGTAGACGAATTGAGAAGACTTATCTTCGATGAAGCACACAGGACTAAATACTCTGTTCATCTGGGCGTTGATAAAATGTACCAAGACTTGCGTAGATTTTATTGGTGGCCGGGGATGAAGAAAGACATAGCCGAGTACGTCGGTCGATGTCTTACGTGTGCGAAGATAAAGGTGGAACACCATAAACCATCTGGTTTACTGGAACAGCCTGATATTCCGCTCTGGAAGTGGGAAAAAATAGCTATGGATTTCACTACCAAGCTACCCCGCACTTCAAGTGGCATTATATGATTTGGGTTATCATTGATCGTTTGACAAAATCTGCTCATTTCTTGCCAATGCGTGAGACTTTCACGATGGATAAACTGGCGAGACTGTACATCAATGAGACAGTGGTATGCCACGGCCACAGTGTGCCATTATCTATTATTTCTGATAGAGACAACAGATTCACATCAAGGTTCTGGTAATCACTACAGAAATCTCTAGGGACGCAGTTAAATACGAGTACAGCTTACCATCCACAAACGGACGGTCAAAGCGAACGTACGATTCAGACCCTGGAGGACATGCTTAGAACCTGTGTGTTGGATTTCGGTGGGAATTGGGATTCTCATTTTGCCACTGATTGAATTCTCCTACAACAACAGTTATCATAGTAGCATCGGATGTGCACCGTTTGAGGCTTTGTATGGTAGGAAATGTCGATCACCGATCTGTTGGACTGAAGTTGGAGACAATCGAATAACTGGGCCAGAGCTTATTCAGGAAACCACTGACAAGGTTGCCCAGATTCAACGAAGACTACAAGCTACTAGGAGCAGACAAAAGAGCTACGCCGACAAACGGCGCAAGCCGTTGGAATTCCAAGTGGGAGACCGTTTCATGTTGAAGGTATCCCCATGGAAAGGTGTAGTACGCTTTGGTAAGAAAGGCAAGTTAGCACCACGGTACGTGGGACCGTACGAGATCATCGAGCGTATTGGTCCTGTAGCGTATAGACTGAGATTACTAGATAAACTCAGTGGTGTCCATGATGTATTTCATGTCTCTAACTTAAAGAAATTCCTTGCTGACGAGTCACTTGTCACTCCAATCGAAGAAATTCAAGTAGATGAACAGTTACACTTTATCGAGGAACCTTTGGAGATTATGGATCGCAAAGTTAAGCAACTGAGGCGAAGCCGTATTACGATTGTAAAGGTTTGATCGAACTCAAAGTGCGGACCTGAGTTTACTTGGGAACGTGAAGATCACATCAAGACCAAGTATCCCCAACTGTTTACAGAGTAAGACGTACCTGATAACAATTCTTAAATTTCGGGATGAAATTTCTCTTACAAGGGGAGACTGTAACATAAGTGCCGGAACCAGTACCGGAACAGTGATCTCAAACAGTAATATGAACAGTAATGAGGTACAAACTCTACGCATTTCAGTGTATTTCATATTCATATCATATATCATTATCGTTTTGTGTTATCAAATAGTGAATTCAGAATCATTTCAGAGAAACAAAACTCCGAAAACATGGTTCATCAGTCAGATGATTATCTGGCAACACAGAACCATCATGTGATTATGTGTTAGGATTTATTATGTATAAACGTATGTGAGACTTTACAGAGCAAAACAACACGGATGTTGTTACGTGAATGCTAACCGACGGATTATTCGTATAGGCGACCATCTGTACGAATAAATATGAAAGTTTAACATTCTAAATGATATTCGATAATTAGAAAACAATATTGAAAAGTATAGTTATCTTCGTGTTCGTACGGGTGACGATTCGAACGAATACGGGCGACGACTGTACGATTCGATGTTAAACAGTAAATTTAAATATTTCTGAAAATTTTAAATAAACGGAAGATATTAGTTAATTTACTAGGAATAACCACCTAAAATAAATTTAGAAATCTTATTTTATTAACCGAGTCGTTTTGTTTTGGAAACTACGAAGAACTGACATTTTAACGTGAAACCGAGCGAGATCGAACATACCCTGTTTAATTTGAACCGTTAAATGAAGTCATTTAATGTTACAACCACCACCACCAACCTCTCTCTCTCAAAAATTTCGTCACCCTCTCTCTCTAGAATTTTTTTCTACCTTCTCTATAGAATATCACAATCAATTCTCAACCATTTCAAGCATTCTTGGTGTCAAAACGACCATCTCATCACGTAGATCACGGAAGTACAAAGGATCTAAGCTTCTATCCATTATTTTTGAGGTAAATTTTAGTTTTGTTTCGGTTCTAGTGGGTACCACGAACCCTTTGTGTGATTGTTGTTTTAAACGGTTTGAAACCTTAGAAACTTTGAGGTAAACTCTTGTAGACTACCAGGAAACTGTAGAGCTGACTTGCAACCGATTAAGGTTCAAAGAAGATGATGATGATGGTGAACAGTAGGTCGGCCGAACCTCTAAAAGCTGTGCAAGGGAACGGCTGAACCTTTGGTGGAGCTGGGCAGGAGGTGGCCGAACCTTCTGGCTCGCGAACCAGGACCCAGTCGTACCTTTTGGGGCCACGAACCTGTAACTCAGCCGAACCAGGGCGGCCGAGCCTCTCCACATCTGCCCGAACCATGGGTACTACGAACCTACTCCTAGCCGAACCCCTTGGACGAACCAATAGCTGACCACAAACCTCAAAGGGCCTGTCACACCCCGAGCCGGCGGGACGGATCGACTTCCCAGCAGGGCGGAAGGTTCCCGGGGCGCGATATCGTGAGTGATAATTGTGATGATCAGATTGTTTACATAGCATCAATGTTAAGAATAACTAAAGCACAATAAAGCGTTAAAATAGGATTACAAAGTTAAATTACAATATCAATGTTCAGTAAATTAACCCGGTAAACCTATCAAAAGAATCAAATGTTTTCTATCTTGTAACTGTACAAGACATCCAAAAGTGATTCGTATTAATAACAAAAGATGTGCTTCCAAAAGTCAACTAGGTCCTCTATCTGTGCAGCCTAGCATGCAATCCTGAAGAATTAGCCTATTCCTGTACATCACCTGAGAAAGCATGTAAGAAAACAAAGTCAACACAATGGTTGGTGAGTTCATAAAGTTTATAAGTTTAAAAATAGCTTTAGAAAACCTCTTTTGGTAAAACCTTAACCTCATTAACATCACATGTAATATCCAAATCGGTATGCTAATATATAGGGCATACCCCTGAGTCAAGCCTACAACGCCCAGACGCCGTCCCACAAATTACTAATCTGCATATGACACTGTTGTTAATGATAATTAAGCATTTTGCCTACCATTCAATCCAGTCTCCATTATAGCTTTAGTGTACTGCTTAAAAGGTTATAAGATTATAACATTCAAGAGTATTAGCTTTAGAGTAAGTTTTACAAGCATCATAGTTTCACACCTCATAGTTTAGCGTTCAACAATCTCATGCGTGGGTACAAGCTCTGCTCTAGCAGTGTTTAGCAATTACGTAGTCCACGGCTAGATACAAGCTCTGCTCTAGCAGTGTTTAGCCATTACGTATCTCATGAATTGGTTTTAGCTTAGCTTCCGAATAGTCTAGCAATTGCGTGTCTCCTATATAAAGATACAAGCCCTGCTCTAGCAGTGTTTGGCAATTACATATCTCATACATAGACACGAGCTATGCACACACAAATAGTTTAGCATTCACATATCTAATATAAGCAGACACAAGCCCTGCTCTAGCAGTGTTTGGCAATTACATGTCTCTTATATAGATAACAGCTTAGCCTCGTCATAGTTTAGCTTCCATGTATCTCAATGCATGGGTACAAGCTCTGCTCTAGCAGTGTTTAGCAATTACGTAGTCCATGATTAGATACAAGCTTAGCATTTCGCACAAAATCATAGATTCAAGCATATCGTTCAAGCATTAGCATATAGTTGAGCACATAATCCATCACATTAGTATCGTGTATATAGTTTAAGCATAGAGTTTATACCGTAAGTCTTGAGTACATAATCTGAGCATTTAGTTTATAGCATAAGTATCAAGCATCTAGTTTGAGCTTCAAGTTTATAGCATAAGCATCAAGCATGTAGTATGAGCATAGAATTTATAGCATAAGCATCAAGTATATAGTTTAAGTCTTAGTCTTTAGCTTCCCAAATAAGAGTTTCAAGCATAAGCATTTGTATAAGCATCATGATTATGTTTAAAAGCATTTTATAAACATTTCAATAATTGTATAAAATGTATGACATGCTTCTCAGTCCCAAGGTAAAAACAAATATGTTTGAAAAGGGACAAATGAACTCACCTTGTGTTTGAAGTGGTTGACTAAGTATAAACTAGAATGTGCGCACTCGTTGTAGTATTCGTTGTTTTGTTCAAGATCCTGTATTGATTTCACGTGGGTTGTTACTTATAAGTACAAGTTTAAGTGTACCGTGTGTGTGTATGTGTTAGCCCTAAAGTTGGCTAACGCTTGCGAGTCTCGGTCTTTATTCGGCCCTGATTTACTTTTTCATTTGCTTTGGTTTCATAACTAGGAAATTCTAAGTATAGCAACTTAAGTTTTTAAGGTTAATAACTCTTAGCACCTTGTAGTATAGCTTTGTATTATCGTTATTCCATGTGCTTATCACTATAGAATTATGCGTTATTGTTATCAACAACAAGGTTCTAACCTTCACGGACACCATTAATAAATCCCCTTGTCTCCTTTGTAGTAGAGTAAGTTTAGTATTCAAACCCATACCCATTTTGCATGATTATTGATTTTATATGGTAGTTTACATCTTTAATTATGAGGGCCGAATAATTCAATTGAGTTGGGCCCAATAATTGGGCTAGATATGTTATGTGATTTAGCCAAGTATCATGGGCCGGTTAACATGTATTTGGACTGAGTTGGTGATTATGGGCCGAAACCACCAAGATGGGCCGCAGCAAGGTGATGGACCGGTTAGAATGGCTTGGTCAAATGAAATGTTGGGCCGAGTACCAATAATGTGGGCCGAAATAGTGGCCATGGGCCAAGGAATTTAGGTGAGTTAGCACAAACACTTGGGCCGTATGCTAAAAAAATAGGTTATTTCGTTGATTGAAAGGTGGTCGAAGGAAAGGGTGAGTCCACCCCCATAACAGCGAACCTTATGGCGCAGGTGGCTAAGGTTCGGCAACCATAGAGGTTCGCCATCATGGGTTCGTGTCTCCCCTGATGTTCTCGACTCATACAAGGTTCGGCATTCCATACAGGTTCGGCGGACTCCAAGGTTTGGCCAAAGGTACGTGCGAGGTTCGGTGTGAGGCCCCGAAACCAGGCGCCTAGCAGAGGTTGGTTTCCATCATAACACATAGCTCTTCAACTAAAACTTTCATAATCATGCAGCGGAAATGTAAACATAGTTTGATAAATAGAATTCAATAAAGTGTCTGTATCAAAATCATATCGAATTGCCAAAACCAACGGATCGTCTGAATTGATGCCCGAGCTCCATGCCTTCTCTTATCTTAGCTTTAACCTGACATACATGCTAAATCAAGTCAGCTTACGCTGGTGAGTTCTAGTTTTCATAAAACATCATAATCGTTTAGTGAGTTAAACATTTTAACATGAAAGCGTCATATCATACACATAAACCATAACACATAACCATGTCATCATCGTAGCCATATAACCATCGTCATCATCAAAACCACTGTCATCAACAGGAGCAGTGGGCTTATGCCAGCAAAAGGCTCCATGTTTATAGTCTGATCGACTCTTACCATGTTTATAGCCCGATCGGCTCCGTGTTTATAGCCCGGTCGGCTCCGTGTTTATAGCCCGATCGGCTCCATGTTTATAGCCCGGTTGGCTCCATGTTTATAGTCCGATCGACTCTCATGTTTATAGTCCGGTCGACTCCATGTTTATAGCCCGATCGGCTGTTCATACCTTGATGTGTTCAGGTCATCATTCATACTTACCAGTACAAGTACTCGTAAGTCATACATACATATCCTATAACATGTATAGGAATTCATCATAACATTCTATCATCACATACATAGCATGCAAGCATGATCGCATATTACCATCCATCATGGCATCATGTAATGCTAGCATCATTTCCTCATTCATACATCATGGCATCATATTTTCATATCATGCTAGCATATAATCATCATTCAACATTCATGCATCCTAGTATTCTAGGACCTCGTCATAGCATCTATTAACTATTGTCTTAGTTAACATCATAATGCATGCTCTCATTAACATGTTATGTCATCATAACTCATTTACCATGCACGTATCATACCTTAGCATATTCCCAGACACATTTCATCATGTGTAATACATATTCATACATACATCATCACCACCTTAAAAACCTAAAAATAAAACTATTTTTATTTAGCTTCGTAAAACACGCGTTTACGATCCGGAAATGTGACGAAGACGAAAACCAAGCAACCAAAACGAACCCGAACACGCGCGGGGTATAAAAACCCTAAATGAGGTCTTTTCCCTCATTTATTTCATTCACCTACCTTCACTTTCTCTCTCTACCAGGCTCTTTCTCTCTCTAGGGTTTTCACCCACAAAAACGTCAAGAACTTCCTTGATTCTCAACCAAATCGCGCAAACTCGGTGCCAAATCGAAGCTCTTGATCCCCTCTACAAGAAAGTACAACAGATCGGGAGTAGAACCAACCGAATCCGAGGTAGTCTGAGCCTCAAATTTGCAAAAAAAATAGGGTTTTGTAACCCTTAGTCGAACCCCATGAAGCAACCGGTCAAAAACCCTTCTACTCGAACCTTACACCACTGAAACTAGTCCTAACACACACCACTATAGGAGACCACCGTGGACCTCGAGTAGAAACTTGATCTGAGCACCCTAGTGGACCTCGACTTACAGCCAGCCCAATGAGATCAACCGAATGGGTTAGGGCAGAAAGGGCAATTGGCCGAAAGGGGGGGATCGAATAAGCCTGGGGCCGACCGAATAGTGATGACGCCTAATGGCCTGGTTCGCCCATTCCTTCGCCCGAATGAAGCCTTCATTCGTGAAGCCTTCATACGCATGAGTCCACAATCGGTCAGGTGGTTGCCAGTTGCATGGATTTCCTATTCGGCCGATCCAAGTTCATTCACACGGCTTCATTCCATTCGGTCAAGTCAATCGATCGGGTGAAGGCCACCATTCAGCCCAAGCATCTTCAGTCGGTCTAACCTCGTTCAGCCCATGGGTTAACTTGCAAACCAAACCAACACTTTAAAATCAACCATATGGGGACCACACACATGGTTATGGTGTAACAAACTTTTATTACAAAGGTGGTGGAAGGATTTGTAAGAGTAATCTTATAACACTTGAAACTTTTTTCTATAAATGGTTTAACAAAAAAAATAAAAACATAATATGTTAAGTTAACATAGTTGGTTTAAAGTTAGCATATACCATCACAAGCAAATGAGGAATCAAACGACAACAAGAACCTACAAGTGTTAGCCAACTTTAGGGCTAACACACACACATACCTATTCCAAACTTATACTTATAAGTTACAAACATCATGAAATAAATACACGATCGTGAAAACAACTTCAAAATCAACAACGAGCGTGTGCATTTCTTTTTAATACTTAGTCAACCACATCAACTACAAGGTGAGTTCGTACGCCCCTTTCTAATCTTAACTGATTTCAAATCTCAGGGCTGAGAAACATGCTAATACTTTTATTTACTTAAAAGTTTTAGCATAACATATTGATTATACTATGATTTAGATTTAGATAATATTGTTTGACTTTATTATCGCTTATCATTGTATGCATGTTTGTATGATCATAACATAACTGAGATATCTAGCATGAAACATGATAATATATGTGACATCCAGTACCAGATCGTCCGGCAAGTCCGTACGGTATGTGTACTTTCACCATTTACTATGTGTGAATACATGTTTGTGAACAGTGCTTGTATTAACAGAATTCATAAATAAAAGAAACATTTGTATGTATTTATATGTAAACTTAAATGCCGTACGTACAACACTCATTATAAACAATAGTTGTAGTATTAAGGTGAAAACCTAAGTACAGATAATACAACAAAACAAGAGAAACAACAGTGTTTAAGCAAATAACAACAACAAGTCGGTTGCGTTCTGATATCCATAGATGACAGGAATCAGATGGCCGAAAAATCAGTATGAAAACAAGGTGATAACAGGACGTGTAGTTGAGTCCGTCAGTGTGGAAATACAATTTAAAGCACAATTGCAGTGTTGTTTCAGAATAGCGAACTGACAGTATGTTTGCATGGGTGAGGATTCACACAAACATATCTGTGAGTTTAACGTTCTGAAATGATGACTGGAAGGTAGAAAACAAGAATCAAAAAGCAAAACCATTGTCGTGTTCGTTCAAATGACGATTCGAACGAATACGCGCGATGGTGACGCGTTCTGACGAAATGAAAACGAAATACGACACGAACGGTAATAAATTAAGAAAATCTAATAATTTATATATATATTTTTTACAATTTTGAAACTCATCAAAAATAATTAAAACAACTCTTTTAATTTAAAACGCGTAAAGCTACGCGTTACGTTCCGGAAACGCAACGAAAACGTGAACCGAGCAACCGAAAGGAACCCAAATACCCTCGGGGTATTTAAAGGCTAAATGAAGCTTTCACTTCATTTTTCACATTTATATCTCTCTCTAAAACACCCAACCCTTTCATCTCTCTCTCTAGAAGAACCACTCTTCAAATCGCGATAACTTGATCATTTCTTGACGAAATTGGGCGTTCTTGGTGTTCAAACGAAGCTCACGACTCCCTGTACCTAGTAGTACAGGAGATCTGAGAGTTTTTCCGGCCAAAAACGAGGTATGATTGAGAGAAAACTTCAAAAAATAGGGTTTTCATGCCTTTGTTCGGTTCACACACAGTTAGCCGGGTCTAGGTCATGCCATTCGAACCTCAACACATTCAAGAACCCATATACACCTAACACAGCTGGGGGAAGTGGTTTGCAACAGATTCGAGGTCCAAGAAGATGCTGATCAGTTACAGGTTCGCAAGGGGGAGGCTGGCCGAACCTTCGACCAGCCGAACCTGCATGGTTATACTCCCTTAGCCGAACCTCGAGCACAGAAGAACCCTTCTAGTCAGACAAACCCGGCTGCCCGAACCCTCGCTCATCACCGAACCAGCCATGAGTCACGAACCTATTAAACACTGCCGAACCCATGCACAAGCTGCATGGGCGAACCTCTGGCCGAACCTATGCTTAACCATCATGAACCGAACCTTTTAAGTCCATGAACTCTAGTTGGATGGAGCCCAGCCGAACACTGATGTCGCCGAACCTGCCATCCAGCCGAACCCATAGAACCCACGAACCTGAAGAACTCGAACCTGGACTGGTTAATCCACTAATGGTAGTGAACCTAGGATTCTAACCGGCCACATGAACCAGCCGGATTTCCTCGTGCGGCCCATCTCTTTTGATGCGGCCCACTGTGGCTGTTTTGATCCAATATCATTCGGCCCATGGTCATCAAATTTGTCCCAACTAATAATGAAATAAACAAACACTTCGGAAAGCAACTAATGAACTCATGCATGATTATTATGGAATGTTACTACAAGGGTGGTAATGTATTGGGTGTAGTTTCATAAAGCCTAAAACATTGTATTTCGATTATGTCCACAAGCGGTTCTTTTAAATGCGAAGTCAAATGGAAAAATGATGGCACAAAACTATATTACAAGAGGTTAAGGATGGTTAACCTTTAGACTACCAACTAGTTCTATACTTAGAATCACTATTGTCATGATATTAAATCAAGATTTAACATACAATCAATAATAAGTGAACCAAGGCCGAATGATGATCAAGACCAAGAGGTGTTAGCCAACTTTAAGGGGTAACACAAACACACGCACAAAAACATACTTAAAATTTATACTCATAAGTTACATACAACGTGAAATAAATACAAGATCGTGAATACACAACAAATACAATCAAGGAGCGCGTGCATTCTAGCTTAAGCTAAGTCAACCACTTCAACAACAAGGTGAGTTCATATGCCCCTTTTCTCTAATCTTAACTGATTTTAAACTCTTGGGGCTGAGAAAATGCTTACTTTTATTTATTTAAAAGTTTTGCTTAACATATTGCTTATGCTTTGATTTAAGATAATATTGTTTAACTTATTATCGCTTATCATTGTATGCATGCTTGTATGATCATGATATGACAGGAACAATTAAGATGAATATGATAATATAATTTCATAACTCATCAACCCAACAGAATAACATAGTTGTAAGATTATATCTTATAACACTTAGTTATTCTTACAAGAACGAACATTGAGATAATCACAGGGGAACATGATAACAAGAACTAAACATATGAATGATATGAAGATAACACATCTTCCTAATAACATTCAACACTAGAGTTACATAAGTGTAATAAGACTAGATCTTATAACACTTAGTTTATGTATGACCTATTTGGAGCTCGGAAACAATACGATTCCAAGGGAAATCTACTTGACAGCCTCTGGAATAGTGCGGAATTCTATTCCAGGGTTTTCCAATCGAAATCAACAGCAACCATGGTGAATCGAATGAGTAGAATCAACGTGCGAGTGAGAATCGATCACCACGGGCTGAGAATCGAAGTTGGACGTGAAGAATCGCTCAAAACTTCAAGGGTTTGACACTAGAGTGCACTGGGAAGAATGATGACTCAAGAAAAATTAGGTTTCAAATGATTTGAACTTGTATTTATAGACTGTAGTCATTCGGCCGAATGAGTGGCCGAAGCAGCTCATTCGGCGAATGACTATGTCGAATAGACAAGTCAGTCGAATGAGTCATTCGGCGAATGGCTCATTCGCTGAGTATAGTCATTCTCTATTCTCATTCGAAGAATGACTTCATTCGTTAGACTCATTCGCCCGAATGAGTAATACTCATACTCAAATATTAATTAATCAATTCAAACAATCATATAATCAATATTAAACATTAAGAACAATGTATAAAGACAACTTCCATTAATATAACTTTAATCTTTACATGATGCTTAGTACAAAATTGAACTAGGGACATTAAGTGCATCAACAAACTCCCCCTTGGACCTAGTTCAACTCTTGGATGTGTCTTTCTTGAAGTATTTCTCAGTAATAGCTTTCTAGTCAGCTCCAACATGAACCTTTAAGCATATGCAGATTCGGATCACTCTCATGAACTGAAGTGCTTGTTCCATGTCCTGTACATCGAAGAAAATCTGATGACGATACAGTGCTATAACATATTTGTGGGACAAGTTAGTCAACCACATTGGATCAAAAATACGAACAGTATCCCACTTCTTATCTTTGCAAAGCACAATCACAGATTCTCCAGTGCGCCCGTCATAATACCACCATCGGAAGCCCTCCATAAAATCTTGACGCATCTTCCTCAAAGGAATCTTCTTCAAGAATTTAGGAGGAAGCCACTTCAGGATAACTTTATGCTTCCGGGTGTCTCCATCAGTCTCTAGCAGATAATAACGTTCAGGCAGTTGAGGCTGAAAGTTCACCCATCTATTTCTATACTCATACTGAATTTGCCGAGAGAACTAGGCAGACATCCCTGAATCTTCACTGTACAGCATCTTTAGACGAGCTAATTGATTGACTTCAAAGCCTGGCAACGTCTTAAAGTCATGGGGATGCTCGAAATAATCAATTCATCTCTCTCTCTTCACTGCATAGCACCCTAGATCATGAAAGTATGCCCAGCTCAGAATTTGACCTCTAGCTTTGTAGCCTTTGGTTCTGTAGACTTTCTTGTGTGTAGCTGGCAACTTCATGGTGCTTTCTTTCTTGAGAACCTCCCAGTAGGCTTCCCATTCCTCTTTTCTCTTCTTTTGATCATCAGCTTCGGCTTTGCTAACCTCAACTTGTTCTTCTAATTATCAGATCAGTAGATCTTCAGTAGCTGGATCAAACTGATCAATAAATGTGGGAAGCTCTTCCTCAGCTGATGTATACTTTGGATACTCCTCCTCGGTTATGTCCTCCAGAATGACCTCATCAATGTCATCAAAAGGTTCTGGATTTGGTTCATCAAACACTGGTACAGAGGAATCATCAGCAACAACCTCATATGGATTGAGCCTGAACAGTTCTGCAATTTGCTCCTTAGACAGGCAATGAATGATTTCTCCCTCCTCCTTGTCTTAGCTAACTGAGTGCTGTATAATGCCTTGAGCGTCAAGAATCATAGTGAGCGTCTCGTCCAATTGACGTCTCACAGGCACAGCTTCTACTTCCTCAGTGGCATCAGGTTCAGCAGTCTTTGTGGGAGGAGATGGAGGAGGAGCCTGTTTCTTCTTGTCGTTGGCACTCTTGGACCGAATCTCCGATGTAGAAGGGGCTTGATCATCATCGTCACCATCATCATCACTTGATGAACCAGAAGACCCACTTCCTGATCCGTCCTTATCATCATCACCTGATTCATCATCATTCTCTGAATCCTCATAATCGACCTTTTCCTCCTCAGACTCTTCTTCTTCTTCTTCTTCATCTTCTTCTGTTTCTTCTTTGTCTGATTCATAGGAATGAGCAACAGTGCCTTCAATCCTGGGAGTGCTATCCTTGAGACTGTCAAGCTCATCAGCTAGTCTAGCATTCTTAGTCTCTAAGGACAGGATCCGGTCACTGAAGTCAGTGACAGTCAATGCCAACTGATGATGCTCATCAATGTATTTCATCAACTGCTCTTCTTGCTGAGTAGAACAAGCTCTGAGATCTGCTCTCTGATCTGCAGCTTGAAGCAACAGTGCGTCCTGATCTGTTATCCTCTGTGTAAGTTGAGCGCTAACCAGATCCTATTCTCTGCTCTTCCTTTCCATCTCTATATTCCTCTCCATCAATCTGAGTACTATACTGTTCAGTGTGCTCAGCTGATCAACAACTGAAACAGTAGGTATGAACGTATTAGCTCGTGAGATGGAGGGACCAGCAGAAGCAGAGGTGAAAATAGGAGCCTGAGTCATAGAGGTGGTCAGAGGGGCAATAGTAGCACGAACATGAGTAGCCCTTCACCTTGTCAGTGAAGAAACTGAGACAGCTGCTACTAATGTGACAGTAGTTGTAGCAGCTGTCGTCAGTTCTGACCTCCTCTGGAATGAAAATCTGGATCTCTTTCTTCTCCTAGCTGTAGAGGATGTAGACTGAACAGCCATAACAGATACAACTGTAGTAATAGGAGCAGAGGAATGAGGAGGTGAAGAAATATCAAACTCAGGAATAAATAAAGGATCAGTGATCTCCTCCATCTCAGCTTCACTCCTCTTTCTCTTCCTCTTTGTTAACCTCCCACCAAGCCAAACACTCTCATACTCCTCATCAGGTGTATCCTCTGAATCAGAACCACCAGCCTCATCAGCACCAGCTTCACCTTCATCCTCACTTGAGTCTTCTGACTCATCTTTATCAGCAGCAGGTGTGGTGACTGAAGTATCGCGAGGAATAGACACTGTGGAGGTTGTAGTCATCAAGAAATCCAACTCCATCAATGAATCTATGTCAACCTCCTCATCTGCAGCTATAGAGGTGCTAACTGCAGCACCAGCAGTCACATCACCGGCCTCAACCAGGTTAACCTGAGCAGCAATAGTCATCTCACTAACAATGGTACTCACATCAACAGTGCTCACAGATACAGTGCTCACACCCACTGAGCTCTCACCACCACCACCACTTCTGCCACCAGCATCACTAACACCTGCACCAGTATCATCATCATCCTCATCACCACTAGGCACAACTATGTCCTCCACCTCAGAATTAGAGTCATCATGCCTCCATCTCCTACCAGGTGGAGCAATATAATCTGGCCTCGAAAGATGACCAAACAATGATCGTAGAGTGGGCTTCCTGTCTTTCCCTCTGTATGACATTACTCTGTTGAGAGTGGTGTCATTCATGTGTTCCAGCCTAATGATATCAGCATTGATTTTCGGTAAATCGGGCAACTGAGCATCAATCAACTGCTGTAAATACCTGGGATACATCAAAAACTTCTTGTCTCCCTTTAGTGCTACATTCTCCTTCATGTGAGTGAAAATCATCTCAGAGAAGTTGAATGGCCTGTTAAGCACCAATGCAACAAAATCACATTGTATAGTTTCCCGCATGTCGTCGAATCCACCTCTCCTCGACCCAAGACAATGAATCAGAACATGAGCGAGATACTTGAACTGCGGACACATGTATGCCTTGTTGAGAATCCCTGCTCCTAGATCTCCTTCATACTTGCACCTCATAAAGCAGCCGCGAACTAAGTAGCGATCTAACAAATAAGGCTGATCAGGAGAATCCTGAAAACCACAAACTCTCCTGATGTGCTCAGCTGAAATAACCACATCATGCCCAAGAACCTTCCCTCTGATCACTGGAGGTTCAGCCTCACAATCGATATCAGCCGAAGCCCAGAAATCCTGTTGATGCGATTGATATGGCACATGTATAGTGGAGATGGCTGTAAAGATCCTCGAACGCCTGAGAAAGGTAATAATCTCAGTGTAGTGCTTGGCATTCGGAGTGGTAAGATCCAGATGTGCGCAGATGTTGTTCTTCGTCACTAATTTGTATCCAGCCATACTGAAAATCAAATAAAGACATGTTAGAACATTTCAAATAGCTTAAAATACTGAAATCAGATTAAAAACAGAAAACATAATTTGTTTAAACTGATATGCCGAATGAAGTGAATTTGGCGAATGAACACTTAGGTCGAATGAGTCATTCGCGGAATGAGTAACTCGAATGGAGCTATTCGACGAAAGAAGATGGCGAATGATGCTATTCGGGCGAATGAGGCTGATTCGGCCAAACCTATTCGGCCGCCATGCTCATTCGGCCAATCCGAGGGTTTTTGCAACAAAAATTGCGATAACTTGAGATTTTGACCAGATCTAAGTACCAAAGTTGGTACAGAACATCATGAGATGATAATGAACAAATTGGGATAAACGATTTGACAAAACAACCACACACACCCACGGATTTTCAATGAAACAGTGACTTGCAGGACAAGAAACTTAGGGTTTTTGCAGATCTCGAACGAACAATCAAAGATTTAGTGATTTTGAATGGAAATCAAGCAGAATCAAGAGCCAAAGCTCTGATACCACTTTGTAGGACCTATTTGGAGCTCGGAAACAATCCGATTCCAAGGGAAATCTGCTTGACAGCCTCTGGAATAGTGCAGAATCCTATTCCAGGGTTTTCCAATCGAAATCAACAGCAACCGTGGTGAATCGAATGAGTAGAATCAATGTGCGAGTGAGAATCGATCACCACGGGCTGAGAATCGAAGTTGGACGTGAAGAATCGCTCAAAACTTCAAGGGTTTGACACTAGAGTGCACTGGGAAGAATGAGGACTCAGGAAAAATTAGGTTTGAAATGATTTGAACTTGTATTTATAGACTGTAGTCATTCGGCCGAATGAGTGGCCGAAGCTGCTCATTCGGCGAATGACTATGTCGAATAGACAAGTCAGTCGAATGAGTCATTCGGCGAATGGCTCATTCGCTTAGTATGGTCATTCTCTATTCTCATTCGGCGAATGACTTCATTCGTTAGCATCATTCGCCCGAATGAGTAATACTCATACTCAAATATTAATTAATCAATTCAAACAATCATATAATCAATATTAAACATTAAGAACAATGTATAAAGACAACTTCCATTAATATAACTTTAATATTTACATGATGATTAGTACAAAGTTGAACTAGGGACATTAAGTGCATCAACAGTTTACAACTCTATACATATTACAAGTTAACATGGAACAATTATCATCCACCACCTGAGTTGACTAAGGGTGGTAAGACTAGCTTTGACCACGGCTAAGTGACAACATGGTGACTACATGGACCAACCAGAATGATAATCATGATAATGTAACTTCATGATAACAACATCATTCATACAAAAACTAACATAAGGTAATAAGACTAGTTCTTATTTAACTTTGTTAACAACAATGAGAACAGACAACATTGAGAACAATCTACATTGATGAACACTACAATTGATTGCTATTGAACTATCTATCTTATATCATGACAATCATGTGCCACACATTCAAGTTTCATTGTAAGTCCCTTCACAGAATCGTTTACCAGTTAATATAGTGGGATCTAAACCGACGTTAGCATAGTGGTACCATAGGTTTGACAAACCTCGAGCGAGTAGGTCGGTATGTTAATTGTAACATCATTTGGCCGGTAACGTATGACCAGTAACAGGGCGACATCAGTCATGTTTGGTAAACGTCGCATGGTGATATAATTTGACAGTGAAATGGTAATCAATCCATCATTACCTGTTGATTAGTAGACTGAGGAATTTATTTTCTCTCATGTCATAATGCTAGTAACGATTTTGATGAGGACTATGGACACATAACGTGGTAGAGGTAAATCGGATGCATTGAAATCTGATTACGTGAGGATTACAATGGACTCATTTTAGGCTCTATGCATTACAAGTTGAGAACAAATAACTATTGGTTAACTAACACTCTTAATAGTAAAAAGTGATTAACAGTTAACCCCACAAGTAATAGAATAATAAAAGGATCAGATTTGATTAATCTAATATCCTTAATACATAAAAGGGTTATCAATACTTCGGTATGATAACTAAACCCTTATCATTATATTATTCTACACATGTTTTGACATGTGATTAACAAACGAGAGGAACAGGTGAAATGGGAATGGATATCGATAGTTCTATTGCAAGCAGTGTGGAGTTCTAGTAGTTATGTGGTGGGATGTTGGCTGGGGCTTGGTTCCCCTACATATGCCCTATATATAAGCATAACTACTAGGATGAGATACTACTTGTAAATATAACTATTGAGAGGCCATTGGGAGAATGGGTGAATCAAACAACATACAAGAAACAGAAATGACATTGTGATTGTGCATGTGAACAAATCAAGGTTTTCAATTATTATACTTATGAACTCACCAACCTAGCGTTGACTTTGTTTAAATGCATGTTTTCTCAGGTGACGAACAGGTTTAGTCACCAGGATTACAGGGACTTAGCTAGTGGACTTTTAGAAGGCCTAGCTACTTTTGTGTTGTATACTTTTGGGTGACAAACCCATGAATCACCTTTTGTATATCTTGTACAGAAACAAGATATAAACTCATTGATTCTTTTGATTAGATTTACTTAGTTAAATTACAAAGAAACAATGTGATTTAACTTTGTAATTCTATTTCATGTCATGTTAGCATTTCTCATTTGATTGTCATGTGCTATGTAAACAATGTGATCATTTCGATTATCACAACCATATCGCGCCCCGGGAACCTTCCGCCCGACGGGAAAGTCGATCCAGCCCACCGGCTCGGGGTGTGACAGATTGGTATCAGAGCCATGGTTATAGAGATATGTAGGTCATATTGCTTAAACGGTTTGGCCTAGACTATAACATAGGGACCCTCATGTAGAGATCATATGACATAGGATTCTATTTGCATGTGTCTTCTGCATCTGATCACTGCACTAACCGATTTTCTTTCGGTTATGATCAAAATGCCGCCAAGAAGACCATCAGCTATACTGCCACCACCACCTCAAGACTTAGCTCCACACTCATCTACACCCTCACCTGCTGACTCTCATACACCACCACCTCCACCTCCTCCTCCGCCGCCACCAGTTCATCAGTTGGATCCTGCTACTATAGCACTGGCCACTCTACTGACCAGCCAACTAAGGGATGTGATTCCCGAGATGATGAGCATAATCAACAGTAACAACAGCAACAACATTACCATCTCATCTGGAGAGGGCAACGGTAATACCCGGCATCATCAGGACTACTCCTACAAAAACTTTGTAGGATGCAAGCCACCAAGTTTCAGTGGCAGTGAGGGTGCTGTCGGATTGATCCAATGGATCGAGAAGATGGAGACTACCCTAGAGATTAGCAACTGTCCTGAGCAGTATAAGGTGAAGTATGCTGCCGGTTCATTCCACAAACGAGCGTTAAATTGGTGGAACGCTCAAGTTCATACTAGAGGCAGGGATGAGGCTCTGTCAATGCCTTGGGATGACTTCAAAGCCATACCGCGGGCAGAGTTTTGCCCAAGGAATGAACTCAAGAAGGTTGAGACTGAGTTACTCAATCTTGTTATGATTGGTGCTGGGCATCTGGCCTACACCACAAGATTTCACGAGCTAGCATCATTGGCACCGGATATAGTGCCAACACTGGAAAAAAGAATTGAGCGGTATATCGGGGGATTACCGGCTTGTATGCAAGGTTTTATTCTTGGTGCTCATCCAACAACCCTGGAAATGGCTGTTACTCTGTCATCAACAATGACAGATGTGATGGTTGCCTCTGGGGCGCTCAAGAAAGAAGCTGACTCAACCAAAGCTGGAACTTCAAGGAAGCCAGATAAAAGGCCGGCTAAGAAACAGAAGGTGGTTCGAAACTTCGCTGCGACCACCGAAGCACCGATGATTAACAAGCCACCACCACTGCAGATCAAAAGGCCATACACTGGCACTGCACCTTTGTGCAACACATGCCAGTATCATCATTTACCAAACATCAAGTGCAGACACTGCACTAACAGTGGGAAGTTTGGTCATTTGGCAGCGCAATGCAGGAGCCCAAGGGCTCATAACAGAAACAACAACGCAGCCACTACTGCTACTGCTGATAACAGGTCATGCCACACTTGTGGAGGACCTGGACACTTCTTGAGGGATTGTCCCAAGAGAGTTCAACCAAGGGCTCCCGCCGCAAGAGGACGAGCCTTTCAGATTGGAGTAGCTGTGGCTCGACAGGACCCGAATGTAATCATGGGTACATTTCTCTTATCTGACTCTTATGCATCCATATTATTTGACACTGGTGCGGATCAGAGTTTTATCTCATCCGAATTTGCATGCCATCTTGATTATGTTGAGGAATCTTTAGACTCCCCTTACACTATATAGATAGCAAACGACAAACAGATCACAGTAGACACGGTACTTAGGAATTGCCCACTAACACTTGGTGATCACACATTTTTCATCGACTTGATACCGATGGAGCTGGGCAGTTTCGACATCATCATCGGAATGGATTGGCTATCTCTTAACAGAGTAGAGTTCATCTGTTCCAAAAAGCTACTACGTATTCCAGTGGAGAACAATGGGATTTTGGAAATTCATGGAGATAAAGCGAAACGCAGTGTCAAGATAATATCGTGCATGAAGGCTCGCAAGTATTTACGAAAGCAATGTATCGCATTCATAGCTCATGTGGTAGAGAAAGACAAGAAAGCAATCAAGATTCAAGACGTGCCAATTGTGAAAGACTATGCGGACGTGTTTCCGGATGACTTACCGGGACTGCCACCCGAGAGATCGGTGCAGTTTCGAATTGATTTGATTCCGGGAACGACTCTTGTAGCTAAGTCTCCTTATAGACTTGCACCATTTGAAATGCAGGAGTTGTCCAATAAATTACAAGAACTACTTGACAAGGGATTCATCCGACCGAGCTTTTCCCCGTGGGGAGCACCGGTTCTTTTTGTTAAGAAGAAAGATGGATCCTTCAGGATGTGTATCGATTACAGAGAGCTTAACAAACTCACCATCAAGAATCGGTACCCATTACCGAGGATTGATAATTTGTTTGATCAGTTACAGGGAGCACAATACTTTTCAAAGATAGACCTGAGATCAGGTTATCATCAGCTCCGGATTCAAGAGGAGGACATACCAAAGACGGCATTTCGTACCCGATACGGTCTCTACGAGTTCATGGTGATGCCATTCGGACTGACGAACGCACCGGCAGTGCTCATGGATTTGATGAACGGGTGTGTAAGCCGTACTTAGATCAGTTCGTTATCGTCTTTATTGATGATATACAGATTTATTCAAATGAACGAGAAGGAACACGAACAACACCTCAAAACAGTCTTGGAACTTCTAAAAGAGGAACGACTCTATGCCAAATTCTCCAAGTGTGAATTCTGGTTAAGAGAAGTTCAGTTCTTGGGTCAGGTGATTAACAGTGATGTTATTCATGTGGATCCTGCCAATATTGAAGCAATCAAGAACTGGGATGTGCCTACAACACCGACAGAGATCAGATCATTTTTGGGATTAGCAGGTTATTACAGGAGGTTCATCTTGAATTTTTCCAAGATAGCCTTGCCTCTCACCAAACTCACACAGAAGAGTGAACCTTTTGTGTGGACACAGAAACAGGAAGAGGTATTCCAGACATTGAAACAAAGATTGTGCAATGCTCCTATCTTAACACTCCCAGAAGGCAATGATGACTTTGTAGTGTACTGTGACGCTTCCCATCAGGGACTCGGATGTGTTTTGATGCAACGAGACAAAGTCATTGCTTATGCCTCACGACAGTTAAAGATACATGAGAAGAATTACACAACACATGACTTAGAACTAGGAGCTCTTGTTTTTGCTTTAAAGATTTGGAGACACTACCTGTATGGTACCAAGTGCACTATCTTCACATATCACAAGAGTTTACAGCACATATTTGATCAGAAGGAGCTTAACATGAGACAGAGATGTTGGGTTGAGCTCCTGAACGATTACGATTGTGTGATCAAATACCATCCGGGCAAAGCAAATGTTGTTGCAGATGCTTTGAGTCGGAAGGAAAGAGTCAAGCCCTTGCACGTTCGTGCCATGGGAATGATAGCGCAAACAAGTTTGAAAGATCAAATCATACAAGCACAACAAGAAGCAGTGGCAAGAGACAATCTGAAACGCGAGCTCGATTGTGGAGCCGAGAAACATTTCAAGACCAAACAAGATAGAGGTATCTATTATCTGGATCGTGTTTGGATCCCGGCAGTAGATGAACTCCGAACACTCATACTTGACGAGGCACACAAGACATGATATTCTGTTCATCCTGGTGCCGATAAGATGTACCAAGATCTTAGGTCATTTTATTGGTGGCCGGGTATGAAGAAAGATGTTGCCACTTATGTGGGCAAATGCATCACATGTGCCAAAGTCAAAGCTGAACACCAGAAACCTTCGGGTTTGCTGGAACAACCAGAGATTCCACAATGGAAGTGGGAACAAATAGCTATGGATTTTGTTACCAAGCTACCCCGCACTTCCAGCGGACACGATTCGATTTGGGTCATCATTGATAGATTGACCAAGTCCGCACACTTCTTGCCGATCAGAGAAACTTACAAGATGGAAAAGCTAGCAAGACTCTATGTTGATGAAATAGTAGTCCGGTATAGAATGCCCTTGTCTATTATTTCAGACCAGGACAGTCGATTTACATCGTCGTTCTGGAAATCATTGCAACAATCCTTAGGGACAAGTGTTAACTTTAGCACCGCTTATCATCCACAGATGGATGGACAAAGAGAGCGAACCATTCAAACCCTAGAGGATACGTTGAGAACATGCATCCTAGACTTCGGTAGAAGTTGGGATACACACTTACCGCTCATTGAGTTTTCCTACAACAACAGCTACCACAGCAGCATTGGATGTGCTCCGTTCGAAGCACTATATGGTAGAAATTGTCGGTCTCCAATTTGTTGGACCGAAGTGGGAGACAACGGAATCACTGGGCCTGAACTTATTCAGGAAACTACTGATAAGATAGCCCAGATACAACAGAGATTACAAGCAACACGTAGCCGCCAAAAGAGTTACGCAAACAAACGGCGCAAGCCTTTGGAATTCAATGTGGGCGACCGAGTAATGATGAAAGTGTCCCCATGGAAAGGCGTAGTTCGTTTTGGGGCTAAAGGCAAGTTAGCACCAAGGTATGTCGGACCGTTTGAGATTACTCAACGCATAGGTCCTGTGGCGTACAGACTCAAACTCCCTGATGAGCTCAGTGGATTACATGATGTGTTTCACGTATCAAATCTCAAGAGATGTCTCGCCGATGAGTCATTGATCATACCATTGGAAGAGATACAAGTTGATGAGCAACTACATTTCATTGAAGAACCTGTAGAGATTATGGAACATGAAGTCAAGAGACTGAAACGAAGCCATATCCCTATTGTAAAGGTTTGATGAAACTCCAAGTGTGGACCAGAATTTACTTGGGAGCGCGAGGACAACATGAAAACAAAGTATCCCCATCTGTTCGAGAATTAGAGCCCGACTTTGATGCTTAAATACATAAAAGGGTTATCAATACTTTGGTTTGATAACTAAACCCTTATCATTATATTATTCTACACATGTTTTGACAGGTGATTAACAAACGAGAGGAACAGGTGAAATGGGAATGGATATCGATAGTTCTATTGCAAGCAGTGTGGAGTTCTAGTAGTTATGTGGTGGGATGTTGGCTGGGGCTTGGTTCCCCTACATATGTCCTATATATAAGCATAACTACTAGGATGAGATAGTACTTGTAAATATAACTATTGAGAGGCCATTGGGAGAATGGGTGAATCAAACAACATACAAGTAACATAAATGACATTGTGATTGTGCATGTGAACAAATCAAGGTTTTCAATTATTATACTTATGAACTCACCAACCTAGTGTTGACTTTGTTTATATGCATGTTTTCTCAGGTGACGAACAGGTTTAGTCACCAGGATTACCAGGACTTAGCTAGTGGACTTTAAGAAGGCCTAGCTACTTTTGTGTTGTATACTTTTGGGTGACAAAACTATGAATCATCTTTTGTATATCTTGTACAGATACAAGATATAAACTCATTGATTCTTTTGACTAGATTTACTTAGTTAAATTATGAGGAAACAATGTAATTTAGCTTTGTAATTCTATTTCATGTCATGTTAGCATTTATCATTTGATTATCATGTGCTATGTATACAATCTGATCATTTCGATTATCACAACGATATCGCGCCCCGGGAACCTTCCGCCCGACGGGAAAGTCGATCCAGCCCGCCGGCTCGGGGTGTGACAATATAGTTTCATGAATCATCAACACAATAGAATAATGCTAGTTATAAGATTATATCTTATAAAATCTTATTATTTTTACATGGGTGAACAATGAGATAATCAAGTACACAACACACTAGCAATGGCAACAACTATTAAGAATGATATGATGATAACATAATTTCACAATATCATTGACCACCGGAGTTAGAAAGTGTAATAAGACAAGTTCTTATTACACTATGCTTACAACTCGGTGAAGACTATGGGATAACACGAGACAAATACTAATGAGAACAAGAATGATGATCATGTCCACATGACTTCATGACATCATTCACCACCCGAGTTAAATAAGTGTAGTAATACTAGCTCTTACAACACAGTAGTTACAACTGGGTGAAGGCTATGGGATAAGAAGAATGATAACATGATAACGTAACTTCATGATAACAACATCATTCACACATTTACTAACATCGTGTAATAAGACAAGTTCTTATAACACTTTGTTAAGGACTATGGGAACACATAACTATGAAAACACACAACAATTCATTACTATTAAACTGTCTGTATTATATCACAACAAGCATGTTCCAGGTATTCGAGTTCAAATTGTAAGTCCATCATCAGCGAATCATTTACCAGTTAATTTATTGGAACTAAACCGACGATAACATAGTGGTACCATAGGTTTGACAAACCGCCGGCGAGTGAGGCCGGTACGTTGATCGTAACATTATCATTTGCCGATATCGTATGACTGGTGACAGGGCGACATCCATCAGGTTTGGTAAACGACACATGGTGATATTAATCTACTGCAACTAGTGGTAATTAATCCTTCGATTCTATTGACTAGTAGACTGAGGAATTGATTTTCTCTCATGTCACATTACTGGTAATAGTTTCGTTGAAGGCTATGAGAACACAAATGTGATAGAGGTAAATCGTGTTGATGCACTTAATGTCCGTAGTTCAATTTTGTATTAATCATCATGTAAATATTAAAGTTATATTAATGGAAGTTGTCTTTATATATTGTTCTTATTGTTTAATATTGATTATATGATTGTTTGAATTGGTTAATTAATATTTGAGTATGAGTATTACTCATTCGGGCGAATGACTCTAACGAATGAAGTCATTCGCCGAATGAGAATAGAGAATGACTATATTCAGCGAATGAGCCATTCTCCGAATGACTCATTCGACTGACTTGTCCATTCGACATAGTCATTCGCCGAATGAGCTGCTTCGGCCACTCATTCGGCCGAATGACTACAGTCTATATATACTAGTTCAAATCATTTCAAACCCAACTTTCCCAAGTCCTCATTCTTCCCAGTGCACTCCAGTGTCAAACCCTTGAAGTTTTGAGCGATTCTTACTGTCCAACTTCGATTCTCAACCCGTGGTGATCGATTCTCACTCACACGTTGATTCTACTCTCTCGATTCACCACGGTTGCTGTTGGTTTCGATTGGAAAACCCTAGAATAGGATTCCGCACTATTCTAGAGGCTGTGAAGCAGATTTCTCTTTGAATCGGATTGTTTCCGAGCTCCTACGAGGTCCTACAAAGTGGTATCAGAGCATTGGCTCTTGATTCTGCTTGATTTCCATTCAAAATCATTAAATCTGAGTTTGTTTGTTCGAAACCTGCAAAACCTTGATTGCCTTGGCCTCAAAGTTACTGTTTCATTCAAGATTAGTGAGTTTTTGTGGTGTTTTTGTCCAAACTTCTATCCCAATTGGTTCATAATCATATAATGGTGTTCTGTACCAAATTTGGTACTTAGATCTGGTCTAAATCAAAAGTTATCGCAAGTTTTGTTGCTAAAACCCTCAGATATACCGAATGAGAATGGCGGCCGAATAGGTTCACCCGAATCAGTCATCATTCGCCGAAAGAGTTCATTCGGCTAGTCATTCGGCGAATAGCTCTCATTCGATCCTGTCATTCGGCGAATAGCTCTTTCTGGTCTGTCATTCGCCGAATAAGCTCATTCGACCCATTCATTCGCCCAAAGAGTTCATTCTCCCAGTTGTCATACTCAGTGTTACATTCGCCTGTTCTTTCTCATTCGGCCCCCGACACTCGCCCCAAGTTGTTTCATTCGGCCATCAGTCTGCAAATTTCTCTAAGTGTTGAATCTTGTTGTCCTTGATTAAATGGAGGATTTAACATTGATGGATAATCACAATCATCGCATTCAGACTTTACTGTTCACTGAGACTGAGATAGGAAACTCCAACAAAGCTCCCAAGTTGCTGTCCTTAGATGATTATCCTCATTGGAAGTACAGATTTGAGATTCACATCAATGGAGTGGATACTAATTTATGGATGATGATTGAAGGAGGTTATCTGAGGCCTCTGAATGAAGATGGAACTCCTATGCTAGTCACACGGATGACTGAGCCACAGAGGAAGCTATATGATTATGAGAAGAAAGCTTATGCTATTCTATCTCAATCCATTGCTACTGACATCTTCCATTAGTTCAGACAGTTTACTTCTTCTAAGTATTTATGGGATGCTTTGCAGCAACGGTATGAAGGCAATGATGCTTTGAAGAACATCAAGTCAAAGGCTTTGAGAAAGGAGTTTCACAGTTTTATGTATGTTAGAAATGAATCTTTGGATGAGTTGATTACCAGATTCTATCATCTTTTGAGTGAGCTGTTCAATCATGAAGTCAAGACTACTACTCAGGAGAAAATTCAGTGTTTAGCAGATGCTCTACCTCCAAAGTGGGAATCATTTTTGATGGTTCTTAAACAGAATGAGACGATGGCACATATGGACATCAATGATTTCATTCAGAAGCTGAAGGAGCAAGAAATAGAGAACAAGTGGAAAGCTAAATGGGTTGCTCAAGTTCAGGACCCTTCATTGTATTATTCTACTCCTACAGTTGAAAAATCATCTTCTCATGCTCCATTGAAGACAGACTTTGTCTCTAAGACGACTGAAGCTCCATCTTCTGCTCAGATTCATTTCAGTCAGTCATCCTCCTCATCCAGCTCACAAAAGGAACATCATCAACCCGTTACAAGTCTGAAGACTAAAAATTTTGATAAAGTTACTGTAGAGATTGCCAAAGAACATATGGGTCTTTTGTCTACTTTGGTTAGTTCTTATGATGGACTGGTAGCAGGACATATAGGCAATCCTTATCTGACAAATGATGACTATTCTCAGATAGATCCAGATGACATGGAAAGGATTGACATCATGTGGGCTTTGGCAAGTGCTGTAAGGAGAGCTAAGGAGTTTGTCAAAAGGACTGGTAAAGATATCAACTTGAACAAGGAATCTAAGTTTGGTTTTGACATGGCCTCTGTCACTTGTTACAATTGTGGGGAGAAAGGTCACTTTGCTAGACAGTGCAAACAACCAAAGAAAGCAGGAAATAAAAATCCTTTTCATCATCAAAAGTCATCTTCTTCAAATCCAGAAAGAAGACTTGTTCCCATTGATTCTCCTGTTCAAGCTGGTTCATCTAACTCAGGCAAAGCATTGATGGTTCAACAAGATGAAGGTGAAAACTGGGACTTCAGATTTAATCATGATCAGAATGAACAGGATAAAGCATGTGTTGCTGAGATCAAGAAGTTGGATGATCAAAATGAAGATAGTACTTCAAGAGAAGCAAATATTAGTGGAGAAGAAACATCAGAGACATCAGGTTCAGAGTCAGAAAGCTTATCAGACTCAGACACTCTAGCAGATTCTGATGCTGATTTTGAAGAATCTCCTACTCAGTTTGCTTTGATGGTAAACTCATATGCTACTCCCGCTGCAACTTCACAATCTGATCAGGTATCTAATGAGTGTTCATCTTCTTGTTCTAGTTGTTTTAATTGTGTTGACCTTAACAGCAAGGTCCTTTCTTATCAAAATCACAATGCTGCTTTGATCAGCGATCTCAACCAGTGTATTGAAGCAAACAAAGTTTTAAAATCTAATGAAAAAGATTTTCAAGCTAAAATTGAACTTTTAAACAGACAACTTCATGAGGCTGAGATTGCTGTTCTTAACAAGCAAGATGCTATAACTTCTTATCTCAATACCATCAATGAGATAAAGAAGAAGTTAGCTGTAGTAGAGTGTGATTATGAGACTTTAGGACAAAAGCTCAAGAGCTATGAGAGTGCATCTTATATCATTGAGCACATGATCAGCAGAGGTGCTGATCATAAGGATAAGCAAAAAGTTAGCTATCAACATTGTCCTCCACCAATCTTGAACAGCTTTGTCAATTCACCTGATGACAAAGATGTTAAAGATTTTCCAGTTAAAACTTCATTAGTAATTGACCCAATAGGGATGAGTACTGATGAGGGTTCATCCTTGTTAGAGGAATCTTTGGTGGATGGACTTGTTAAAGATTGGGTCTCAGATTCTGAGGATGAATATGATAAGTCATCAGATTGTCCAGTTGATCAGAATCAGTCATCAGTAGTTATGAAATGTGACCCAATCTCTTCATCAAAGATTTATCAAGCTTTAAGCTTTGTTAAAGCTTCAAAAGAAAATGAAGCATGTGTGTCAAACAAGAGTGACAAATCTTGTTCCAAACGAGAGAAATGGTTTGGGTTTTAATCAGAACAAGTCTCGATCTAATGTTTTCAAACCAAAAAGACAGTCTTTCTCTGAATTAAAACATTTTCATAAAAAGGGTAACAATGTTTGTTTTGAATGTGGTGCACCTGGACACATAGTCAGATTTTGTCCACACCTGGTTAAACCAAAGATTGCACCACCCTGAAAATTAAATCATATTTTCACCAAAGTTGTCAAATTTGAATCCAAGTCAGATCAGACAAAACCCAAACAATTCACACAAGTAAAACCTGTGGATAAGGGTAAAGGGAAACTGGTGAACTTGAATGTTCCCAAGATGGTAAATGTTAATCAAGTTAAATCATCATCCGTTTATCTGAAAAATTCTTTCAGTAAAAATGCAGTCTGGAAGGTCAAGTCTGAGACTTCAGTTCCACCCACCTCAGACAAGACTGTTTCAGATGGTAAATGGATTGATGTTTTGATCCGAGACTCTTTGGGTCAACCCAAGACTGTAAAGGCTTGGGTTCCCAAATTTAACTAATTGTTTCTTTTTTGTGTAGGTTGCCCTAACAGCTGCTCTTAACAGCTCTTGGATTGTTGACAGTGGGGCTTCCAGACACATGACTGGTGATATATCGCTTCTCACCAATGTGAATTCAGTTCGAGGTGGATATGTCGCGTTTGCCGGTGACAAAGGTGGTTTTATCACAGGAGAGGGAATTTTATCAAATGGGCAAGTTTAATTTGACAAAGTCAGATATGTCAAGCAATTGGAGAATAATCTTCTATCTGTATAACAGATTTGTGATAAACAGTACAAGGTTCTCTTTGATGACTCCAAATGCTTTATTCTTAAGGAAGGTGTGGTTATCCTTGAAGATTGGATCTTATTGTCAGCTCCCAGAAAGCAAGACTTGTATGTACTCAACATGGCCACAGCTTCAACAACATCCTCCATAGCTTCATGTTTTATGACAAAGGCAACTGAGAAAGATTCAATACTTTGGCATAAGAGAATGGGTCATTTGAGTCTTCGCAAGATGAATCATTTGGTACATAACAATCTGGTTGAGGGGGTTACTTTGAAAAATTTCAAGCTGTCTGATGTCTGTGTATCCTGCAAAAAGGGCAAGCAAGTCAAGCAGTCTCACAAACCAAAGAAGTATCACTCAATCACTGTTCCACTTGAGCTTCTCCATATGGATCTTTTTGGTCCTGTTAACCGTAAGAGTATAGCTGGAGATCAATATTGTCTTGTCATTACTGATGAATTTTCCAGATACTCTTCGGTGTTCTTTCTGAAGGATAAATCTGAAACATTTGATTGTATTCAAGTATTGGTTATCAAACTTGAATCTCTTTATAAGCTCAAGGCACGAATACTCAGAACAGACAACGGAACAGAATTCAAGAATCACAACATGGAGAATTTTTGCAATTCACGGGGAATTGTTCAAAAATTTAGTGCCCCTTATGTTCCGCAAATGAATGGAGTTGCTGAGTGAAAGAATAGGACTTTGATTGAGGCTGCTAGGACGATGCTTGTTGATTCTTCTCTTCCAGTTCAATTATGGAATGAGGCTGTAGCAAATGCTTGTTACACTTTGAATCGAGTTTTGATAGTGAAGAGGCATGGGAAAACTTGCTTTGAACTGCTTCATAACAGAAAGCCTAATCTTAAGTATCTTGAACCTTTTGGTGCACCATGCACTATACTTAAGAAACATGAGCAGGGCAAGTTCAATGAAAAAGCGGAAGAAGGGTATTTTCTTGGGTATAGCACTCCAAATAAAAGGGTTTATAATAGATCAACATAGAATGTTGAGGAGTGGTACCATGTTGATGTGCAGAAGTATTCTATGCCTCCACCAGGAAAAGGGCCAGACTGGATGTTTGATTATTCAGATCTCTTTGATTCGTTCAATATGCCTCCCATGTATTCAGATGAAGATGTTGCGGTTCAAATGTTATATGATGTACAAAATGCACCTAATGAACCCGTACCACCTTTATCCACTTCAGTTCCCATTGTACAGACAAATGATGACAGCTCAGACAGTGATGAAAACTCTGCTCCACCAGTTGCCCCAGGACAAAATGTTGATGATCTTGTACCAGGTCTTGAGGATTTGAATTTGAACAATCTAGATCCACAGGTTGAGGTTCCTCCCCATCCATATGGAAGAATCAATAGTATTCATCCTCAAGAGAACATAATTGGGAGTCCATTAGATGGAGTTAAGACCAGAAATCAGCTTTCTTCAGGGGGACTTGCTGACATTCTTGATTTTGCAGATGTAAGCTTTTGTGCTCATTCCTGTTTTATCTCTCAGGTGGAACCACGAACTGTCACTGAGGCTTTATAGGAAGAATCATGGGTTGATGCCATGCAAGAAGAAGTGCTGCAATTTAAGAAGTTAGGTGTCTGGCAACTTGTTGACAGACCGAAAGGTACAAAAGTCATCGGCACTAGGTGGGTTCTTAGTTGCAAGAAAGATGATCATGGCATCATTGTTTGAAACAAGGCACGTCTGGTTGTTCAGGGATTCAGTCAGATAGAAGGTTTGGACTACAATGAAGTGTTTGCACCGGTTGCTCGACTTGAAGCAATTCGTATTTTCTTAGCATACGCATCCTTTAAAAAGTTTAAAGTTTATCAAATGGATGTCAAGAGTGCATTCCTTCACGGTGTGATTAGTGAGACGGTCAATGTCAGTCAACCTCCCGGGTTTGAGGATCCATTACATCGAGACCAAGTCTACAAGCTAGACAAGGACTTATATGGATTGCATCAAGCTCCGCGAGCATGGTATGAGACACTATCTACTCACCTTCTGAACAACGGGTTCAGAAGAGGTGTCATTGACTGTACATTGTTCATTCGAGAAAAAGATGGTGATTTACTCTTGGTACAAGTCTATGTGGATGACATCATATTCGGTTCCACAAATGATAGTCTGTGCAAAGATTTTGAGAAGGTTATGAAAAAGAAATTTGAGATGAGCTCAATGGGAGAGATGAAGTTTTTCTTAGGACTACAGGTGGATCAGTCTGAGGTAGGGATTTTCATTCATCAAACCAAATACGTTGGTGACATTCTGAGCCGATTTAGTATGTCTGATGTAAAGTCTGCTGGTACCCCACTGGCTGTCAATCACGGGATTACACCAGATGAAAAGGGGGAGTTAATTGATGCCACTCTGTACCGAGGAATGATTGGGTCTCTTATATATCTCACTGCTTCTCGGCCAGACATCATGTTTGCCACATGCTTGTGTGCACGTTATCAGTCTAAACCAGGAGTCTCCTATCTCATTGCTGTCAAGAGGATTATGCGTTATCTGAAGGGTACACCAGATCTTGGTTTATGGTATCCTAATGATGATAATTTTGAGCTTACTGCATACAGTGACTCGGATTATGGCGGATGCAAGATAGATTTCAAGTCAACATCGGCGGGATGTCAGTTCTTCGGAACCCGATTAGTTACCTGGCAGTGCAAGAAGCAGACGTCGGTGTCTACTTCCACCTGTGAAGCTGAATATATTGCTGCTGCTAGTTGTTGTTCTCAAATCATCTGGATACAACAGCAACTCAGGGACTATGGGTTACATTTTTCTAACACTCCTATATATGTTGATAATACTGCTGCCATAGATGTCACTAAGAATCCGGTCCAGCACTCGAAAATAAAACACATCGACATAAAATATCACTTCATACGTGATTGTTTTGAAAAGAAACTTATCGATGTTGTGAAAATTCATACCGATCACCAGAAAGCCGATCTTTTCACAAAAGCTTTTGATAAACCCAAATTTTTATATCTGTTATCGGCCAATGGTGTTTTTCAAAAGGATGAAGTCCTACCTTCATCTGAATCTAACAAATGATCATCGTCTTTCTTAGGTAGTTTCTGTTTTTTCTATTTCTTTATATTAATCAAAAACTCAAAAAGATTTTCTGTTTTAGGTTTTTAAAGGGAGACAATATGTTATTTGAAAAACCAAAAACATTTTAAAAAAATTTGAAAAATACAAAAACAATTGAAAATTTAGTAAAAATGAGAAAGTCTTCTTTGAGAAAATAATACATTAATCTATCATGTCCTAAAAGTGTTAGTGAGTGCACAAATGGAAGACATATGAGAAGTGTGAGCTGATGTACTGATAGGCTGACTTTACAAAATGAATAAACAAATTTGTGAACACTTACAATATCTGTTTTGTGGGATCTGTTTTTGAAAGACAGTTAAGTGAGAAAATAGTTTATGACTCAAATCAGGCATACACCTGTTATCATGAGATCCAATAAGGTTTCCAATTATTCATGAATTCAAAGTCTGTACACGTGCCATATTGCTGGGACGAACCTAGCTGAAGCCGTCCATTCAGATGAGAATGATTGAATAAAAATAAAAGAAAAAGAACATCAAGCTGGTATTAAGCTTTTGAAAAATAAAATAAGTTCGATTCCATACACGTGCCATATTACTGGGATGAACCTAGTTGAAGCCGTCCATTTGGATAGAACAAGTCAAGCATGTCAACATAAATCTGTATACGTGCCGTATTACTGGGACGAACCTAGTTGAAGATGTCCATGAGATTGTGTTGGTTATGTGAGACAAATTAAAAAGAAAAATACAAAAAGAAAAATACAAAAAGAAAATAAATTGGAACCTTATAGAATTCATGATGCTGGGTATTAAGATGTGCGGAGATGAGTTACAAACCTTTGCTGGATAGATAAAATGGGTAACTCAATCAGAAAACATAAGTAATCATCAAATGAGTTTGATAATTCTGTATTGTAAAGCTTAAAGTGGACAGATATATCAGTAATCAGATCACAAGTCAAAAATGTCTGAAATGAATCATTCAGTGATGCTAATTTGATGTGATTAGGTGTATGTGTTAATTTCTCAGTAGACTTCTCACAAAAATATGTGTTTAATTGTTCTTAGTTGTTAGTTGTACAGTTGTATTTTGTTTCAGAAAATTACAAAAAGATTTTATATTTTAAATTTCAGTTAAGGTGGTAATTTGTAGTTTCAGATGTTTGTCTTATCTGAATCCAGAACCAATCAGACAGATCTTCATAATTGGAATCATTCTCACTTTTCAAAATGTAAAATTTTGGAATCATCTTGTGTTTTGGGAGTGAAAATCCTCATTCGTCCGAATGAGGTGTGAGATTCACTTATTCGACCGAATGACTTCATTCGGCGAATGACTTGTGACGAATGACGCATTCGTCATTCTCATTCGGCGAATGACCTAATGTCGAATGACCCATTCGCCATTCACATTCGGCAAATGAGTGACCCTATATAAACAGTAATTCGGGCAAACTACCTCATTAGCCAAAAACCACCTTCGCCATTTACTGTGTGTTCACATTCGCCCGAAACAACTTCTCTCTTCGGTCCACAATTTTTTCGTGATTTTCTCTGAACCTGCTACTGATAATCTTGCTTCGTATCATCTCAGGTACATGTGGATCAAAGATCGTCCAATTTTGACCATGAAATCATCAGAAATGGGATTGATTTTATGGTTTTAGGGTTTTTGTTTTCGCCTTTGAAATAAATGGCATAAATGGACTTATTATCACAAATGTCATGTATTAAAACCCTTAGTCGGTCATGTCTGAGCATGAATGTGTAAATTTTTGAAGCTGATTTGAACTTTTTGACAAAAGGGGTTGGAACTTGTACAGACAGCCGAATGACGCCATTCGGCGAATGGCTCATTCGGCGAATGAAGCCAATTCGGCGAATAGCTCATTCGACTGAATGACTCATTCGGCGAATGAAGTTCTTTCGGCGAATGACTCTTTCTGTCATTAGCTCATTCGGAGAATGAGGTCTATTCGACGAATGAAACTCATTCGGTGAATGGCTCATTCGGCCAAAGAATCCATTCGCCTAAATTAGTCTCATTCGACAAAATTGATTCAATTGATTCTCTGATCTGATTTATACATTTCATTAAACTGAAATGAATTAACATGTGTATTCTTTGTTGTTCAGTATGGCAGGTTATAAATCAGTGACGAAGAACAATATCTGTGCTCATTTGGATCTCACCACTCCGAACGCCAAACACTACACAGAGATCATCACATTTCTCAGGCGTTCGAGGATCTTTACGGCCATTTCTACTATACATGTGCCATATCACTCTCACCAGCAGGATTTCTGGGCTTCTGCAGATATTGATTGTGAGGTGAACCTCCCATTATTAGAGGCAAGGTGCTGGGACATGATGTTGTTGTGTCAGCTGAGCACATCAGGAAGGTTTGTGGTTTCCAGGATACACTTGATCAGCCATATCTGCTAGACCGTCACTTAGTTCGTGGATGCTTTATGAGATGCAAGTACGAGGGTGATCTTGGAGCAGGGATCCTCAACAAAGCGTTCATGTCTCCGCAATTCAAGTACCTTGCTCATGTATTGATTCACTGCCTTGGATCCAGGAGAGGAGGTTTTGATGATATGCGAGAGACGATACAGTGTGCTTTCGTCGCCCTGGGGCTGAATAGACCATTCAACTTCTCTGAGATGGTCTTCTCTCATATGAAGGAGAATGTGTATTTGAAGGGAGACAAGAAATTCTTGATGTATCCAAGATTCCTGCAGCAGTTGATAGATGCACAGTTACTTGATTTGCCCAAGATCAATGCAGACATTATCAGGTTGGAGCACATGAATTACATCACTCTCAACAGAGTAATGTCATACAGAGGCAAGGAAAGGAAGCCTGTAGCTCGATCTTTATTTGGTCATCTCTCTAGGCCTGATTACATAGCTCCTGTTGGTCGTAGATGGAGACACGATGATTCTGATTCGGATATGGAAGACATAGTTGTGCCTGATGATGGTGGAGATGATGATGCTGGTGCAGGTGTCAGTGGTGCAGATGGTAGTGGTACTAGTGATGCTGGTGAGAGTTCTGTTGTGAGCACTGTTGGTGTGAATGCAGATGTTGATGTTATTATTACTACCTCTGATGGTGTTGGCACTGTTGATATTGGGGTGTCAGGAGTTAGTGCAGCTGATGTTGATATAGGTGCTGGAGTCAATACATCTATAGCTGCTGATGAGGATGTAGATATAGATTCACTGTTGGAGTTGGATTTCATGGCCACTACTACCTCCACAGTGACTACTCCTCTTGATACTACAGTCACCACATCAGCTGCTGATGGAGATGAGTCAGAGGACTCAAGTGATGGTGAAGGTGAAGCTGGTACTGATAAAGCTGGTAGTTCTGATTCAGAGGATACGCCAGATGATGAATTCGAAAGTGTATGGATCGGAGGGAGATTGATGAAGCGGAAGAGGAAGAAAACTGAAGCAGAGATGGAGGAGATTACAGATCCACTATTTATTCCTAAGTTTGATGTTTCACCTCCGCCACGTTCCTCTATTCCAGCTTCTGCAGCTGTTTCTGTCGCTGCCATTCAGTCTTCTTCTTCTGCTGGAAGAAGGAAGAGATCAAGGTTCCTCTTTCAGAGGAGGTCAGAACTGGCGGCAGTTGCTACATCTACTGTTACATCAGTAGCAGCTGTCTCAGTTTCTTCACTGACTAGGTCAAGGGCTATTCCGACTCGTACTACTGTGGCCCCTCTGACCACCTCTATTGCCCAGGCTCACATATTCACTGCTGCTTCTGCTGGTCCCTCCATTACACGAGCTGACACATTCATACCTACTGTTTTAGTTGTTGATCAGCTGCGCACACTGAACAGTATGGTACTTAGATTGATGGAGAGGAGCATGGAACAAGAAAAGAAGAATAAAGATCAGGAACTAATTATTGCCCAGCTCACACAGCGGGTAGAGGAGCAGGATACCTTGCCTCTTCAGGCTGCTGATCTGAGAGCTAGATCTGCTCAGTAAAAGGAGCAGCTCTTGAAGTATATTGATGAGCATCATCAGTTGGCATTGACTGTCACTGATTTCAGTGACTGGATCCTGTCCCTAGAGACTGAGAATGCTAGGCTAGCTGATCAGCTTGACAGTCTCAAGGATAGCACTCCCAGGATCGAAGGCACTGTTGCTCAGTCCAATGATTCAGATTCTGATAAAGAAGAGGAAGAGGAAGAAGATGAAGAAGAATCTGATGAGGAGAAAGTTGACTATGAAGCATCTGATAAAGATGATGATGATCAGGACGGATCAGGAAGTGGGTCTTCTGATTCATCAAGTTCTGATGATGATTATGATGATCAAGCCCCTTCTACATCTGAGATCAGGTCCAAATCCATGCAAGACAAGAAGAAACAGGCTCCTCCTCCACCTCCTCCGACACAAACTGAAGAACCAGCAGCTACTGAGGAAGTCGAAGCTGTTCCTGTGAGACGTCAATTGGATGAAACACTTACTATGATTCTTGACGCTCAAGGCATCATACAGCACTCAGTCAGCTATGACAAAGAGGAGGGAGAGATCATACATTGCCTATCAAAGGAGCAGATAGCCGAACTGTTCAGGCTAAACCCAGATGAGGTTATCACTGATGATACCTCAGTTCCAGTGTTTGATGAGCCTACTCCAGAGGCCTTCGATATAGACGAGGTTATTCTTGAAGATATTACTGATGAGGAATATCCCAAGTATACATCAGCTGAGGAAGAGCTGCCAACATTTACTGATCAGTTTGATCAAGTCACTGAAGATCTACTGATCCGATACTTAGAAGAACAAGTTGAGGTTAGCAAAGCCGAAGCTGATGATCAAAAGAAGATAAAAGAGGAATGGGAGGCCTACTGGGAAGTTCTCAAGAAAGAAAGAACCATGAAGTTGCCAGCTACGCACAAGAAAGTATACAGAACCAAAGGCTACAAGGCTGGAGGTCAAATCTTGAGCTGGGCATACTTTCATCATCTTGGGTGCTATGCTGTGAAGAGAGAGAGAGGCATTGACTACTTCAAGTATCCTCACGATTTTAAGACGTTGCCAGGTTTTGAAGTCAATCAGTTAGCACGTCTGAGGATGTTATACAGTGAAGATTCAGGAATGTCTGCTTGGTTCTCCCGGCAACTTCAGTACGAGTACAGAAAGAGATGGGTGAACTTTCAGCCCCAACAGCCTGAACGTTATTATTTGCCAGAAATTGATGGAGACACCCGAAAGCACAAAGTTATATTGAAGTGGCTTCCTCCTAAAGTTTTGAAGAAGATTCCGTTAAGGAAGATGCGACAAGACTTTATAGAGGGCTTCCGATGGTGGTACTATGATGGGCGGAGTGGAGAAGCTGTGATTGTCATGTGCAAAGACAAGAAGTGGGAAACCGAACGTATTTTCGATCCAATGTGGTTGACTAACTTGTCCCACAAAGATGTCCAAGCATTGTTTCGTCATCAGATTTTCTTTGATGTACAGGACATGGTACAGGCACTACAGTTTATGAGAGTGATCCGTCTCTGCAGTATATTCAAGATTCATGCTGGAGCAGACTGGACAGCTATTACTGAGAAGTACTTCAAGAAAGACACTTCCAAGAGCTGAACTAGGTCCAAGGGGGAGTTTGTTGATGCACTTAATGTCCCTAGTTCAATTTTGTATTAATCATCATGTAAAGATTAAAATTATATTAATGGAAGTTGTCTTTATATATTGTTCTTAATGTTTAACATTGATTATATGATTGTTTGAATTGGTTAATTAATATTTGAGTATGAGTATTACTCATTCGAGCGAATGACTCTAATGAATGAAGTCATTCGCTGAATGAGAATAGAGAATGACTATATTCAGCGAATGAGCCATTCGCCGAATGACTCATTCGACTGACTTGTCCATTCGACATAGTCATTCGCCGAATGAGCTGCTTCGGCCACTCATTCGGCTGAATGACTATAGTCTATATATACTAGTTCAAATCATTTCAAACCCAACTTTCCCGAGTCCTTATTCTTCCCAGTGCACTCCAGTGTCAAACCCTTAAAGTTTTGAGCGATTCTTATTGTCCAACTTCGATTCTCAACCTGTGGTGATCGATTCTCACTCACACGTAGTGATGCACAAAAAAACCGGTTAACCGAACCGGTACCGGTTTGTAACCGGTTATTGAAATCGGTTTTAGGTTTTCAAAAAAACCGGCGGTTTGGGACCGGTTTGAGGTTTCAAGAGACCAAACCGGTTATTAACCGGTTTTTCGAACCGGTTAACCGGTCCTTCACATAAAAAAATAGGTTATTTGGCGGTTAACAGGTTTCGGTTAACCGGTTTCGGTTATATATCGGTTTCGGTTTTTGAGCTCGAAAAACCGGTTATTGGTAAAAACCGGTTTCTAGCCTGTGACCGGTTAACCGGTTCGGTTATTCTAAAACCGGTTTTCGACCGGTTAACCGATTTGTGCACCTCTACTCACACATTGATTCTACTCTCTCGATTCACCACGGTTGCTGTTGGTTTCGATTGGAAAACCCTATAATAGGATTCCGCACTATTCTAGAGGCTGTCAAGCAGATTTCTCTTGGAATCGGATTGTTTCCGAGCTCCTATGAGAACCTACAAATCGGATGCATTGTGATCTGATTACGTGAGGAGCACAATGGATTCCTTTTAGGCTCTATGCATTCCAAGATGAGATCAATATCAATAGGTTAACTATCACTTCTATTATTAGAAGTGAATTACAGTTAACCCCACCAGTGAAAGAATAATAACAAGGATAAGATTAGATAAATCTATGTTCCTTGAAACATTGAGGGTTTATCAACACTTCGGTCTTGATAAATTTAACCCCTCATATTATATTATTCTACATATAAAACATTGGGTGATGAACAAATGTGAGATGGAAATGGTTATCCATAGCTGTATTGCAAGTTGTGTTGAGTTCTGTTAAGTATGTGGTGGGATGGCGTCTGGGCGGGTTGTAGGATCGACCCTTTCATATGCCCTATATATAAGCATAGCTGATGGGATGAAATACTACTTGTAAATATAACTATGGAGAGGCCATTGAGTGAGACAGCTGAATCAAACATTAACAGGACTTGTGTATGACATTGTGAATGTGTATGATAACAAATCAATGTTTTCGATTACTAAACCTATGAACTCACCAACCTAGTGTTGACTTTGTTTAAATGGATGTTTTCTCAGGTGACGAACAGGTTTAGTCTCCAGCATTCAGTGATTAAGCTAGTGGACTTTTAGAAGACATGGCTTCATTTTGTGTCATGCATATTTTAAATGACAAAACAATGAATCATCTTTTGTAAATCTTGTGCAGATACAAGATAGAAACTCATTGATTCTTTTTGGTAGAATTACTTAGTTAAATTATGAACATAACAATGTAATTTAACTTTGTAATTCTGTATCAATGTCATTTAGCGTTTCTCATTTATATATCACTAGATTAGTTACCCGTATATTACACGGATTGTAACTAACTAAAATAATAAAATCTCTAATTTGTATACAATTTTAATAAATATAAGTTTATGGGAAAAGCAATGAAAATTAATTCAACGGATTAAGTGATAAACAAAATTGACAACAAAATCAAAAGAAATACAATATACAAAAGATTTGTGAGTTGTAAGAACATGTTCGTAGCCACCGAGCATGATCACTGATATCGATGACCTGAAATAAGCATGGTTCAAAAATAAAATTAGAAAATAATAACATCAGCATAAGAAAATAAAAAAGCTCAAATGAAAGAATAACATCAACATAAGAAAATTATAACATTAAGGGGCGGTTCTTAAAGATGTAATCATATTAAAAATTGAAGTGTACATTGTGAGCAAATTCAATAATTACAATTATTTTAGCCTAAATAAGATTATAGGCAAAGAATATCAATTTAACACATCTAAAATAAATGAAGGAATTTTCATTTACCTTGCAAATGTGATTCTGTATTCAATTTAAAGTAGAATCTCAATATTTGTTTAGTTATGATTTATGAACATAAATTTCAGGCTAGAGGGCTCTAAATGATGGTGTTTATAGTTTGTGAATGAATTAAAAGAAACAGATAGACACACATGTGATGCTAATTACAGAACAATAAAATAACTATGACAGTGTCTAGGTGATGGCATTTGCAAAATCATACAAGAAAAAAGAGAAAGTTGATCCTCCAAGGAAAAAGATTATACTACTTCCACTTCAAGTTCTTAATATCCTCCTCATTCATAAAAATACTTATTTGGTAATGAATAGAAAAAGTGGTAATGAATTATTAACATTTTACTTTATGTTAAAGTACAAATTTCTCTCACGTAAATCATTCACAATGTTTTAACATCTTACAATAGAAAAAGCGGTAATGAATTATGAACATAGATGTAGATCTGTAAAATTACAAAGATCATAATAAAATTAACATTTAATTATAAAAAATATTATACAAAAGTAAAACATGGATTTCATATAATTTGTTGTCCTCGTTACAATTACAAATTACAGTGTAAAAAATCTTTTTCTTCAATTTTTAAGAAACTCAATAATATATAAGTAGTATATAACACATGTATATACATATGTGCATCTAAACCTTTGGATCAACATTGAAAGGATATATACCCATTTTTTGTAACTACAAATGTATTCCAAGTCATACATAGAACAACTTATATTTATTTTATTCAAATTAGTTACTTTGTAGATGTCAAAGATTAAACAACATTATTTTGTAAATTTGCACAAGTAGCATTTGTATTTTCTAGACCTCTTATATTTCTTTTATTCAAAACCGTTACACTTTGTATATATTAAAAATTAAAAATCTTTTGTAAATTTGCATCAGTAGCAATGGCATTGCAAAACCCTTTACCTGCAAGTGTCCTCTTAAAATCTTCAAGCTGTATATGACAATTACAATAGATTCTTCCACAAACAATTGGAGTGCGTGGCCTTAGTGAAGCAATGCGATAAATCAAACTAAATACAAAATTCAAATCTTACCATTTGGCTAGCAGCACAGGCCCAACAGAACCAATAACAGAGAACCTAACAAATAAATCATGAATCATTTCACAACTTGAATGAATATGAACAAAGGTCAAATACATCAAAAAATTAATATCAAAACAAAAAAACTAAAAACATATTTGTGAACATTACCTTTTGACGTGAGATGTAATGAATATTGAAGATAAGACCTAAGAACAACTTAGATTAACTGTAGGGTTAACAAACCTAACCAATAAACCTGCATAGAACAATGACAAGTTAAATTCAAGTTTAAAAATAAATCAGCATCTAATATTTTAGGAACCTTTACATATTGAAGAAAAACCCACACAAAAAAGTAAAACCAAAAAAAGAGACGAAAATCTAGGTTTAAATAAATATGTATTGTATATGACTATATAAACAGAGGATCAACATCAACATCAATTGAGAAGATTTGTATGGGAAAAAAGTTCAAAAAACACAATTTAGGGTTTCACAAAAATAAGCAGATAATCAAATTAACCTATTTTGTTGAAAGGGAGAGGTTGAAAAGTTGAATGAACTTGTACCTACGAATTTACCAAAATAGGTTATATGTATATCAACGCCGCCACTGTTGGTGATGGTCTAGGTAACCAATATCGCTGCTGGTATCATGTGTTATTCAATTGGATGAGAAAACGCCAAAAACTATGGCCTTAAACTGAAGTAGGAGATGAAGGATTGAAGAAGACACAAAAGTGAAAGATGAATTGTTGCTACCAAGAAAACTTTTACAAAAAGGAAGAAGAAGATGAATTGGAGAATGAAGCGTATCAAATACGATGGGTTAGATTCGTATCTTTTAGAGCCGCGTATTTTGTAAAATAAGCATTTGTTTTAAGCGGGAAAACATAACTAAGGATGAATATCATCTTGACAAGTGGCACTATATGTTAGTCATTTATTAATATAAGTAGATGTGCAATGTAAACAATCTGATCACTGTGATTATCAAATGATATCGAGCCCCGAGAACCTTTCCGCGCTGTGGGAAAATCGATCCAGCCTGTCAGTTCGGGGTGTGACACCGGTCCTTTAACCATAATTAATAATGACAATACTACACATTTAGCAGGTTATTTCACTGATCGATACAACCATTGTATAATCTGGCTTGTACTGTCACCGGTTAGGAACAACAGCAGAGTGCGTCTTACAATTGTTCCTTTCAGCCCACATCCCGTCACTGGTTAGGTTGCCTGCGTAGTGCGTCTTACGTATAACCTTCCAGCCCAGGTTACCAGCCACGTATGAGAATTTCACCCATAGCGGATACAATTTGCAAATCGTACGTATACTGATGGCCTAAATACTGGTCTCATAGTATCCCTTTATGCGTCAAAGTTTAAACATACATGCTCATAAAAATCATTTATATATAAACACAAGTTAAATGTATTCACCTGTATTTTTGGTTGACTGGGTAACAGCTTAGAACTTCGCAATATAAATTTGGGCAGCGTTTATGCTCAGTCTATTCTTATAACTATTTGTAAGGATGATTCCTGATGCGTTTATATTCAGTTCCTATAACAGATCAAAAATTTAACATAATATTTGTACAACTATGGGATCAAATCTTAACCTAAACCCTATAAGCTAATATATACAAAAACATAAATTTATAAGTTTAGCTAAGATTGAAATATATACCTCGGTGTATACCGATCTTGATCTCTTAATCTTGAGAGATTTATGACCAAAGTTTTTCAAATCTATGAAACATCGTCATCTATTTGATGTATTTTCTTCCCAAAGAAAGATGTTGCATATGTGTATTTGCGAAAATTCTAGTCTAAAATATATGTATATATTGCCGACCTTCATCTATCTTCACAAGGAAGATTTGTTAATTTTTATTTTTTTCTACACCTCACACGTGCACTCTAACTTTCAATTTTTTTTATTATTTATTTGTTTTCTATCCTTATGAAAACAACATCACACGTATACAACTTTTCTACTACACACATCACTTCATATATATATATATATATATATATATATATATTATCATAATTAATTTAGCTCGAATTTTGTTCTTCTTTTATAACTTTAAAAATATCACGCTTTCTAAAATTATAAATATATGGTTGCGACCTGCCTATTTTTGTCTACGTTTCGATCTAAGTTTCGTTATAAACAGAGAAAGATCAAATATAATATATTTTAATATTATGATTATTATTTAACCGAGTTTTGACTAAACTTAACGATTGTTTTGACACCGATTATTTATAATAATTGTTTTATCCTACCTATTCATTTAAACGAATGCTAAAAATTTTGAACGCTCATTTCTATTTTTATACTCTCAAATAATTATAATTTATAAACTAAACTATTTTATTATTAAACATGACCTTATGATTTAATTGTCGTTTCTATTATTATATTTTTAAATAATAATATTTTAATTATAAACGAGAGTATTTTATTTATATTTTTAAAACGGGATGTTACAATATCTGGCACATTGACATACAAAAAACATGATGTCTGGTCGTCTATCAGTGAGGTACATTAGTGAGCCAATCATCGAACGGTAAAGGTGTTGATCAACGTCTTCACCCTCAGAATCCGAAGTCAAGACCGAACAAGCAGCCATGGGAGTGGTTGTGGGCTTTGATTCCAACATGTTGAACTTGGTGAGAATGTCGGTAACGTACTTGCCCTGATGAGTCAGCACACCCTTAGGATCCTGCTTTACCTGCAGACCCAAGAAGAAGGTCATCTCCCCCATTGAACTCATCTCAAACTTTTTCTTCATCACAGCCTTGAATTCTCTGCATAGCACTGAGCTTGTGGAACCGAAAATAATGTCATCCACATAGATTTGGAAGACAATCAAATCATCCTTATCCTTGCGGACGAAAAATGTTTGATCAATGGCTCCACGAGTATATCCATTTGCAAGTAGATGATCTGTAAGTGTTGCATACCATGCTCCCGGTGCTTGATGAAGACCATAAATGGCTTTGTCTAACTTGTAGACATGGTCGGGATACTGCGAATCCTCGAACCCCGGAGGCTGACATACATAGATCTCTTCTTTGACCTTTCCATACAAGAAGGCGGTCTTCATATCCATTTGATAAACAGTGAAGTTCATGTAGGAAGTATTGGCCAAGAAGATCCGAATAGCTTCACGTCTTGCGACCGGTGCTAAGACTTCTTCATATTCGATCCCCTTCTGTTGGTAGAAGCCCTGAACTACCAACCTAGCTTTATTTCAAATGATCACACCCGAATCATCTATTGTGTTTCTGAAGACCCGTCTAGTTCCAATAGGCAGTTTCCCTTTGGGCAAACGAACCAGATTCAACACCTTAAGCTTCTGAAACTGCATCAGTTCTTCCTGTATCGCCTCGACTCAGCTTGACTCCTTCAGAGCCATCTTGACATTCTTGGGTTCAACTTGCGAAATAAAACTGGAAAACAAACAAGAATTAATCGGACCTGATTGACTTCGTGTGATAGTTCCTTCGGGCAAGGTGTTCTAAGCTATAATGGATCGGCTTCTGGTGAGAACTCATTCTGAAAGAGGTCCAATGATGTTTTCTACAGGATGATTCTTGTTGATGCTTAGAGTTGGCACTTCCTCTACAACTAAGTTGTCTAGCATGTTACTGATGTAAGTCAGCTGATCTTCACTGGAGGAAGAAATGTTGTCAGTAGGAGCGGTTTCACTTGCTTCAGCTCCATTATCCACACAATGTTCCTCATGGATGTGGTCCGAGAATAGTGGATTGTCAAAGGTTTGGTAGGAAGATGATGAGGTCAGATCTAATCTGTGGAGTTGGCTGAACTGACAGAGAGGTCTCCGGATCTGATTGATTGGGGTTGGCTGAATTGGAGGAGCTCGATCATACATGCCTCGTGGGTCAACTGTCAGAAGCTTGGGATCACGTGGAACGTAGTCAACCCTGTAGTCTACGTCATCACCCTTGTAGAAGCTGTCAGTTGGCTCAGATGGTCCTGCACTCTCTGATGAAGTGTTGAAGGGCTCGAATGTAGAATCATACTGAAACAACCAGTTTGGACCAAATTTGGCATCAGTGTTGTTCATCTCTTGCCAATCGATATAGTATGACTTCACAATCATCCAAGTCTTCTTGTCGTATACCCGGTAGGCAGCTTTCTCAGACGAATAGCCCATAAAGAAAAATCATTAGCCTTGTCATCAAACTTGTGATTTGTCTCAGTGTGGAGGAGAGTGCACGGACAACCAAACAACTTGAAATGACCAACCTTTGGCTTCTGGTTGAAGAAAATCTCATAGGGAGTCTTCTGATGGCGTTTGTTCAATAGTGCTCGGTTTTGAACATAACAAGCTAATAAACAGCTCCAGCCCATAAGAATATTGGCAGTTTGGACTCTGACAGCATGGTTCGTGCAGCCTCGATAAACATTCTGTTCCTTCAGCAACTCCATTTTGCTGAGGTGTACGGGCTGCACTGTACTGTCGAGCGATTCCCTTCTCATCGCAGAAATCAATAAGTGTCTGATTTCTAAATTTAGTGCCGTTGTCAGTTCTGATCATCTTAACCTTTAGATTCTTTAGATTCTCGATTAGGGTGTTAAACTTCTTCATAATCTCTGGTGTCTCATCTTTCTTGGCCGGAAAGTACACCCAAGTAAATCTGGAGTAATCATCTGTCACAACAAGAAAATATGACTTCTTCCCGATGCTCATTACATTGACTGGTCCAAAGAGATCCATGTGAAGAAGTTGCAGAGTTGATGAAATTGAGTTGAACAGTTTAGGCTTGTGGGGTCTCTTTTGTTGCTTCCCCTTGGCACATGCCATGCACTCCTCAATTGTGGAGAAGTCTTTAGAAGGTAAGCCAATAACATGATCTCCCTTAGCTAGGTGGTTGAGATTCTTTAGGTTGACGTTACCGAGTCAGCGATGCCAAAGCAGACAGTCATTCTCCGATGCTGTCAAAAATAAACATGTGTTTTCAGTGAATGAATCAGAATTCATATTGATGATATAGGCATTGTTGATTCTCGGAGTCCTCATCAAGATCCACTTTTCTGGCACGGCAAATCCGAGCTTTAGAATGAAACACTCTTTGTTTGTGAAGTGTGTTGAGAAGCTCTTGTCACAGATAAGAGAAACACTCAATAAGTTGTGATTGAGTTCTTCAACATAGTATACATCCTCAAAACATAGAGTTCAATTTGTGACTGTGCCCTTCATGATCATCTTCCCACCCTTGTCTCCAACAAATGAGACATATCCTCCATTGAATGGTGTGACTTCATGCAACTGAGAGAAATCCCCAGTCATATGCCATGAGCAGCCACTATCCACATACCAAACATTTTTCAGCTTATTTGGCCATCCCCGCATAACACACACAATCAATGAGAAATGGGTATCCAAATCATAATAGATTTAGGTACTGGTGGAACATTGTGCCCTTTTTTGATAGTCCCTTTGGGCTTGTCTGATTCAGCCCTAACAATTTTGGGCCTTACACCACTGCCATGATCAATTGGTTTTAAAGGAGGTTTCACTGGTGGCTTATTCTTCCACTGTGGTTTGCTTTTATTTTTAGAAAACTTTAAATATTGTTTAACTGGTTTGGCCTTCTTGGCAGTGGGACGATTCTGAGTTACCTTTTGAGGTTTCACCCTAGGATTGGAGGATTGGTCAGTCCTCATTGATCTTTTGGTAGGTTCGGCCTTGGGTGTGACCTTCTGATTCTTCCCATAAAAGAATTCAGTAGGTCGGTGCAGACAGTTTCTAGAAATTGGGCCTGGTCTCCCACATGTGTAACAACATACCTTGTCATGAAAGTCTTTTGGGTCAAATGGCTTTACATCACAATCACCCTGACCAGAAGAAGTACTTGTAGAGGCTTGTTCCAATGACCCAGTTGGAACAAAAGGTTCACAGTTAGGGTTTTACTTTGAACCCGCCTCTTTGGTGATCGTGGAATGAGCCATGTTCACCTGCTTTAAAGGAGAAGAAACTGATTCTAAAACATCATCATCAATTTTAACAAAAGTAGAATTAAATTTCTTTAACATTTATTTGGTTTGATGTTAATTGTTTGAAATCTTCCTACAAAATCATTTTTTGAAATAAAGTGTGATTTGCCAGATGATGTTGAACATTCTATGCTCCTCCCAGCACTTCTTTCTTCATTCTTCCCCCTAAGACCTGTATCACTTAAACTATATGCACACACTTCAGAATCATCAGAAACATTACGGCCAGTCTTAACAGGATCTGCTATGAGAGGCACTGGTTTGTTAGAACCAGTGGTGAAATCACACCTTCGGTCTGATTTCAACAATAGATCATCAACAAATGTGTTGATGTTGGACATGATGGAGTAGTTATGGTTACTGAGGTTTCAGCTCAGTAAAACCAAGCCCAATTTTCTCCTTTCTCCTACACTGGACATCAATAATGTTAGCCACCGCTTTACTAGCATACTCATATTTGTCAGCTTGAATTTTAGATTTGGACAATTTAGTTTTAACATGTTCTAACTCTGAAGAGAGTTCATCTATCCGGCGCCTTGCGTTCTGATAGTTGGACTCTTTATCACTTAACAGTTCTTTTAATTGTGAAACGTCACGCCTTACAACGTCAAGTTTTCTTTTGAAAAGTGCTTCATTTTTTAGGAATTCAGAGTTAAAATACTTGAGTTTGGTGATGTAACACCCCGACCGATGGTGGAAACGTCGAGATGCCACGAAGGATGTGTAGATTGTTCAAAAGCTCATGGGCATCTAAAGTATCATCACATAACAATTAATTTCAATTAAAGTATTTACACAAAAATCATGTTCGTCATGATTCAAATATAATGATTACTCAAAAGATGTAGCTAAATTAATTAAATCCTAATCTTCATCGATCCAGTTAATTTAGCTAAGTCCAAGGTCCTATGTGATGAGTCCATAAGATGTAGAGCTACCCTGCTCTACCTACTTCTCTTCAATCCCTGAAACATGTAGAAAACAAGTGTCAACTACGGAGTAGTTGGTGAGTAATCATAAGTTTTTATTTTCTTCAAAACGTTTACAAAAGATTAAAGAACATCTCGTGTGGTCCTGTTTAATAACACAAATCTGTACAATCACAACAAACACAACTAGTCAATCAATTCAAATAATCCAAATAATCACAAGTAATCAATCAATTCCATTCAATCAAACTCAACCAATCATATCAAATCATCAACCATCATTCATCACAATATTCTCAATATAGTATACTGCGGAGGACCTTAGTCAACTCAATCAACGATGTTCCAAATAATTATAATTATTAATGTTGTGCACCGTGGAGGACCGAAGTCAACTCAATCAACAATGGAATCACCGTGGAGGACCAAAGTCAACTCAATCAACAGCAATTCAATCATCGCGGAGGACCGAAGTCAACTCAATCAACAATGACTCACTCAAAATATATTATCTCATATTCTCAATTCGTCTCAACAATCATATCTCAATAATAATCCCGATTCCACACTTGTTATATCAAAATCAGTTTATTTTCATATACATGTTTCACCTAGAGTTTAAAAGCAAAAGGTTTAAAAAGCGGTTATGAGAACTCACCTGAATGTCTTAGATTCAGTATTTTGTAGAACGCGCGCTCACGTAGGTGAAATTAACGGTGACTCAACAACCTGTATTTATCGCGTGTTTCGTGTTCATAAGTATATAAGTTTTATCATTATATGTTTTTAACTTTAATCATTAAGTGTGCCACTAACTTAGTTTGATTTTCTAAGTTATATTGATACACTTATATGTTATAAGTTATAATCATCCTAAGTTTAAGTTTAAAACTTGTTAGTTTTAAATGGATAGTGATGATCGAATAAAGTATAAGATTTTACACATACACATGTAGACATGTATACTAAAGGTAGTAACCTCACACGTACACATACCCATGGATGTATACATGTTTATTTAAGTTAATCATTATAAATTAAGTTTTGAAACTTAATTAAGTTGTAAAGAAATTACATTTAGGGTATTTACATAAAATCTAAGTCATGTAATTTTATAAGTGTGTTTATGTATTCTGAAAAGGGTCGTTTTGGTACCAAATTCACCCAATTCGGTTGAGAATTGAGAGAGAAAAGTGGGTTTTTAATGAGAGAGAATTCTACAAAGAAAGTTGGAAGAAATTGATGAGAGAGAGTAGGTAGGTTGAGGTGGGTTGTGGCATTTAATGCTTCATTAAATTTCTTTCAACTCATTCGCGTTCGGGTTCGTTCGGTTCCGCACGTTTTCACGATTAAACGTCGGTTTTCGGTCGTTTTCGTATCGAAACATTACGATTTTAAAATTAGATTTTTACTAATTTAAATTAGGTGGTAATTCCTAGTAAATTAACTAATTTTATTTTATTTATTTTTAAATTTCTAAAAACGTTTAGTTTACCTGTTTAATCGAATCGTACGGTTTTCGCGCGTATTCGTTCGGATCGTCACCCGTACGAACACGACGATAACTCTACTTTCTGATTTGATTTTCTAATTATTTGGACGTCATTAAGAATGTTAAACTTTCAGATATATTCGTACAGGTCGTCACCTATACGAATAAGCCGTCAATTTAGCATTCACGTAACGGCATCCGTTGTAGTTTTGCTCTGTACAACTCACATAAGTTTATACGTAATAAAACCCTAAATAGCATTCACATAATACTTCTATGTTGTCATATATTTTTCTGACTCTTAAATCATGAATTTACATTCTGATTTTGAAATGAGTCTGAAATATGTTCTGTATTAAGCATCAAATGATAATAGCATTCATGAAATACACCTAGTTCGTACCTGATCTATTGTACACATTACTGTTCCGGCTACGGCTCCGGCACTGATGTTACAGTCTCCCCTTGTTAAAGAAATTTTGTCCCAAAATTTAAGAATCGTTATCAGGTACAACTTCCTCTGCAAATAGATGAGGATACTTGGACTTCATGTGATCCTCGTGTTCCCAAGTAAACTCAGGTCCATGCTTTGAATTCCATCGAACCTTGACAATCGGAATACGGCTTCGCTTCAGTTGTTTAACTTCGTGATCCATAATCTTCAAAGGTTCCTCGATAAAATGTAACTGTTAGTCTACTTGAATTTCCTCAACCTGTATGACAAGTGATTTCTCCGGTAATCTCAGTCTATACGCAACAGGACCAATCTGTTCAACGATCTCGAACGGTTCCACGTATCGCGGTGCTAACTTGCCTTTCTTCCCAAAACAAACTATGCCCTTCCATGGGGATACCTTCAACATGACACGCTCTCCCACTTGGAATTCCAACGGCTTGCGCCGTTTGTCGGCGTAGCTCTTTTGTCTACTTCGAGCTGCATGTAGCTTTTGTTGAATCTGAGCGATCTTATTAGTAGTTTCCTGAATAAGCTCATGCCCGGTTATTCGATTATCTCCTACTTTGGTCCAACATATCGGTGACTGACATTTTCGACCATAAAGAGCCTCGAATGGTGCGCATCCGATGCTGCTATGGTAGCTGTTGTTATAGGAGAACTCAATCTGTGGCAAATGTGAATCCCAATTACCACCGAAATCCAAAACACAAGTTCACAACATGTCCTCTAGGGTTCGTATGGTACGTTTGCTTTGACCGTCCGTTTGTGGATGGTAAGCGGTACTCAAATTTGGTTGTGTCCCTAGAGATTTTTGTAATGATTGCCAAAACCATGATGTGAATCTACTATCTCGATCTGAAATGATAGGCAATGGTACACCGTGACGTACCACTATCTCATTGATGTATAATCTTGCCAGTTTATCCATCGTGAATGTCTCAAGCGTCGGCAAGAAATGAGCAGATTTTGTTAAACGATCAATAATGACCCAACTGGTATCATAACCGCTGGAAGTGCGAGGTAGCTTGGTAATGAAATCCATAGCTATTTGTTCCCACTTCCAAAACGGAATCTCAGGCTGTTCGAGTAAATCTGACGGTTTCTGGTGTTCTGCCTTTACCTTCGCACACGTAAAACATCGGCCGACGTACTCGGCTATGTCCTCTTTCACTCCCGGCCACCAATAAAATCCCCGTAAATATTGGTACGTTTTATTGGCGCTTGGATGCACTGAGTACTTGGTTTTCTGTGCTTCATCAAAGATGAGTTTCCTCAATTTTTCTACTACAGGAATCCACACACGATCCTGGTAGTAGATAATCCCGTCAGCTTTTGTTTCAAATTGTGGTTCTGCTCCGCAATCTAATTCTTTCTTCAGATTACCTCTCGTTCAACTGATTCTTGTTGAGCTTGAACAATCTTGTCGCGTAGGCTTGTCTACACTGTCATTCCCATTGCTCTTACGCGCAAGGGATTGACCCGTTCCTTCTGGCTCAAAGCATCTGCTATGAAATTTGCCTTGCCCTGATTGTAGTTGATCACACAGTCATAATCATTCAAAAGGTCAACCCAACGACGCTGTCGCATGTTAAGTTCCTTCTGATCAAAAAATATGCTGTAGACATTTGTGTTCAGTAAATATGGTACACTCAGTGCCATATAAATAATGTCTCCAGATCTTCAACACGAATACGACTGCTCCTAGTTCTAGATCATGAGTAGTGTAGTTCTTCTCATGAACCTTCAACTGTCTTGATGCGTACGTGATAACTTTGTCTCGTTGCATTAACACGCAACCGAGTCCCTGATGGGAAGCTTCACAATACAGTACAAAGTCATTTGTCCCCTCTAGGAGAGATAAAATCAGAGCATCACATAGCTTCTGTTTCAACATTTGAAAAGCTTCCTCCTGTTTCAGTTCCCAAACAAACAGTTCACTTTTCTGATTCAACTTGGTTAGAGGCAAAGCAATCTAAGAGAGATCTGAAATAAACCTTCTATAATAACTTGCCAATCCCATAAAAGACCGTATTTCCGTCAGTGTCGCTGGAGTATCCCAGTTCTTTGTTGCTTCGATCTTGGCAGGATCCACATGTATTCCTTCACTGTTGACGACATGACCAAAACTGAACTTCTCTTAGCCAAAATTCACACTTTGAGAATTTGGCATAGAGTTGTTCCTTTTTCAACAGTTCCAAGATCTTCCTGAGATATAGTTCATGATCCTCTTTGCTCTTCGAATAGATCAGGATATCGTCAATGAAGACAATAACAAACTGATCTGAATAAGGCTTGCACACACGGTTCGTGAGGTCCATGAAAACCTCTGATGCATTCGTCAATCCGAAAGGCATCACCAAGAATTCATAATCCCGTATCTTGTTCGGAATGTCGTCTTCGGTATGTCTTCGTCTTGTACCCGCAACTGATGGTATCCTGAACATAAATCGATCTTTGAAAAATATTGTGATCCTTGTAACTGGTCAAATAAATCTTCAATCCTCGGCAATGGATACCGATTCTAGTTCGTTAATTTGTTCAGTTCTCTATAATCTATGCACATTCGAAAAGATCCATCCTTCTTCTTCACGAACAAAACTGGAGCTCCCCAAGGAGAGTAGCTCTGCCAGATGAAACCTTTATCTAGTAGCTCCTGCAACTGGTTTGATAATTCCTACATCTCAGAAGGTGCTAACCTATATGGAGATTTAGCAACAGGAGTTGCTCCAGGAACTAAGTCAATACGGAATTCTACTGGTCGAACCAGTGGTAATCCAGGTAGGTCATCAGGAAACACTTCGGGATATTCCCTAACTACTGGCACATCCTGAATCCTGGTCTTATCATTCTCCTTTTCCGCTACATGAGCTAGGAAAGCTATGCACTGCTTCCGTAAACACTTACGCGCCTGTATGCAAGAAATGATTTTGACACTCCGTTTTGCTCGATCCCCTCGAAATTCCAACACGTGGTTGTTCGCCGTCGGTATTCGAAGTAGCTTTTCGGAACAGACAATCTCAACCCGATTAAGGGTTAAACCAATCCATTCCTATAATGATGTTGAAACTACCCAATTCCATCGGTATGAAATCGATGGCAAAAAATTGATCATTCAATACTAATGGGTAGTTCCTAAGTATCGTGCGCACTATTATTTGTTTACCGTCAGCTACATCTATAGTATAAGGGGAATATAAAAGTTCTTCACTATGACTAAGTTTGCATGAAAAGTCGGAGGAGATAAAACTATGATCCGCACCAGTGTCAAATAAAAACAGAAGCATAAAAGTCATGTAAGAGGAACATACTCGTGACCACATTCGAGTCTTGATGAGCAGCTGGAGCTCCTATAACAAAAGGTTTTCCACGCGGTGCTTGAGCAGCTGGTTGCATCCTCTTTGGGCAGTACCTGGCATAGTGGCCAGCTTCGCCACAGTTATAGCATCCACCATTGTTCTGAGTCTAGTTGTTTGGTGGGGGGAAAGCTAAAGCAGCATTGTTCACTACTTGGTTAGGTGCCATTCTGCATTGTTGGATCCAATGGCCCTTCTTTCCACGTCCCGTGCAGTGCTTGTAGGGAGTGTTAGCAGCATGATGATACTGGCACCTGGACACAAAGGGTACGTGCCGGTGTAGGTTTCTTGTGAAGGTTTTGTGGTGCAACAGCTACTTGGTTAAGTGGGGCAGCCATTATATAGTTCTTTATGACCTTCTGCTTTTTCTTGGGGTGATGGGTTGGATTCTATGATGATTCTTCCTTTGCTTTCCCAGTGCCAGCTTCTTTCTTTAAAGTTCCAGAAGCTACCATCACGTCAGTAACTTTCCCTGACAGGCTGATAGCGAACTCCAATGTGATAGGGTTTGCAGAAATAACCAAACTCTGTATGCAGGCAGTCAATCCACCTACGTACCTGTCAATCCTTTTCTCCAGAGTTGGTACCATGTCTGGAACAATGCTACTAACCCATGATAACGAGTAGTATAACTCATGTGATCCGCTCCTTTCATCACGTGGTTTGACAGTTCGGTCTCCATCCTCTGTAGTTAATTCTTGGGACATAATTCATTCCTCAGCAGAGTCTTTAAATCTTCCCATGGCATTGCCATTGTCTCTTCTGTTCCTCGGTCCTTGATCTGTGAGTTCCACCACGTTAAGGCTCGCTTGCTGAATGATCCTGCAGAATAGCGAACATTGTGGTGCTCTGGACAACTACTATTGTCCAGAGTAGTCTCGATCTTTTCAATCCATTGGATTAAGCTAACGGCTCCCTCAGTACCGCCGAAGCTAGGCGGCTTAGATCCTATAAAAGACTTGTAGGAGTAGTGAGATGCACTGCCAGTATTCCCACTGGCCTCTCCTGATGAATGCCTGGAGTTGTTGTTGTTGTTCTGAATACGATTGATCATGTCCAGTATCACCTCTTTCAGCTGGTTAATCAGCTGACTGCTCAGTAGAGTTGCCAAGGCAACAGTAGCAGGATCCGGCTCCGTATGCGTGTTCGTAATGTGAGGCGGAGTGTGTGGTGGAGGAGGAGGTTGAGGAGGAGGCGGCGGTGGTGGTGGAGAAGGTTATCTTCGCGATGACATTCTGATCACAACCGAAAAGGAATCGTTTATTGCAATGATCGAATGCTGAAGACATAATGCAAATAAATTCCTAAGTCCTAAGTTCTTTACATGAAGGGTCCATAGGTTATAGTATAGGCCAAACTGTTTAAACAAATGACCTATGTTTCTCTATAACCATGGCTCTGATACCAATCTTTCACACCCTGAGTCGGCGGACAGGATCGAGTGTCCCGTCAGACAGAAGGTTCCCGATGTGCAATATCAGGGATGATAATCAAAGTGATCAGATTGTTTACATTGCACATGATAATAATAAGAAGGTACTAAATGAAATGGAAGTACAAAGTTAAATTACATCAGCATCGTTCATAATTTAACAATGTAAATCTACTATTCAACATCATAATTCATCTATCTTGTATCTACACAAGATATACAAAAGAATTCATATAATGATGTTCAAAAATATGCACGTCCAAAAATACTAGGTCCTCTATCTGGGCACCCTAGTAAATAGCACGAACTCCTAGTTAACATGTTCCTCACCTGAGAAGTCATGCAAAAAGAATAACTTAACACATGGTTGGTGAGTTCATATTGTTTTCTTTGAAAATGAATTTCTACAAACCAGACCGAATCGCAACCTTAACCTCACCAACAACCACTTATGCTATCCAGGCAAGTATGCTTATATATAGGGCATACGTAGGGTCAAGCCCAGCCACCAGCCCACCACATACCAAACTGTATAACGTATTGTTGTTAGTGATAATTAAGCATTCCATTACTCTTCATCAACACACCAGTTCTTAGTTCTTAGTTCTTGTTAGTTTCAACAAAACATGGAAATCCTATTGATTCCTTAAGCTCATCACACACACATGATAAACATAGCATTTGTAGAAACATTAAATTAAATGATTAATTAAATGAATAAATAAACATTTAATAAAAATTTAAAACCTAACGATTGGGCCTTGGTCATACTCGAGTAGACTAGTCTAGCAATCAAGGTTCTTAGTAGTTGAGGAAATATGTGAATATCATCAAACATGCGAGCTATAATCAATCAGTCTACTTAGGACATCTTTTGATGTATAGGATTTTATATTTTGTCTAGATCGTCCATAGTTAGTCCTTGTTCGTATAGTTCGTTAGTTCTTTGGCACATGTTATCTTTGAATATTTCTCAGACATTCCACTAAAATAGATCGTCGAAAACAGTTCTCCATACTAGTTCTTTTAAATAGATCTTTAGTTCCTTGAAAACAGACCTCTGAAAATAGTTCTTTTATTTAGATCGTTAGTTCTTTGAAAACAACCTCTGAAAATAGTTCTTTGATTTAGATCGTTAGTTCTTTGAAAACAACCTCTGAAAATAGTTCTTTGATTTAGATCGTTAGTTCTTTGAAAACAACCTCTAAAAATAGTTCTTTGATTTAGATCGTTAGTTCTTTGAAAACAAGCCTCTGAAAATAGTTCATTGATTTAAAACAGTTATCAACTCAGAATGAATAAATAACTCATTTTGAAAACCTGCAAATAGTTTACCTAGACAAAATCCAGGATAACAATTATACATGTAAAACCTATATGAAGTAAAAGCATTTAAGAAAATATAATCCAAGGAAAATAATTTACGCATGCTTCTCAGACCCGCAATTATAAAACAAAAATGTTTAGAAAAGGGGAAATGAACTCACCTGTGTTGCTATGCAATAAATCACAAAAGATACGCGCACTCGTTGATTGTGGATTAAGTGTCTACAGTACCTGTGTTGAGTTATTATGATTCGAATACGATAAGTGTCAGTGTGCGACTAAGTGTCTTAGATACTTACTAATGTGTTTCAAAGTTTCTCTAACTATTCTATGCTATATACCATTTTCTGAACCCTTATCCATTAATATAACATCCCAGCTAAACCTTATTTATATAAGGTTCAAGGTACATCATTTGTAGTTTATCATTATGTTGCAAAATATTTAGTTAAGAAATCATTTAATTTTATTTTAGAACATTTTAATAAAGAAGTTTATAAATCGTTTCATTTTAAATAAAACATAAGTTATTTTAGGAAAAATATAGGTTAACATGTTAGACTTATATTAATCTTACTTGATTAACTCCAAGTCCTTCACTAGATATTTGTTACACATAGTTTTTTGATCGTTCTTGTGTGTAACCAACATTATATCATTTCATTGGGATAATCTAAGTTAGTTATACAATTGTAATAAAATTACTAAGTGTGAAGTGTTGACACAATAAAGTCAACACATTTCTACTTAGTACGTTTCTTGTTCTTCCATGGATTTCAACTCCCTTCCTTAGGTCTTTGTAGCTCCTCATCACTTAGAAACTCTTAGATTATTATGATTATGTTGAACTATAGTTAACTTATTTGATTAGAACTCATTAAACTATATCTATGTAACTAGGGTTGTTAGTTACACTTTGTAACTCATCCTTGGACCATCTCAATGCTAATCCCTTTTTTATGGTTCTATATGATAATCCCAAGGTCTAATCCAATCTGATTTGTTAAGATCAGTGTCTTCATACTTAAAGAGGTTGTAGAAACTTTGGTAATAAAACTCTTTGATATTCAAAATCTTAAAAATCAGTTAACATCACAAATAGCCACCTTGGGCCATCCTTGATGTTATTATATTTACTTAGGGTTTTTCTTAATTAAACTTAGATGTTCTAAACCCATTTGATTACCTAAAACATTTGTTTATGTGTCAGATTAGTTTAGAAAAGATCTTGTTTAAAATCCTCTTATAATCGATGAGTAATAAACCGGTTTAAGCATCATAAAACCCTAATGATTCCCCATCAACTTAACCATGTATATTACCATATCCCGAACTCGTTTCTTATTGCTTTTGGTTAGTTCCAAGTTTATAATTTCTGGATTATCATTTAGCACTAGTATTGACAGGAAAGGACTTAGTATCGACAGCCCAAGTTTGCTTAGTATTGATGAAAGCTCAACCAACATCCTGTAAACATTGTCAAGTTCAACCATAGGTTCGACAACCCATACACCCTTCGATACTACCAGTTTCGATGGGATTCCTTGTTCAGCACTTGGAGGTGGTCGACACTAAGAGTTTCGAAGAAGGCACCATCGATTCTACCCAGCCGAACATAGCAGTATCGACATATGAAGGTAGGATTGAGTATCATCCATTGATTCTATATGTTCAAGTGGTTCTTACATCGATTTTAAACGTTTTCAAGTCCAAATCAGTTTCTAGCCGACCCAAACTTCAACAAAATGTTCCTTAAATTCCTAGCTTCTTTTAGTGTTGATCCTAAGGTTTATCAGCCCCAATTTTGACTGAAAACGAGCTGGGTTTCGTGAAAACTCACACCAAAGAGTGATAATCTGAAAACAACTCGTTCGAACTAGTTTATGGTCCGATTTTGATGATTCAAAGCTCTATTTATTCCTCTAATCACGATCTACACATTTCTCCGGTCGTTTTGGTACCAAATTCACCCAATTTGGTTGAGAATTGAGAGAGAAAAGTGGGTTTTTGGTGAGAGAGAATTCTAGAGAGAGAGAATTTGATGAAAGTAATGAGAGAGAGTGGGTAGGTCGAGGTGGGTTATGGCATTTAATGCCTCATTAAATTTCTTTCAACTCGGTCTCGTTCGGGTTCGTTCGGTTCAGCTCGGTTTCGCGATTAAACGTCGGTTTTCGGTCGTTTTCGTATCGAAACATTAAGGTTTTAAAATTAGATTTTTACTAATATAAATTGGGTGGTAATTCCTAGTAAATTAACTAATTTTCTTTTATTTATTTTTAAATTTGTAAAAACGTTTAGTTTATCTATACTTTCCGTACGAACACGACCATAACTATACTTTCCGATTTGATTTTCTAATTATTTGAACGTTATTCAGAACGTTAAACTTTCAGATATATTCGTACAGATTGTCACCTATACGAATAATCCGTCAATTTAGCATTCACGTAGCGACATTCGTCGTAGTTTTGTTTTGTACAACTCACATACGTTTATATGTAATAAAACCCTAAATAGCATTCACATAATAGTTCTATATTGTCAGATGTGTTTCCGGCTATTAAATCATGAATTTACATTCTGATTTTGAAATGAGTCTGAAATCTGAACTGTATTAAGCATCAAATGATAATAGCATACATGAAATACACCTAGTTCGTAACTGATCTACTGTACACATTATTGTTCCGGCTACGGCTTCGGCATTGATGTTACATTTACAAAGGAAGTCGCACCTGATAATTATTCTTAAATTTCTAGACGAAATTTCTCTAAAAAGGGGAGATTGCAACATCAGTGCCTGAACAGTAGTTCGGAAGAGTAGGTTGTACAGTAAAATCATGTACGGAACTATGTGTAATACTTGTTATGTGAATTCAGTACGAAACTATTCCAGTTACTGTAACATCACTGTTTTTCAGGTGTTGACTTTACAATATACCCTTGTATTGATAGAACCTGTTACGATAATTTTATGATTGTTGATTTGTTTGGTGATAATTTTAATTGGTATACATTGATGAGAATATATGATTATTAAGCATAAACCATGGGGAAGTTAGTTTGAAATACAACTAGACTGAACCATAGTGTTTATTGCAGGGGATAATTACGATATGATCTGGCTTTTGTTTGGAATTTGTAAAGGTTGTGGGTTTGTCACTGAATATAGTCAAGGACACATGGTCATGGTTTACCGAAATGGTGGCCAGATGGTGGCTGGATAGGTTGCGACCGACTCCTACGTATGCCCTATACATAAACTTATTACAGTTTATCATGGATGTGTCAGTGATATGATTTAGTGGGGTTGAGGATTGAGAAATATATAATTGATAAATGTATTTCATTAAAATTATGAGAAGGATATTGGAAAATAATTACGTGATGGTGAGGTCACGAATATAAATTGAACGTCAATGTTATTTCATATAACTTAATAATGTATTTGTGTGGAGGACGATTTACACGAATACAATTATTAAGAATAATATTCTGAGACGATATTCCATGAATCGTAAATCGAGTTGAAATACGATGCGAACGTTGTAATCGTAAAGGTGACGATATTTACGAATGCATACGTGAGTAGTGCGTTTCAACGAGATAAACAAAATAATATTTATGATACTTAAATTAAATAAAATGAATTAAAATGGTTACTAGGGAGAAACACCTTAAAAGATTTGAATAAAACTATTTTATTAACGTTTCGCATTTAAAATATAAATTTCTTGAAAACCCGAGCAACCTAAATAATTAACGCGTAAATAAGCGAAACCGAGCAAGAGGGATTAACACGAAGTATAAAAGGGATGAGATATCTCTTCTTCTTCATTCTTCCCATCTCATTTCTCTCTCTAAGAAAGAATTCATGTCCATTTTTTCTCTCTCTAAAATCCAAAAAGTGAAACTCTTCAATTCTTGACTATTTTGCTTGATTTTTGTCTCAAAACATTTCTCTAATCGCGTAGAACACGGAAGTACGAGTCGATCGAGCTAAGGATCAAGGGTTGAGGTAAATCTATGAGTTCATTTGGAGTTTTATTTAAGCTTTTTAGCTTAAAACTTAAATCATAAGTTTTCTTCACATTTAAATGAGTTTTCTAAATCATTGGGTATAAATAACTTGAAATATAAGGATTTTAGGAAACCTTTAGAGTAGAAATAAAGTGAAAAATTAAGTTTTTAAGAAACCTGCAAGTTACGGGAAATCTGGGAATGAGAGGTAAAAGACAAATAATTCAAGAAAGCCACAAAAGAACTCGAGAACACTACCATGTTGTTGAGAACCTCTTTATTTCTTTTGAGAATTCGAAAACACTTAATTTGAAAAACACTAAAATTTAATTTTGCTGGGAAGTCGAGAATCAAGTTGAGACCATTAATATGGAAGCGAAAACTCGTGAACCTTTATTTGGACAACCCCCCAAAATTCGAGAACTCTTTGTGGACACCATAAAATTCTAAAGCCATTTTATGAGGCAATAAACAATTCGAGAACCTCACAAGAAACTAGAGAACACCTTCATAATTTGAGAAACTGGTGCGCAGTCGAGAACACCACTTTTCTCGAGTATATAAGTTGAGAACACTCAATCTAGTGTTAATCGAGAACCATTTGGGGTTATGGTGCAACTGGTTAAATTACTTAAACATTGGTCAAACCTTAAAACAAGTGTTTTAAATTATACATAGTCTTTAAAATATATCAAAGGTTTATAACACCTTCATGATTGTTCAAAATAACAAAAGATGTTACTTATAAACAAACTAGTCAACTTTACTATAAAGTTGATAAAATATTTTAAAGAACAAGATATCATCTAAACTCTTAGGTGAAACATTAAAGGACGATGTTCTTATAACATAATACTTATTTAAGAACACTCAAGTGATAATAACCAGTTTAAGTTCAGTAAAGAACAATATTTTAAGTGTAAAACATGTAAATGAAGGGGTATGATAATATACAAATGCTTAATCTATATTGGCTAAGTGTTAGTGTATTTCAACACAATTGAGTTAGATCAAATTAAATAGCAAATAGGTATAAAAGGTAACTGTGACACCCCGCAAAAATTCAGGTAAGCATCTTATTTTAATTAAATATTTATTCAATTGATAATTGTATACGTGGCACTAGAATTAGTTTAATTTAGTGTGACACGTGGCATGATAGTACAAACACCGACACAATCACGATAATTTGATGAATTATCGCAACAAGCACACACGTGTCTAAGAAAATACGAACGTTGGTGAACGTTTAGCACATCGTGTAACTAAACACTAGAAACCACACGAAACACTCGAACATTGAACCTAAGAGTTCAAACGAGGCCAAACAATTACCCATAAGCGAGAAAATGGCGAAAAACGAGCTAAACCATTGAAATTGGGCCTCTTGGGCTAATTCCGGGACTCGTCGCTGTACGCTAAGGACCCTGGAGAGGCCCATGGCGGTACGCGACGAAGGGGCGGGGATTTTGAATTCCCGAAATCCATTATGTTAAGAGAAGCATCTTTTTGGAAGGCTTGGCGGTAAGCGACGACATCCAGACGCCAAATCTTTATAAAACCAAGACAATCATGGCTACTCTATCACTTTTCATCATTTTTTCTGACCTTGCAAGCCACCATTTGACTTCATCTGCTCCAGAAAACCCTGCAACTCCCCTTGGAAGCCATTGAAGAGCATTTTGGAGCTCAAGACTTGAAGATCTGAAGCCTCTCATCCACAAAGCATCTTGGAGACCACCACCATTACCTTGTTGCAACATATCTGCTGTCCTGGAGCTTGTGAGACCGAGTAATCATCATCTCAGGTATTCTTGAAGCTTTGGAAGGTAGCAACATGTTCCTTATAGCTTAAAAACACTCTTACACACACATGCATGTACTAAAACACACATGCAAGCATATATGCTACACATGCACGAATTTGTTGATATTTAAATATGGGTTTGTTGATTTTAGTATGAATATTGATAATCTATAAGGATTTGGTGATGTTTTTTGACGATCCATGATGATGTGTGTATGTATAATGCATGACTTCTTCTAGGATGATCAAAATGTCAACATGCATGCATGATCTATGGTTATTTGGATGATTTTAGATATCAACATATGTTTATTGATGATGTTGGTAAGGTGTCTCATGACTTGTAGTGATTAAAATGGTCAAAATATGGTTATATGATGAACTTGCCATTTTTAGTCACTTTTGTGTTACAATATGATGAAATGGATGAAGTTATGAGCATGCATGTGTATAGATTTGTCATTTGAGTGATACTATGATGTTATGATGATAAAGAATAGATTTGGTCATTTTAGACCAAGTTATGGGATTTATTTGTGGTCATTTTAGACCAAGTTACTATTTATAGTAACTTTCGTGGCCCGATTATTGATAGATGATGAAATTGTCTAAATGGATATGATTAGATGATGAAAAATATTATAATATGATGTTATTTGGTATAAAAATGGATTAGGAACTCTTAGGATGATCATTTGATGAGTATTTGTCATAAGGTACTATTTTTAGTAACTTTATTTTTGAAATTTTGATCTAAGGATATTAGATATGTTACGAGCATGATAAATGGCTTAACATGAATTGATATGATTATTGTATGCTACGTTAGATGAATCTTGATGTTAATCATGCTAGATATGGAAGCTTTCCTTTTTAAGAAACTTTAATGTGAAAATGACTTATATGATCGCTTATGACAACGTGCTATGTGTTAATATAATCACATAGGACCAACAAGCATGCTAGAACCCTTAAAACGATATGTATTATGGAACTTGCCATAAATGGAAACTTACAATAAATAGTAAGTTATCCATGAACGCGATTTGCGCGTTTTGCACACAACGAGCACAATCACGAAGGTTACACGAATCACAACCGACACACGGTTCACCAACAGGTCGTTGACTTGACATGGTCAAACACAGTCAAACACGAGCAAGCATGGTCAATGTGGACAAACACGAACAAACATAACAACCTAGGGTTGTTGAACACAAACACGAGCATGAACACGAACACGAACACGGTCATTTACACGAACTCACGTATGGTATACGATATAGGTAGTCGGTGACCGACACGTTTCCCAAATAGGAGCTTACGCATTTACTTTACCGACAATCACTAAGGTGAGTTTACGGCCCTCTTTAACTCTTTTATAAACTTTTCAAATAGGGGGAGAATACTTGTTGATTTGAGTCAAACATTATTACTGTACAAACATATTTGTGTATGGTGGTTTATTAGACAAACATAAGTGTTGTAATCGAAACAAGCCCTCACAAAGTCTTAACGTTAATGTACAAACAACGAGGTGAGTTTGAATATATCTGTTTGGGTGTGACGAACCTCACGTGGCACAATACTGATTGGAGGTCGGGACACGTGAAATCTCGAACTATCTTGATATGTTATTACGAGACATAGCAGAGGCAAGGACTAACAAGTCTAGTTCGGTAGTGACGCAATGACATTTGGAGCCTAGGGTTCGGGAATAACATTTAATAAACAACATGACACACTTTTTCTGATTATTATCTATGTATATCAAAACCTGTGAGCTCACAAACCATTGTGTTGACACTTTTTCTTAAACTTGTATTCTCAGGTAACTAGATGCGTTGGAAATCGGGATGCACTTAAGGAATGAGCATAGGATCACGTGCATTCATTTTATAAATTTTGAAACAAAAAATTTATTTTATGTTATGTATGAGACCATGTAGTGTCTGACAACTTTCTGCTGCATATCAAACATTTTACATTCCGCTTCTTGAAACTTAATTTCCGCTGCAATATTTTAAAATAGTTTGATCGTGACAATGACAAACATTGTGTTTTGAAACACATATACAGTCTTTCTATATGACCATGAGCTGTGATCCTGGCCACATCGCACCCATCTGGACTAACACCACACATGGGAATTTGGGGGTGTGACCCTAACCAACCTTAAGTTAACTTACGAAATCATAACTTATATTTATAAGTTACAAACTATATTTAACCTAACACGGGTTGTTGAGTCATCATTGATTCCACCTATGTGAGCGTGTGTTCTACAATTTACAAAAACATAAGACATCACTGTGAGTTCTCATATCCCCATCATTAAATATTTCGCTTTTAAACTTGGGGGTGAAACATGTATACCAAAATAAATCTGATTTTGATATAACAAGGGTGGAACCGGGATTATTATTGAGATATTATTATTGACATGAATTGTGATTATGGGATGATATACTTTGAGTGAGTCATTGTTGATTCAGTTGACTTCGGTCCTCCGTGATGATTGAGTTGTTGTTAATTTAGTTGACTTCAGTCCTCCGCAGTGATTCAACTGTTGATTGAGTTGAATTTGGTCCTCCGCAGTGCACAACATTGATAATTATGATTATTAGGAATATCGTTGATTGAGTTGACTGCGCTCCTTCACGATGATTCCACCGTTAATTGAGTTGACTGAGGTCCTCCGCAGTAAATTATACTGATAATATTGTGATGAATGATGGTTGATGATTTGATACGATTGGTAGAGATGGATTGAATGGAACTGGATGATTACTTGTGATTATTTGAATTATTTGACTTTGTGTGTTTGTTGCGAATATATAGATTGATATGATATTATAGGATTACATGTGTTATTCTTTAAACTTTCGTAAACATTTTGAAGAATATAAAACTTATGATTACTAACCAACTACCTCCGCAGTTGACATTTGATTTTCTACATGCTTCAGGAAATGAAGATAAGTAGGTAGAGCAGGGTAGCTCTACATCTTTTGGACTTATCACAAAGGATCTTGGACTTAGCTAAATTAACTGGATCAACGAAGATTAGGGTTTAGTTAATTTAGCTATATATTTTGAGTAATCATTATTGTCACACCCCGAGCCGGAGGGCCGGATCGTGTGTCCCGTCGGGGGGAAGGTTCCTGGGGCGCGATATCATTAGTGGTAATCGTGTTGATCAGATTGTTTACATAGCATCAATGTTAAGAATAACTAAAGCAAAAATTTATTTTATGTTATGTATGAGACCATGTAGTGTCTGACAACTTTCCGCTGCATATCAAACATTTTACATTCCGCTGCCTGAAACTTAATTTCCACTGCAATATTTTAAAATAGTTTGATTGTGACAATGACAAACATTGTGTTTTGAAACACATATAGAGTCATTCTATATGACCATGAGCTGTGATCCTGGCCACGTCGCACCCATCTGGAGTAACACCACACGTGGGAATTTGAGGGTGTGACATTAACCAATCTTAAGCTTAGCGTACGAAATCATAACTCATACTTATAAGTTACATACTATATTTAACCTAACACGGGTTGTTGAGTCATCATTGATTCCACCTATGTGAGCGCGTGTTCTACAATTTACGAAAACATAAGACATCACTGTGACTTCTCATATCCCCCTCATTAAATATTTCGCTTTTAAACTTGGGGGTGAAACATGTATACCAAAATAAATCTGATTTTGATATAACAAGGGTGGAACCGGGATTATTATTGAGATATTATTATTGCGATGAATTGTGATTATGGGATGATATACTTTGAGTGAGTCATTGTTGATTGAGTTGACTTTGGTCCTCCGCGATGATTGAGTTGCTGTTAATTTAGTTGACTTCAGTCTTCCGTAGTGATTCAACTGTTGATTGAGTTGAATTTGGTCCTCCGTAGTGCACAACATTGATAATTATGATTATTAGGAATATCGTTGATTGAGTTGACTGCGCTCCTTTACGATGATTCCACCGTTAATTTAGTTGACTGAGGTCCTCCGCAGTATATTATACCGATAATATTGTGATGAATGATGGTTGATGATTTGATACGATTGGTAGAGATGGATTGAATGGAACTGGATGATTACTTGTGATTATTTGAATTATTTGACTTTGTGTGTTTGTTGTGAATATACAGATTGATATGATATTATAGGATTACATGTGTTATTCTTTAAACTTTTGTAAACATTTTGAAGAATATAAAACTTATGATTACTAACCAACTACCTCCGCAGTTGACATTTGATTTTCTACATGCTTTAGGAAATGAAGATAAGTAGGTAGAGCAGAGTAGCTCTACATCTTTGGACTTATCACATAGGATCTTGGACTTTGCTAAATTAACTGGATCAACGAAGATTAGGGTTTAGTTAATTTAGCTACATATTTTGAGTAATCATTATTGTCACACCCCGAGCCGGCGGGCCGGATCGTGTGTCCCGTCGGGCGGAAGGTTCCCGGGGCGCGATATCATGAGTGATAATCGTGATGATCAGATTGTTTACATAGCATCAATGTTAAGAATAACTAAAGCACAATGATAACAAGCTAGAATTTACAGAGTTAAATTACAATTGTCAACATATGATAATTTAACTAGGTAAATCTAACAAATGAATCATGCGTTTACTATCTTGTAATCGTACAAGATATCAAAAGTGATTCACTCTAGCCAACAAAAGGTTTGCTTTCCAAAAACTACTAGGTCCTCTAACTAAGCATCCTAGCATGCAATCCTGAGCCTAAGCTTATTCCTATACGTCACCCGAGAAAAACATGTAGGAAAACAAAGTCAACGCAATAGTTGGTGAGTTCATATGGTTTTAGTATTTGGAAAATGGCTTTGCAAATCTTTTAGATAAGACCATAACCTCATTAACATCACCTGTATCATCCAACCCATTATGCTTATATATGGGGCATACGAAAGGGTCGAGCCTACAATCCGCCCAGAAGCCATCCCACCACATACTAAGTCACATAGGACATTGCTGTTAATGATAATTAAGCATTTTACCTACCGTTCAATCCTGTTCCCATCCTAGCTTTAAGACATTCTGTTTGAGAGTTCAAACCACGCACACAAAAGCATTGACAACCTCTTCGGTAACAACCTTAACCTCATTAACATCACCTGTATCATCCAACTCGGTATGCTTATATACAGGGCATATGAAAGGGTCGAGTCTTCAACCCACCCAGACGCCATCCCACCACATACTAAGTCACATAGGACATTGATGTTAATGATAATTAAGCGTTTTACCCACCGTTTACTTCTGTTTCCAACATGGTTTTAAGTAATCCGTTTAAAAGTTTCAAGCACACACACGAGTAACAACCTTAACCTCATTAACACCACATGTATCATCCAACTCGGTATGCTTATATATAGGGCATACGAAAGGGTCGAGCCTACAACCCGCCCAGACGCCATCCCACCACATACTAAGTCACATAGGACATTGCTGGTAATGATAATTAAGCGTTTTACTCTCAACCAACACCACATCCGTTAGAGTTTCAAAATAATTTATGAGTTCACTTCTGTGGACAACTGAATTTCTGGAGGGTGCATAACCAAAGGATACTCCCAATGGTATTCAGTACCAATCCACCTGAGCAACTAGGGTGTAATGGTCTGCATCGGTGCGCAGTTAGAGGATATCCATTAGTAGGCACAGAGTCTACTAATAGTATCATAACCATTCTAGCCACCGTTACAAAACATGGATGGACAATGAAGAGCACTGAATGACTAGTAGGGCTTGACCAATGTCAAGACGCAGCGGCCAATCAGTCTGTCTTACAAGGTCCTGACAACGAAGAACACTGAATGACTAGTAGGAGTTGACTCCGCAGGTCAACATGCGATGGCCAATCAGTCTGTCTTACAATGTCCTTGCAGATTAATGAGTATTTCACCTTTCCGATACCATGTGCGCATGTACCTGTTTACCCACTTGAATCCCCTTTGTTAAACATGTTTAAGTTTTCTGAGTTTACTGAGTATTGAGCATAAGCATTTGACTATGAACACTGATCACAAGCATTAAGTACTGAGTAATAGATTTGAGCATTTAAGTACAAGGGTTGAGTTCACAATATTGTACACAAGAGTAACTAAGCTTAAAACGTTTGAGCATAAAATAATTAAGTATTTGAATATAAAGTATTTGGATAAACTAAAATCCAATATTGGTTTAAAGCATTGAGTGAAAGTTATGAGTAATATTCTTGAGTATAACAAAGTATACATTTAAGAAATATGCATTTGAGAAATTTATATGAATAATGATATGATTAAGTATATATTTGAGTAAATATACAATCCTGACTTATAATCATGATAGTTTATAACTGAAATCATAAAGATTTAGCATAAACAAAATGAGTAAAGTTTATAAATAATTTATAAGCATAAATTAGTAAGCATTTCATAAATCATGACAACAATTGTATAATGCATTTATATAAAACATTTGACATGTTTCTCAGTAACGAAGTAAAACAAAATAGTTTAAAAAGGGACAATTGAACTCACCTGTTTTGCTAAGTATAGGATACAACAAATAATGCACGCTCTTTGATTGTAGCTTAAGTATCTTCAACACCTGAGTTGTTTTAAGAGGTTCAAATACGATAAGTCGTTATAATAGACGTAAACTATGGTTTTGGTCTCGGCGTGCAACTAAGTGTCCTATGTTACTAATGTGTTTCTAGAATTCCTTTTATCTAGTCTAAACTCATTACCCATTAATAAACCCTTATCCTGCAAGTATTCATTACAATTCTTTAATTAAAACGTTTTTAAATTAATTCACTTTAAGTTAAACATTAAATTAAAATCATTTATTTTAATTTAACAAAGCTTACAATTTAATTTATTTTATTAAAAACATAATTTATTTAAGAGAAAGTATAATTAAACATGATGGGCTTAGGTTAATCCCATTAGATTAACCTTGAGCCCAAATTGCTAGCTTTTGATCACCAAATGATTCTTTGATCCATTTATTGTATAATCCATCCTAGATAGTTCATGTAACTATCTAATGTAGTTATATGTTCTTATGAGTTGTCTAAGAGTTAGTGTTAGTTGTGAGACCAACCCCATAACCTTAGACTTAAAGTATTTGTTTCTCAATTCCTTCTCAAATATGTTAATCCCAAAAGATATTTGCATTAATTTATGGATCATAATGTGATTTATGAAACCTTCTTGTAATCGAAACCCTAATAATCCCATGTTAATCTTAATCCCATGTGATAGATACAACCCATGTTTGGCCCTTAGAAGTTACGTATTGATTTCATATAAAGGAAACCCTAATAGGTCCCCTCATGCACACACACAATCAACCCATGCATGCATCACATGAATCCCATGCACTCACACCCCTTTTTGACCAAGTTGTATGACCGAATCATGAGCTTGGCTGGTCGAATGACTCAGTTGGCCGACTGAATAGGGGTTGGGCCGAAGGTGGTTGGCCGAAGAAGAGCCTTGGCCGATCGAATAGCAATGACCGAAGGACTCAACCCCGATCGAATGAGTATGGTCGAACGTGGTTTGACCACCGAAGATGGCTGCTTCGGTAGTTGCCCATTCGACGAATGAGGAATGGTTCGACTAAGGCCTTTCGGCGAATGAGGATGAGCTCATTCGTTGGGCTGTGGTTTCTCATTCGGCCATGCCGAATTCCTCCACATGTGCAGACATGGCTTCGAACAAATCAGTTAAGTATCGAAGCAAGGCTGGTTCCTTCTTCATTCTAGGTGTGTCTAGTGTGAATCCTAAGGGTTGCAGAGGTCTAAAACCGGTTCTAAGGGTGACCAATCATGAGGGTTTCAAAAAACCCTAAAAACCGAAAGTTTAACTCGATTTTACCTCGAATTTGATGAATGAAAGCTTAGGTCTGTTGTACTTCTGTGATCTACAAGTTGCAAGGGTCGTTTTGACACCAAAAACTCAGGATTTCGTGAAGAAATGGAGGAGATAGAGCTTGTGGTTCTAGTGAAGAGAGTAGAGAGAGAAAGTGACGGGAGAGAGGCTGAAGATGAGGGGGCTATGAGAAAATGAGGGTTCAAAAGCCTCATTAAAGGCTTTCAACATACCCGGGTGTTCGGTCTCATTCGGTTTCGCGTAGAGATGTCGGTTTCATTTCGTTTTCGAAAAGAAACGTCACGGTTTTAAAAGTAAAATTTATAAATTTATTTTAGGCGGTAATTCCTAGTAAATTATCTAAGTATCTTTCGTTTATTTTAAATTCTCAGAAAATATTTAAGTTACAGTTTAAATCGAATCGCCCAGTTATCGTGCGTATTCATCCGAATCGTCATCCGTACGAATACGACGATAACTACACTTTTCAACATGGTTTTCTAATTATTGGACATCATTCAGAATGTTAAACTTTCAGATATATTCGTACAGATCTTCACCTATATGAATAATCCGTCCATTTAGCATTCGTGTAACGACGTTCGTTGTTGTTTTGTTCTGTTCAACCTTGCATACATTTATACATTATAGCATCAAATCAAGCATTTGTGTATCTGTTCAGTGTTGTCTGATGTGTTTCTGACTGTTAAACCATGAGGTTTAAATCAGATCTCAGAATAACAACATAATAGTTTAGTGTCAAGCATTACAGTATTAATAGCATATAAGTATTTCACATAGTTTGCACCTGAGTTATTGTGCAGTTCACTGTACAGTTCACTGTTCCGGTAACGGTTCCGGCACTGATGTTACAGTCTCCCCTTGTTAAACAAATTTCGTCCCGAAATTTAAAATTTATTATTAGGTACGACTTTCTTTGTAAACAAGTGGAGAGACTTTTGTTTAGTGTGATGTCCCCACGCTCCCAGATAAACTCTAGACCGCGTTTGGGATTTCCACTGAGTCTTACTAGTTGAAACACGGTTTCGTTCAGTGTTTGACTTCACGATACCGTGATTCCTATTGATTTGTCAATGAAATGTATGCGTAGGCTTTTCATATCCCCTCGATCAATTTGATCTAGAGTTAATTGGCCAATAATTTCTTGTGATCTATCCTCACAGTTGCATCATGCTTACTTTTATGTTATTTATATCGTCTGATCCATATACAATGAGTCTTTATGTTGACTTATTCTTCAAAGATCAGATGGGGCTTGTAATCATCTCCCTGTGTTATCACCTTTAGTATGAATCCTCAAGTATTGCTATACTCTGCTAATTTGCTTCATAGTTCCAATACCTTATAGTTTAAAACTAGTTTTCCTCCCTTAAAGCCACATCGAGACCAATGGATTTTCTAAGCATCAATTATGACACGACCTTATTACTGGGTGTGGTTTTCTAAGCATAATGTATACCTTAACTAAGGTTTCTTTCATTGTTTGTACTGCATAAAAGAATCTCTAAGTTTTCATGAAATACCTATATAGTTATACTAATAGGAACAAGACAAATTTCTTATTCATACTAGTATCAAAATGGAGTGAAGACTTATGAGTTAAAGGGTATCACATACGAGCAATCGTCTTTAGCGTCTCTTCCTTTTGTACTCGCATCTGATTCTTCCGATCTACCTATCTAGTTTAGCTACGATTCCAACACTGTTCTAACATTCATCCTTCTTTAACCTCCTAGAACCGGAGTCCTCTAAATTAAGTAACTCAAGTTCTATGAGGTCTAGGTGGAAAGTGACAGCATACACACTAGCTTTGGCATTTTGAGTTCCTATGGCCGTTAGTGCTCTAGTGAGATAAGGTTCTCTTTCTAATTATGGTAGCTAAACTGTAATTAAGAATTACCCTATCTTTATTGAATCATTTGGCGCTTATCTGACCTAAGGATTTCTTATGTTATATTCCGATTTTCCTACTGGCACCGAGTTTGTTTACGGTTACCTTAGGTTTACTGTTTCTAAAATTCACAATGGAATATGCATTTATAATTATCATACCAATAAATAATTTAACGCATCATTCTGAAATTTGCATACCTATGGGGTCATCGGACTCCGAGTGTTCTCCCGGAGCTGGTAAAGCGAGTAACTCCTTCATGACTGCGAGGTCTGCTGGAGGCATTCTCCTATGGCAGTCCCTCACGAAATGTCTGAGCATTCCGCATGTGTAGCAGTTGTTGTTATGTTGGGAGGAAGTAGAGGTGCTCGCTTTTTGTTCTTGTTTCCTAGTGGAAATAAACCGACACTGTTGGATCCAGTGTTCGTATCTCCCACAATTCAGGCAGTGTCTACAAGGTTTCTCTTCACTATGGTGATAACCACATGTGCCACATTCCGGGTATTTTCCGGCATTTTGAGGGGGAATGTGGGCTACGGGTGACCTACACTGTTGCATCTAGTGACCCGTCTTCCCACAGCGTGTGCATTGCACACATGGGAGTTCAGCTCGATGATAGTTACGACAAACTGGATAGTGAAGGGTTTTTCCCTCGCATCAACAAACTCACCACCAAGAATCGGTACCCGTTACCAAAGATTGATGATTTGTTTGATCAGTTACAGGGAGCACAATACTTTTCATAGATAGACCTGAGATCAGGTTATCATCAGCTCTGGATTCAAGAGGAGGACATACCAAAGACGGCCTTTCGTACCCGATACGGTCATTACGAATTTTTGGTGATGCCATTCGGATTGACGAACGCACCGGCTACGTTCATGTATTTAATGAACCGGGTGTGCAAGCCATGCTTAGATTAGTTTGTTATTGTCTTTATTAGTGATATACTTATTTATTCAAAGAAAGAGAAGGAACACGAACAACACCTCAGAACAGTCTTGGAACTCCTGAAAAACGAGCAACTCTATGCCAAATTCTCCAAGTGTGAATTTTGGTTAAGAGAAGTTCAGTTTTTAGGTCACGTGATTAACAGTATTGGTATTCATGTGGATCCTGCCAAGATTGAAGCAATCAAGAACTGGGATGTGCCTTCAACCCCGACTGAGATCAGATCATTCTTGGGATTGGCAAGTTATTACAGGAGATTCATTTCGAATTTCTCTAAGATAGCCTTGCCTCTCACCAAACTCACACAGAAGAGTGAACCTTTTGTGTGGACACAAAAACAAGAAGAGGCATTCCAGACATTGAAACAAAGATTGTGCAATGCTCCTATCTTAACACTCCCAGAAGGCAATGATGACTTTGTGGTGTATTGTGACGCTTCCCAACAGGGACTCAGATGTGTTTTGATGCAACGAGACTGTCACACCCCGAGCCGGCGGAGTTGGATCGGAGTCCCCGTCGGGCGGAAGGTTCCCGGGGCGCGATATCGTGAGTGATAATCGAAATGATCAGATTGTTTAATTGCACAAGATATAAATGAGAAATGCTAAATAGAATAGAATTACAAAGTTAAATTACATCCGTATCGTTCATAATTTAACAATGTAAATGTATCATAAACATCATAAGATTTCTATCTTGTTACTGCACAAGATATACAAAATAAATGTATAATGATGTTTCAAAAGTATGCAGGTCCAAAAATACTAAGTCTTCTATCTGAAGTCCTAGTCCAAATGCATAAGCTTCTTAATTGACCTGTTCGTCACCTGAGAAGTCATGCAAAAAGATCAAGTCAACACATGGTTGGTGAGTTCATATAATTTTTATAAAATGAGTTTGAACAACCGGAATGACAACCTTAACCTCACCATCAACCACCTATACCATCCAGTTCAGTATGCTTATATATAAGGCATATGTAGGGTCGAACTTACCGCCCGCCCAGCCACCGTCCCACCACATACTAAACTACATGATATGTTGTTCCTGGTGATAACTAAGCATTTCATTCCACTACTTTGATTCCATGACACATGATTCTTATTATTTGATCACCCTGAAAATTTTTATCTTGATTCCCCGAAGTGACAACCTTAACCTCATCAACAACCACCTATGTTATCCAATCAAATATGCTTATATATAGGGCATATGTAGGGTCGAACTTACCGCTCACCCAGCCACCGTCCCACCACATACCATACTGCTTAGCATATTGTTGTTAATGATAATTAAGCATTTCACCCTTACCATTAACCCAACTGGTTCTTCAGTTCATTGTTCCTGTAAATACAATAATCTGGAATCTATGTTGATTCCTTAAGTTCATCACAATAATGATAATTCACAGTAATTGTAGGAACAGTAATAAATGATTTATTAAATAAATAAATAAACATTTAATAAAATCTATGTCATAATGATTGGGCCTTGGTCAACTTGTCACACCCCAAATTTTCAACTAACGGAATCATACCGTTTTGGGAACGTGACAAACCAGGATCTCAGATCATTAGACATAGCGAAGACCTCTATATGAATTTCAAAACATACTTTGGTCTTTAAAACATAACATCAGAGTTTACAAAAGTTGCGGAAGCGTTTAAAAACCAATAACAGTTGTAATGTAAACATTACAAAACAAAATACTTAAATGTTCAAATTCAAATATTCAAAATGTTTAAAATGCATGAGACTCTATCTCCTAGTCCATGCCAGCTTTAACGCGCGCCTTAGCGTCCTGAGAAAACATGTAAATCAAGTCAACACAAAGGTTGGTGCATAACACAGGTTTTAATCATTCACAATGTTCAAATCAACAGTTTGAATATCAAGTTGTAGATAACATAATCACACATGCACAGTCATGATAGCTAGTCATATAAACTATTTACACAAGTGGTCGACACCGAAGCTGACGAGTTGCCATGCTATAGCATGTTTTTGCCTTAACACTATTGTCTAGCACGAACAATAGCAATGTGTGTGTTTGGTCAGTCAAACACCTGCGTAGATCCCATCTACCAAGTGAGGTTTGTCAAACCCAATAGATCTATCTTCAACTACCACGCTTTGCACTCCGGCAAATTAAACGGTTCGAAAGAGAAGGCTTTGTAATGCTATGTTTGCACTTATTGTAAACAGCTAACTCATGCAAGTGATATGTATTTAAAAGCGTTTGTTGCACATGTTTTCTCCCCCAAAACAGTTAAAGTAAGAAAGGGGCCGTGTACGCACCTTTGATAGTGAATAGAATGATCACGTGTTCGCGAGAGTACGTAGAATAACTTCTACGAATAATCTGTGAAATTATAATAACGTGTCGTTATTTGAAATGTCAGAATCTTGATTGTAGTCATATAAGTGTTAACACACTTATATTGAGTTGTTAGAAACGTTCATACGAAAGTATGCACGATTTTTAGTTCTTTCAGTTAAATTATAAAAGTATACGCGATTTCGTTTAAACACGAAATTATACACGATCATATTTTTGGGTTAAAATATAAATTTTATTATAATATTTTATTCGAAATTCCGTTACGGTTCCAACGAAACTTGAACGGGTTAAATCGGAGTTCGTATGCGAGAGTTATTGCAAAAATACCAAAAATGGTATTTTTTCACAAAACCGGCCGATGCACGGCTCAAACTCGCGACCACCCACTTGACCAACACATACTCTACCATCTCACCTGATTCTTATTTCATTAACAGATCTTGGTTTTTAATTCATTTAAGCCCAATCAGCCCAGTTTCCTTATTGTTAATCATAAACTAATCTATTTGGTTCTAATTAGGTCCAATTCGAATTCCACTAACCTTAAAAGTATAGGGCTTTGTTTCTATGGGTATAAACGAGTTCACCAATGAATTTAATTTGAGTATCACTCGCTATTAACTCAAAATCCCCAACCCGTTTTTGTTAAGGAACCCTAATAACCAAATTCTTATGATTCGATCTTAGAACTTCAAATTAAACTATGGTTATGCTTAGTCGGAACTATATGAAACTGATGGTAACAATTAATTTGATTCTAGATCTTGTTTGAACCGAAACCCCCAACCTCGTTCTAAGCATGAACCCTAGTTATAGAACTTATTCAATTCGAGGTTTATACACGAAATACGCATAGGGATTAGTTTGATCGGAACCTTCTGAAGCTTCCCATGCTATTTAATTTGGTTCTACGACTAGTTTTCATGGAAACCCCCAAATGGTTTCAAATGATGAACCCTAGAATTCGAACACATGCAATTCGATGTTAAGACATAAAATTAACCTATGGGTTTGCTTAGTCGGGGTTTTTAGAGTCTGTAGGAGTTGATCTTACCTGTTTTTGATCTTGAATTGTAGTAGATCAACTTTTAACTTGACTTTCGGCCGCCCCTTGATCGAAGTCTTCGTCCCGTGCCTTCTGAAATCAAATTGAGGTATGTAGAACTCTCTAAATGTGCCGACTAGAATGTTTTAGTGTTCAATTTGAAGAAATTTGATCGAATTATGGGAGTTTAATCGTCTCTAGTAACGGTTTCAACCTAATGGGTCTTAATTAGGTTTAATTCATCCGTTACAATTGCAATTACTCACTGGATTTATGATAAAATCATCCATGTGATGATTATGGGTGTTTAATTCGGTTTATAACCGTACGCATGTGTGAAATTTCGAATTTCACTCCATGAACCTTTAACATTTTGACTTCAAAGTCAAAGTTAAACATTTCCTATATTACAAGTTTCATACTTATAGTTTTAAGATACTTTAACTTGTTTTATTAGATTCTAATCCCTCTGATTTGATTTTTTTTACAATTTTGTATCGTTTCTGATAACTTTCAGTGAACGAGGTTAATCCGGAAATGCCGAATTATCACAAATGGAGCCACTTAGAACATTATTGGGCTAGGTTACCCCAATTGAGCCTCCTAAATACTATTGGGCCTACCTGGGCCTTATTGGGCCTTGCTAGACTTCATTGAGCCTACACTGGCCTTATTGGGCCTAGCTTGATCTCATTGGGCCTGTGATCTCACTATTTTCAGTTCGCTAAGTTAACTCAAAAAGTCAGATTGTCACACAACTCGAGTAGACTAGTCTGTCAATCAATGTACTTAGTAGTGAGGGAGTCTTCTGATGTCGCTTGTTCAATCTTTACGTTGACCAGTCCAAGTACAAAAGTCTCCTGTTGTTCAATAAACATTTAATAAAATCTATGTCCTAATGCTCTTCGCTTGTTCATATGGATCTCTTCGGACTGTCAATCAATGTACTTTGGGTTTCTGATTGAAGAGAATTTCATAGGGAGTCTTCTGATGTCGCTTGTTCAAAAGTGCTCAATTCTGAACATAACAATCAGTGTTAACAGCTTCGGCCCAGAAGAAGATTGGCAGCTTAGATTCTGACAACATTGTTCGTGCAGCTTCTATAAGCGTTATGTTCCTCCTTTCAGCAACTCCATTTTGCTGAGGTGTTCTGGCTGCACTGTACTGCCTAGCTATCCCTTTCTCATCACAGAAATCTATAAGAGTCTGATTTCTAAATTCAGTTCCATTATCAGTTCTGATCACCTTGACCTTTAGATTCTTATGATTTTCAATCAAGGTAATGAACTTCTTCAGAATCTCTGGTGTTTCATCCTTCTTAGCCAAAAAGAACACCCAAGTGAATCTGGAATAATCATCTGTCACAACATGACAATATGACTTTTTCCCGATACTCATTACGTTGACCAGTCCGAAGAGATCCATATGAAGAATTTGAAGAACTAAAGAGATAGAATTGAACAATTTAGGCTTGTGGGTCTCTTGTGTTGTTTTCCTTTGGCACAAGCGATACATTTCTCAATAGTGGAGAAATATTTAGAAGGTAAACCGATGATGTGATCTCCCTTGGCGAGTCTGTTCAGATTCTTAAGATTTACGTGACCCAGTCGCCGATGCCATAACAGACAATCATGCTCCGATTCCTTTGAGAACAAACAAGTATTCTCTGTGAATGAATCTGAGTTCATGTGGAGAATATAGGCATTGTTTATCCTTGGAGTTCTCATCAGAATCCACTTCTCAGGCACTACAAAGCCAGGCTTCAGAATAAAACACTCCTTGTTTGTGAAGTGTGTGGAAAAACTCTTGTCACAGATCTGAGAAACACTCAAAAGACTATGATTGAGCTCTTCAACATAGTACACGTCTTCAAAACTGAGATTCCATTTGTGACCGTGCCCTTTATACTTATCCTTCCTCCCTTGTCTCCTGCAAATGATACATACCCTCCATTGAATGGTGTAACTTCATGTAACTGAGAAAAATCCCCAGTCATGTGCCGGGAGCAGCCACTATCTACATACCAAACATGTTTGAGCTTACTTGGTCGTCCCTGCATTTTATACATAATCAATGAGAAACAGGTACCCAAACCATAACAGGTTTAGGCACAGCAGAAACACTAGATTCTTTATTTTGAACTTCCTTTGATTTAGCTGTTTTGACCTTATCAATATTTGATCTAGCACCACTGCCATGTTTAACTGGTGTTAATGGAATATTAAAAACTGGATCACGTCTCCAATATGTCTTGTTGTTAATTTTTGAAACGTTCGATTTTAGTTTATGAAAACCATATTGATGATTTTTTGGAGATCTTTTATTTTTGGCAGTGGATTGCTTTTATGGTCCTTTCTGAGAGTTCACCCTAGGAATTGAGGATTTATCAGTCCTCTTTGATTTGACAGAGAATTTTGCCTTGGGTGTGACCTGCTGATTCTTTCCATAGAAGAATTCAGTAGGTCGGTGCAGACAATTTCTAGCAATGTGGCCTGGCTGACCACAGGCAAAGCAACATACTTTCTCATGAAATTCCTTAGGGTCAAAAGGTTTTACATCACAGTTGCAAGGTTTAAACGATTTAGAAGATTGTTTCAAAATTCCTTTTGGAACAAAAGGTTCACAGTTAGGATCCAGTTTTGATCCTATTTCTTTGGTGACAGTGGAATGACCCTTGAACTCATGATGTAAACGAGAAGATGTTGTTTCCAAAATAACATCCTTTTTAACAAAGGTTGACTTAAAGCTTTTAGACATCTCATTTGTTTTAATTTTAAATTGATCAACTTTTCCAACAAAATTAGAGTTTGATCTAAAAGATGATGTTCCAAAAGATGTTGAACAGTCTGTGCTCTTCTCAGCACTTCTTTCTTCAGTCTTCCCTTTCACACTTGCTTTGCTTAAACTATCTGCACATATATCAGAATTATTAAAAATATTGGGATTGGTCTCAATGGGATCTGCTGTCAGAGGGACAGGTTTGTCAGAACCAATACTGAACTCGAACCTTTGATCAGACTGGGACAACAGATCATCAACAGATGTGTTGATTTTGGGCATAACTAAGTAATTGTGATTAAAAGGTGGTGCACATTCACTATACCCAATACCCTTGCCCCTCTTTTCCAGATACTACATGGTTGTCATGTTTTCCACAACCTTGCTTGAGTAATCAAACTTTTCACATTTTACCAAGGTTTTAGAAAGTTGAGTTTTAACTTGGTCCAACTCTAATGTGAGCTCATCGATTTTGCGTCGAGCATCTCGATAGTTGGACTCTTTGTCACTTAGAATTTCTTTTAACCTTGCCACATCCCGACCCTCTGCTTCAAGTACTTTATCTATGCATGAGGTAGAGCAAAGATTTTCAGTTACCTCCTTCTACTTGTCGTCTACCTCAGCCATGAATGCGTGACTCAGAGTCAGCTCCAGTTCCGGCACTTGATCACTCCAATCATAAGAGTCAGTTTCTTGGGTCACCAGTGCTTTGGACGTACTAGCACTTCCTCCTGCAGCAGTAGTCACAATTTTCTCTTCAGGCTTCTTTTCTCCTTCCTTGACTACCTTCGGCCGCTTACACTCTCTAGCAAAATGACAGGGCTGATCACAGTTTTAGCACCTAAGTTTAGACTTATCAAATCCAAGTTTCTTTCCTGGGTTGTTTCCAAAGCTGTTTCTTCGATATCTTTTTGTAACATCAGTGCCGGAACCCTCACCGGAACAGTGATCTCCACAGTACATGAACAGTAAAACAGGTACGGATCATATACATTTCAGTAATTTTCATATTCATGTCATTTATCATTATCATAGTGAGTTATCATAGAACAGTTTCAGAAACATTTAACAGAAACACAGTTCAGAACAATGGTTTTTGAGTCAGACAATTGTCTGGCAATACAGAACCCTCATATGATTATTTGCTTAGAATTTATTATGTATAAACGTATGTGAGACTTTACAGAACAAAACACACGAATGTTGCTATGTGAATGCTAAATTTACGGGTTATTCGTATAGGTGACGATCTGTACGAATAAATCTGAAAGTTTAACGTTCTGAGTGATGTTCTTAAATTAGAAAACCAGATTGAAAAGTATAGTTATCGTCGTGTTCGTACGGGTGACGATTCGAACGAATACGCGCGACGACCGTACCTTTCGATTTGAACAGTTAATTTTGTTTTTAAATTTTTAATAAATAAGAAGATATTAGTTAATTTATTAGGAATTACAACCTTGAATAATTAAATAAATTCTATTTTATAAACCGTGTCATTTTATCGCGAAAACCTACGCGAACCGGCATTTTACGCGAAACCGAACGAGACCGACTAACCGGGTGAGATGGTATCCTTTATTATGGCATTAAATTGCCATAATAACCCTCACCAACCACTCTCTCTCTCTTCATCACGTTTTCCCTCTCTCTCTCTAGTTCTTCACAAAGAAACTATCTTCTTTCTAAGATTTGGAGGTCCAAACCCGGTGGATTCAAGCCAATTTGGTGTCACTACGATCCCCTCATCGTGTAGATTCCAGAAGTACAAGAATTTCCAGTTTTCATCCACAAAACCTAAGGTAAATCATCATTTTAAATTCGGTTTTAGAGGGTTTTCTTGAAATCTTATGGCTTTGTTATTATAATCGGCACTAAAGCACTTAGAACACGTAGATTAGGTTATCACATGGATTAGAATCTGTTGGAACGAGTTTGTAACAGGTTAGCTAGTTAAAACGAGGCTCGAAACACCAAGATCCTTACAGGTTCGTGAGCTAGAAGCTGGATGATGATGCAGGTTCGCTGGCCGAACCCTACACGAACCGCATGGAATAGCCGAACCCTACATGATACTGCAACGAACCCTGCAACCTTCTGGGAGCCGAACCCTGTGTAGCCTGCAACGAACCCTGCCTCTTCTGATTTACCGAACCCTTACATGTCAGGCGAGCCTAGGATCATGAACCCACGACTCACGAACCTTGCATGGCCGAACCCTGGCCATGCAGACCCGAATAGCTACGAACCTTAAGATCACCAAACCCTATTGCCGAACCATGAGTGTGCGGCGAACCACAATTTCAGGCGAACCATCTGTTGATAGCCGAACCTTACATCCATGTTAGCCGAACCTTAGGGACTAACCCCAAAGGGTTCGCTGCCCTAGACACCCTAATCAACCTAAAAGTTGTTAATCGGAATAATAAGGGTCCATAATCAACAAGACCAGTGTTAAAAACATAATAGAGGGATAGTTGGTCATTAACCTAAGTTTCTAACAAGGAATGGATCCAATAAGTTGCATGCATGGGATTTCATGGGAATAACATAGAATGTGGTTAAATGATGTTGGAGTCGTGTGAATCTAAATGACTTAAACGGAACAATCAAAGACTAACAATGGACTTAGGTGGATTCAATGGGATGTAATTGAGTTCATCATATGTCTAACCTTATAGACTTCAAGTAATGAGATTTCATTAAAAAGAAGTTGGTAAATCAATTAGAAGTCAAGCATTGTCAATTGGGCTTAAATGGGCCCAATGGGATTTGATTAAGTCCATCACATGTTAAACGAGTAATGAAATTTGATAATTTTTCTAGAATCTTGTTTAATTTGAAATCATAAATGGCATTGATTTCCTTTAAGTTTACTTGATTATAAAAGTATTGTAATGTTAGGTTTAAAGACTTGTTTGATTTAAATTACTTACTTTGAATAAATTGAATTGGGAACTTGTTATAAAATAGACAATATAATTGTCTGGATTTGCTTAAAATACAAAGGAAACTCTGCCAAAATTTCTAAAAATGTTAAGGTAATTTATTACAACTAAGTAACTAAACTATGGGATTGGGGATCAAATAGGGTAACTAAGATAGGTTAGATCTTAGATGCACTTAGTGTTAAGACACTTAGTGGCACACACAACAAGACCAAACCATAGGCACAATGACTACTACGCGTACTTATTATATTCGAATTCTTATAAAATAACTCAGGAACCGAAGAAACTTAACTTACATACAAGAGCGCGCATTTGTGTTAGATCAAATTACATAGCAGCACAGGTGAGTTCATTGCCTCTTTTCTAACATTTTTGTTTTAAAACGCGGGGCTGAGAAGCATGCGTAAACTGTTTACTTAAATTGTTTACTTTAATGCTTTTAAATTTATATGTTTTACATATATATAAATGTTATTCTAGACCATGTCTAGGAAGATTTTATGCAGGTTTATTAACTGATTCACTTATATATTAAGTGAATAATCAAGTCAAACTGAACCTTTCAATAAGTCAAAACATTTCAAACGAGTCAAAACAAACATTTTGGGAAATCAAGTGAGTGGATTCAAGGAAACAAATCAAACATTTTGACAAAACAAGTGGGTGAATTCAAGGGATCAAATCAGACATTTTGACGAAACAAGTGTGAAATTTCAATGAATCAAACGAAACAATCTTTGCAAAGACAATATTCAACGTTCTACAAATCAAGTGTTTGTTGAACTATGAATCAAGTGTACATTTGATCAATGAATCTAGTATTCTACGATCAACGAATCAAGTACATCTTGTAACAGAATCAGGCGAATCAATAAATCATTTTCAAGGGAAAGCCTGGGAAATATCAGAGATAACATATGCCAAAACAGACGAAACAAAAACCCTACATTTCAAGAAGTCCTAGCTAGACCGTTTGATTTGTAGGTCATATGTTTGAGGATATTTACAGATTCCCTAACTACTAAGTACCTAGATTGACAGACTAGTCTACTCGAGTATGACCATAGGCCCCAATCATAAGGACTTAGATTTTATTAAATGTTTATTTACTTGTTTAATTAAGCATTTATAACTGTTTATACAATTGTGTGGTTGATCATATTGTGTGATGAACTTGTGAAATCAACATGGATTTCAAATGATTGTAATGACAGGGACAACAAACAGAAGAACTTGGGGGATTGTGTTAAGGGTAAAAATGCTTAATTATCATTAACAACAGTGTCATATACGGATTAGTATGTGGTGGGACGGTGGCTGGGCGGGCGGTAAGTTCGACCCTACATATGCCCTATATATAAGCATACCGATTTGGATATTACATGTGAAGTTAATGAGGTTAAGGTCTTTACCAAAGGAGGTTTCAAATCATTTCAAATCATTTCAAGTCATTTTCAAATCATTTTTCAAATACTAAACAATATGAACTCACCAACCATGTGTTGACTTTTGTTTTTGCATGACTTCTCAGGTGACGAACAGGTCAATTAGGAAGTCATTTCTTTTGGACTAGGACTTCATATAGAAGACTAGTATTTTGGACCTGCATACTTTTGAAGACATCATGATATAAATTATTTTGTATATCTTGTGTAAATACAAGATAGTCATTTATTGATGTTTTACAATAGATTTACATTGTTAAATTATAAACGTTACTGCTGTAATTTAACTTTGTAATTCTATTTTAAATTAGCATTTCTCATTTATATCATGTGCAATGTAACAATCTGATCACTCCTGATTATCACTCACGATATCGCGCCCCGGGAACCTTCCGCCCGTCGGGGAAACTCGATCCTACCCCGCCGGCTCGGGGTGTGACAGATTGGTATCAGAGCCATGGTTATAGAGAAATATAGGTCACTTATTTATTTGGTTTGGCCTAGACTATAACCTAGGGACCCTGCATATAGAGAACTTAGGACTTAAGACTTATTTGCATATTGTCTTCTGTATTCGATCATTGCACTAACCGGTGACTTTATTGGTTATGATCAGAATGCCTCCACGAAGACAACCTCCTTTGATACAGCAACCACCTCAAGACTTGGCTCCACACTCCTCAACACCGTCTCCGAATGACTCTCCACCACCACCTCCTCCACCTCCTCCTCCCCCTCCTCCATTGATTACTCAAGCATCTGGTTCAGGCACAACACCGACCATGGACCCTGCTACTATCGCTCTGGTGACGTTACTGAGTAGCCAGATGACGAATCAGATGAAAGAGGCAATACCGGAGATGTTCCTCCGTCTTCGTAATGAGATTCTCAACACTGGCAACACATCAGGAGAAGCCAGTGGAAATACTGGAGATTCATCTCACTACTCCTACAAGTCCTTTGTAGGATGTAAGCCACCCAGTTTCAGTGGGTCTGAAGGCGCCGTTGGATTAATCCAATGGATTGAGAAGATTGAGGCAACGTTGGATCTCTGCAGCTGCCCCGAACATCACAAGGTCCGCTACTCAGCGGGAACATTCAACAAACGGGCTCTGACCTGGTGGAACGGTCAGATTAATGCTCGAGGAAGAGAAGAAGCCATGGCCATGCCATGGGAAGATTTCAAGACACTACTGCGAACAGAGTTCTGTCCCAAGAACGAGCTGCAGAAATTGGAGGTTGAACTATCCAACCATGTGATGAAGGGAGCTGATCACATGGGGTATACCACTCGTTACCACGAGTTGGTTGCTTTGGTACCTGACATGGTACCAACTTTGGAGAAAAGGATAGACCGTTATGTAGGTGGACTTCCTGCCTGCATTCAGGGTATGGTTGTTTCAGCCAACCCTACTACTGTTGAATCTGCAGTGAGACTGTCTGGGAAACTCACTGATCTTATGGTAGCCTCTGGAACTTTAAAGAAGGAGGCTGAACCCAACAAGGACAAGTCTGAGTCTTCTAAGAAACCCCACCACCATCAGAAGAAGAAACAGAAGACCATTAAGAACTACGCGGTGGCCACACCTCTACAACAAATAGCAGCAGCACCACAAAACCCCAACCGCAAACCCTACACTGGCACGTTTCCTTTGTGTACCAAGTGTCAGTATCACCACACTGCTGACACTCCCTGCAAGCATTGCACGGGATGTGGAAGAAAGGGCCATTGGGTCCAACACTGTAGGATGGCTCCTAATCAAGCAGTCAACAATGCTGCTTTGGCTCTTCCTCCACCAACTAATCAGAACCATGGTGGATGCTATAACTGTGGCGAACAAGGCCACTTTGCGAAGAACTGCCCAAAGAAGGCTCAACCAGCAGTTCAAGCACCCCGTGGACGAGCCTTTGCTATCGGAGCACCAGCTGCACGCCAGGACCCAAATGTGGTCACTGGTACGTTTCTCTTACATGACTTTTATGCATCTGTCTTATTTGATACTGGTGCGGATCAGAGTTTTATCTCTACCGACTTTGCATGTCAACTAGAGTCCATAGAGGAACAGTTAGACTCCCTTTACATTATAGAAGTAGCTAACGGGAAACAGATCACAGTTAGTACAGTTTATAGGAACTGCCCATTGACACTAAATGATTTTACATTTACCATCGATTTGATACCGATGGAGCTGGGTAGTTTTGACATCATTGTTGGAATGGATTGGCTCTCATCTAACCGAGTGGAAGTCATCTGTTCTGAGAAGCTGCTTCGAATTCCATTGCCGAGTGATCGTGTATTGGAAGTTAAAGGGGATCAAGCAAAGCGAAGTGTCAAAATCATTCTTGCATAAAGGCGCGTAAGTGTCTACAGAAGCGGTGCATAGCATTCCTGGCTCATGTGGTGGAAAAGGAGAAAGACAAGAAGAAGATTCAAGATGTACCAGTAGTGAAAGAATATCCTGAAGTATTCCCCGAAGACCTACCAGGTTTGCCACCTGCGCGACCGGTAGAATTTCGTATTGACTTAATTCCTGGAGCAACTCCTGTTGCTAAATCTCCTTACAGGTTAGCACCTTCAGAGATGCAGGAATTGTCTAATCAGTTACAGGAGCTACTTGACAAGGGTTTCATCAGACCGAGCTACTCACCTTGGGGAGCTCCGGTCTTGTTCGTGAAGAAGAAAGACGGATCATTCAGAATGTGTATAGATTACCGTGAATTGAACAAACTAACCATCAAGAATCGGTATCCATTACCGAGGATTGATGATTTGTTTGACCAACTGCAAGGAGCTCAATACTTCTCTAAGATTGACTTGCGGTCTGGATATCATCAGTTGAGAGTTCAAGATGAAGACATACCGAAGACGGCCTTCCGAACCAGATACGGGCATTACGAATTTATGGTGATGCCCTTCGGATTGACAAATGCACCAGCGGTTTTCATGGATCTCATGAACCGAGTGTGCAAGCCGTACTTGGATCAGTTTGTCATTGTTTTCATTGATGACATACTGATTTATTCCAAGACCAAAACAGAACATGAGCAACACCTTAGAAAGATTTTGGAGCTGTTGAAAGAAGAGAAACTCTATGCCAAATTCTCCAAATGTGAGTTTTGGCTAAGAGAAGTTCAATTTCTGGGCCATGTGGTCAACAGCGAGGGAATTCATGTAGACCCTGCCAAGATTGAAGCGATAAAGAATTGGGACACTCCGAAGACACCGACGGAGATACGGTCTTTTCTGGGATTGGCGGGTTATTACAGAAGGTTTATCTCAAACTTTTCTAAGATAGCCTTGCCTCTCACTAAGCTAACCCAGAAAAGCGAACCGTTTGTCTGGGAGCAGAAACAAGAAGATGCTTTTCAGACATTAAAACAGAAATTGTGTGATGCTCCAATCTTATCTCTCCCAGAGGGCTGTGATGACTTTGTTGTATACTGTGATGCTTCCCATCAGGGACTTGGTTGTGTGTTAATGCAACGGGACAAAGTCATAGCCTATGCGTCAAGACAGTTAAAGATTCATGAGAAGAATTACACTACTCATGACCTTGAACTGGGAGCGGTAATCTTCGCCTTGAAGATTTGGAGACATTACTTATATGGCACCAAGTGTACCATATTCACTGATCACAAAAGTCTGCAGCACATCTTTGATCAGAAGGAGCTCAACATGCGACAGCGTCGTTGGGTTGAACTTCTGAATGATTATGATTGTGTGATCAAATATCATCCGGGAAAGGCGAACGTTGTAGCTGACGCCTTGAGCCGGAAGGAACGGGTCAAACCCCTACGTGTTAGAGCAATGGGGATAACCGTGCAGACCAGTTTAAGTGACAAGATCATTCAAGCACAACAAGAAGCACTTGACCGAGGTAATCTGAAGAGGGAACTTGATTGCGGAGCAGAGAAACAGTTTGACACGAAGCCTGATGGTATGATCTACTACAAGGAACGTATATGGATCCCTGCGGTAGATGAATTGAGGAAACTTATCCTCGATGAAGCACACAAGACTAAATACTCTGTTCATCCAGGCGCTGATAAGATGTACCAAGACTTGCGTGGATTTTATTGGTGGCCGGGAATGAAGAAAGACATAGCCGAGTATGTCGGACAGTGTCTTACGTGTGCGAAAGTAAAGGCGGAACACCAGAGACCGTCTGGTCTACTGGAACAGCCTGAGATTCCGCTCTGGAAGTGGGAACAAATAGCTATGGATTTCATTACCAAGCTACCCCGCACTTCCAGCGGTCATGATACAATATGGGTGATCATTGATCGTTTAACCAAATCTGCTCATTTCTTGCCTATGCGTGAGAACTTCACCATGGATAAACTAGCAAGATTATACATCAATGAGATAGTGGTACGCCACGGTGTGCCATTGTCTATTATTTCTGATAGAGACAGCAGATTTACTTCAAGGTTCTGGCAATCATTACAGAAATCTCTAGGGACACAGTTGAATCTGAGTACAGCTTACCACCCGCAAACGGATGGTCAAAGCGAACGTACTATCCAAACCCTAGAGGATATGTTAAGAACCTGTGTATTGGATTTCGGTGGGAATTGGGACTCCCATTTACCACAGATTGAGTTCTCCTACAATAACAGTTATCACAGCAGTATTGGATGTGCACCATTCGAGGCTCTTTATGGCCGGAAATGTCGATCACCGATCTGTTGGACTGAAATTGGAGACAACCGAATAACGGGGCCAGAATTAATTCAAGAAACCACTGACAAGATAGCTCAGATTCAAAGAAGACTACAAGCAACAAGGAGCAGACAAAAGAGCTACGCCGACAAACGGCGCAAGCCGTTGGAATTCCAAGTGGGAGATCGTGTAATGTTAAAGGTATCCCCATGGAAAGGCGTGGTACGCTTTGGAAGGAAAGGCAAATTAGCACCACGATATGTGGGACCGTTCGAAATCATCGAACGTATAGGTCCTGTAGCTTATCGACTGAGATTACCAGATGAACTCAATGGTGTGCATGATGTGTTTCACATCTCAAACCTAAAGAAATGCCTTGTTGACGAGAGTCTTGTCATTCCAATTGAAGAGATTCAAGTCGATGAACAGTTACATTTCATTGAAGAACCTTTAGAGATTATGGATCGCAAGGTTAAACAACTGAGGCGAAGCCGCATTCCTATTGTAAAGGTTCGATGGAATTCAAGACGTGGACCCGAGTTCACTTGGGAACGCGAAGATCACATGAAGTTGAAGTATCCCCAACTGTTTGAAGAGGAAGCTGTACCTGATAACAACACTTAAATTTCGGGACGAAATTTCTCTAACAAGGGGAGACTGTAACATCAGTGCCGGAACCCTCACCGGAACAGTGATCTCCACAGTACATGAACAGTAAAACAGGTACGGATCATATACATTTCAGTAATTTTCATATTCATGTCATTTATCATTATCATAGTGAGTTATCATAGAACAGTTTCAGAAACATTTAACAGAAACACAGTTCAGAACAATGGTTTTTGAGTCAGACAATTGTCTGGCAATACAGAACCCTCATATGATTATTTGCTTAGAATTTATTATGTATAAACGTATGTGAGACTTTACAGAACAAAACACACGAATGTTGCTATGTGAATGCTAAATTTACGGGTTATTCGTATAGGTGACGATCTGTACGAATAAATCTGAAAGTTTAACGTTCTGAGTGATGTTCTTAAATTAGAAAACCAGATTGAAAAGTATAGTTATCGTCGTGTTCGTACGGGTGACGATTCGAACGAATACGCGCGACGACCGTACCTTTCGATTTGAACAGTTAATTTTGTTTTTAAATTTTTAATAAATAAGAAGATATTAGTTAATTTATTAGGAATTACAACCTTGAATAATTAAATAAATTCTATTTTATAAACCGTGTCATTTTATCGCGAAAACCTACGCGAACCGGCATTTTACGCGAAACCGAACGAGACCGACTAACCGGGTGAGATGGTATCCTTTATTATGGCATTAAATTGCCATAATAACCCTCACCAACCACTCTCTCTCTCTTCATCACGTTTTCCCTCTCTCTCTCTAGTTCTTCACAAAGAAACTATCTTCTTTCTAAGATTTGGAGGTCCAAAACCCGGTGGATTCAAGCCAATTTGGTGTCACTACGATCCCCTCATCGTGTAGATTCCAGAAGTACAAGAATTTCCAGTTTTCATCCACAAAACCTAAGGTAAATCATCATTTTAAATTCGGTTTTAGAGGGTTTTCTTGAAATCTTATGGCTTTGTTATTATAATCGGCACTAAAGCACTTAGAACACGTAGATTAGGTTATCACATGGATTAGAATCTGTTGGAACGAGTTTGTAACAGGTTAGCTAGTTAAAACGAGGCTCGAAACACCAAGATCCTTACAGGTTCGTGAGCTAGAAGCTGGATGATGATGCAGGTTCGCTGGCCGAACCCTACACGAACCGCATGGAATAGCCGAACCCTACATGATACTGCAACGAACCCTGCAACCTTCTGGGAGCCGAACCCTGTGTAGCCTGCAACGAACCCTGCCTCTTCTGATTTACCGAACCCTTACATGTCAGGCGAGCCTAGGATCACGAACCCACGACTCACGAACCTTGCATGGCCGAACCCTGGCCATGCAGACCCGAATAGCTACGAACCTTAAGATCACCAAACCCTATTGCCGAACCATGAGTGTGCGGCGAACCACAATTTCAGGCGAACCATCTGTTGATAGCCGAACCTTACATCCATGTTAGCCGAACCTTAGGGACTAACCCCAAAGGGTTCGCTGCCCTAGACACCCTAATCAACCTAAAAGTTGTTAATCGGAATAATAAGGGTCCATAATCAACAAGACCAGTGTTAAAAACATAATAGAGGGATAGTTGGTCATTAACCTAAGTTTCTAACAAGGAATGGATCCAATAAGTTGCATGCATGGGATTTCATGGGAATAACATAGAATGTGGTTAAATGATGTTGGAGTCGTGTGAATCTAAATGACTTAAACGGAACAATCAAAGACTAACAATGGACTTAGGTGGATTCAATGGGATGTAATTGAGTTCATCATATGTCTAACCTTATAGACTTCAAGTAATGAGATTTCATTAAAAAGAAGTTGGTAAATCAATTAGAAGTCAAGCATTGTCAATTGGGCTTAAATGGGCCCAATGGGATTTGATTAAGTCCATCACATGTTAAACGAGTAATGAAATTTGATAATTTTTCTAGAATCTTGTTTAATTTGAAATCATAAATGGCATTGATTTCCTTTAAGTTTACTTGATTATAAAAGTATTGTAATGTTAGGTTTAAAGACTTGTTTGATTTAAATTACTTACTTTGAATAAATTGAATTGGGAACTTGTTATAAAATAGACAATATAATTGTCTGGATTTGCTTAAAATACAAAGGAAACTCTGCCAAAATTTCTAAAAATGTTAAGGTAATTTATTACAACTAAGTAACTAAACTATGGGATTGGGGATCAAATAGGGTAACTAAGATAGGTTAGATCTTAGATGCACTTAGTGTTAAGACACTTAGTGGCACACACAACAAGACCAAACCATAGGCACAATGACTACTACGCGTACTTATTATATTCGAATTCTTATAAAATAACTCAGGAACCGAAGAAACTTAACTTACATACAAGAGCGCGCATTTGTGTTAGATCAAATTACATAGCAGCACAGGTGAGTTCATTGCCTCTTTTCTAACATTTTTGTTTTAAAACGCGGGGCTGAGAAGCATGCGTAAACTGTTTACTTAAATTGTTTACTTTAATGCTTTTAAATTTATATGTTTTACATATATATAAATGTTATTCTAGACCATGTCTAGGAAGATTTTATGCAGGTTTATTAACTGATTCACTTATATATTAAGTGAATAATCAAGTCAAACTGAACCTTTCAATAAGTCAAAACATTTCAAACGAGTCAAAACAAACATTTTGGGAAATCAAGTGAGTGGATTCAAGGAAACAAATCAAACATTTTGACAAAACAAGTGGGTGAATTCAAGGGATCAAATCAGACATTTTGACGAAACAAGTGTGAAATTTCAATGAATCAAACGAAACAATCTTTGCAAAGACAATATTCAACGTTCTACAAATCAAGTGTTTGTTGAACTATGAATCAAGTGTACATTTGATCAATGAATCTAGTATTCTACGATCAACGAATCAAGTACATCTTGTAACAGAATCAGGCGAATCAATAAATCATTTTCAAGGGAAAGCCTGGGAAATATCAGAGATAACATATGCCAAAACAGACGAAACAAAAACCCTACATTTCAAGAAGTCCTAGCTAGACCGTTTGATTTGTAGGTCATATGTTTGAGGATATTTACAGATTCCCTAACTACTAAGTACCTAGATTGACAGACTAGTCTACTCGAGTATGACCATAGGCCCCAATCATAAGGACTTAGATTTTATTAAATGTTTATTTACTTGTTTAATTAAGCATTTATAACTGTTTATACAATTGTGTGGTTGATCATATTGTGTGATGAACTTGTGAAATCAACATGGATTTCAAATGATTGTAATGACAGGGACAACAAACAGAAGAACTTGGGGGATTGTGTTAAGGGTAAAAATGCTTAATTATCATTAACAACAGTGTCATATACGGATTAGTATGTGGTGGGACGGTGGCTGGGCGGGCGGTAAGTTCGACCCTACATATGCCCTATATATAAGCATACCGATTTGGATATTACATGTGAAGTTAATGAGGTTAAGGTCTTTACCAAAGGAGGTTTCAAATCATTTCAAATCATTTCAAGTCATTTTCAAATCATTTTTCAAATACTAAACAATATGAACTCACCAACCATGTGTTGACTTTTGTTTTTGCATGACTTCTCAGGTGACGAACAGGTCAATTAGGAAGTCATTTCTTTTGGACTAGGACTTCATATAGAAGACTAGTATTTTGGACCTGCATACTTTTGAAGACATCATGATATAAATTATTTTGTATATCTTGTGTAAATACAAGATAGTCATTTATTGATGTTTTACAATAGATTTACATTGTTAAATTATAAACGTTACTGCTGTAATTTAACTTTGTAATTCTATTTTAAATTAGCATTTCTCATTTATATCATGTGCAATGTAACAATCTGATCACTCCTGATTATCACTCACGATATCGCGCCCCGGGAACCTTCCGCCCGTCGGGGAAACTCGATCCTACCCCGCCGGCTCGGGGTGTGACACTTTTGATAAACTTCTTTGCTCTAAACACCGCCATAGCCATCTGCCATGAGATATCCATTTCTTCAACATCAGCTGGATTTATCTGCTCCAGATTGTCTTGAGTAAGATTGGAAGATGCCAATTCTCCTGCTATGAAAGCATTCTAGCTGTTCATGAAACCCTTAAACAACAGCAGATTTTCTTCACTTTCTGGATTGACTTTAGGCGCTGATCCGGTTTGTCCAGATGATAGAAAGGCAGTTTCGAAGGGAAGTGATTGAGATGGAGAGTTCTGATAGTGATGCATCCCTGGAGCCTGAAGACTGATAGCAGACAGTAGTGCAGAGTTTTCTGATATGGGTGCAATGCCCATTGAGCTGGCATGGTTCAGTGCTCTCTGTTTATCATCCATGTAGTAGGAGTGGATGATTGAGATCAGCTCACTCAGAGAGGTCTTGTACATATCCTTTGTTCTTTTGATTGTTGTGCAGTTTGATTTCCAAGTGTAAGGTAGTGAATTCAGAAGCTTCTTGTTCACTTCTCCCTTAGTCATCACAATTCCAGAACTTGTCATTTCGTTCATCAAATGGGTGAATCTATTCAGCTGTGCTTCAAGGGACTCTCCTTTAATGTGGTTAAACATGTTGAACCTCTGTCTCAGCATATCCTTGTGACTCTCTCTCATGTCTTCATTTCCTTCAAACCGTTCAATCAAGGCATTCCATAGTTCCTTTGCGGTCTTGTGTTCCTTAAACCCATGAGCTACTTCAGTTGATAGTGCCATTGTGATTGATGCATAGGCCTTTTCATCCTTTTCCATCATCAAGATGTCATTGTCAGTGTACAGTTCAGGATCCTTGGGAACAAGAGGACCATTGATTTCACTCTGGTATGAGGGCACAAAGGGAACCTCTTCGATGGATCTCCGAAGCTTTGGATCAGTATACTTGATGAACGACTGAAATCTGAATTTCCAGTCTTGGAAGTTATCTCCTGACACGAGCCTTGGTGGCTTCGTTCTGGTGCCGATTTCATTGTCCAGATTGAGTAAGTTGGACAAATTTGTCAGATTCTTTGAAGCCATGATGAATCAGGAAATTTTCTAAGTGTAGTACACGAATTTGCTGTAGCTCCCTGTAGATACAGATAAATAGAACTGCTCGAAGTCAAACAGATAATTCTATACTCGAAGTCCTGGGTGTACTCGAAACCAATGAGTACACGAAATTCAATCTGTATTCAAAATTGATGCTGTATTCGAAATCCTATTGTACTCGAAAATCCCATGTAGTCGAACTCCTCTTGTACTCGAACTGCAGCTGTTCTTTGAACACTCTATCTATACTCGAAATAGCTGAACTCGAAAACTTTTGAACTCGAAAATACTTAAGAAAAATTTAATAAAATTATTTCTTAAGATTTGGAGTCCCAAATTTATACAGCAGCTAGTAGGAGTAGAGAAGAATGATAAAGTAGTAGTCTTGCTTCAAAAAGTTGTTACCTTGATGATGAAAAGAGCACTCTAGCTCTGATAGCACTTGTAGGTCTGAAAACGGATCAAGAACCAAACTTTATCTTCATAATCATCATCAATGATCTCTAACGAGTGCGGAATCAAAGTTAAAATCAAGAAAGCAATAAGAAAAATACAAAATTTTATAAATTCTGAAAATTTCGAGTACAAGTGCCTCAATACGTCTAGAGAGCAAATGCCTCGGGATTCTAACCTAAACCTGTACAAAATACGTCTATTTATACTAGGCCTAGGAGTACACGAAATCTAATACAAAAGTTCGAGTACACGAACAAATCGTGTACTCGAAGTGACTGTACACGAATATAATCAAAAACTCTGAGCGTTGACTCTTCCGCGTTGACTTTGTCAGTCTTCATCATTCAGTGGGCTCTACAAATCTAATTAAAGTAAATTAATTTCCCCATTGGTGACCCATAGCCCATAATTAATTACAACGAAAAAAATTTATTTTAAGTTAAAACATTAATTTAGAAAGTCATTCAATTGAATTTAACAAAGTTTATAAATCAATTTCTTTTATTTAAATATAATTGACTTAATTTAAAGTTACGATTAACATGAAATGGCTTAACTAGGCCTATTGGGCCCACTTAGGCTCGTTGGTGATCTTTGATTTCCATTTAATCACAACCAAGTTCTTTGAATCAACTTGTTATAGATACCCAATTCATTTAGGTTTGCTATCCAAATTGATGTTTTCTCTAAAGGATAAGTGTTAATCGTTAAATTACCACTCGCCTTTATGTCATTGTTTCGTTCATATATGATTTGAAATAATTACTCAAGTGTTCCAAACCCACACAACTAAATATAAACAGCCCATTCTTACTTAGAACTTAAGTAGTTCACCTACATGGGTCTATAACAGTTAAGTATGGACTTTGTATAGTAAAACCCTAATTCTCACCCCATGCATTCAACTTTGAATTTCCATGCATCCACGTATCCTTATTCCCTTGGTTATTAACTAATTTCAACACCCCTAATACCAAAAAAAAAATTTACCAATAGCCCTTAGATCTACAGCATTCTAGGCAGCGAACCTTTGGGATAGTTCGTAGGGGTTCGGCCAGAAGAAACCCTAGGTTCGTGACTATCTCATGCAGAAGGTTCGGCCCTCATTTTCTCTAAGCGAACCTCATTGGTTCGTGGCCTAGGTTCGTATAAAGGTTCGATCTAGGGGACAGGTTCGTGGTAGGTTCGGTAGTTATGCATGGTATTGGTTCGTTCATAAACTAAGGTTCGCCTGTATAGGGTTCGTCCAAAGGTTCGTGGGTTCTATGGTTTGCATGGCCATGGTTCGGCCATGCAAGGTTCGTATCCCTTTCCAATTAAGTAGGTTCGGCCGATTCCAAGTCCCTCAAGGTTCGGTGCAGGTCTAAGTCATCATTGTCAGGTTCGTGGCTCTAGGATGGCAACAGGTTCGGCTACAGGTTCGTGACAGTGTACCTAGGGTTCGGCTGCAGGTTGTCAGGTTCGCAGGGTTCGCCACCCCATGGTTCGGCTCTCCAAAAGGTTCGGCCAAGGGTTTCAGGGTTCGGCCGACTGAGGTTAATCACGAACCTGTATCACCATCATCTGCCATCGAGCTCAACCTGTTACAACCCATTCCTAGAGTTTTCTAAATGTTCACCATGATTGATCTCAATAGTTCTAAGTGTTAACAATCGATTAAAACTACAAAAACATATGGATCGTGAAACACACACTAAAACCGAATTTAAAACTAGAGTTTACCTCAAAATCAGTGGAGGAAAGTTTAAAATCCTTGTACTTCCGTAATTTACATGACGAGAGGATCGTTTTGGCACCGACTTTGCTTGAATCCGGCTTGAATTGAGCTCCAAATGGTAGAGAGAAGCTCAAGTATTTTAGAGAGAGAGTGGACGATGGAGATGGTGGGGTGGGTTGTTGAGGCTTGAATGAGGCATTAATGGCCTCATTTAATGCTCAACATAATACCCGCGTGCTCGGTCTCGTTCGGTTTCGCGTAAAATGCCGTTTCTCATGATTTTCACTATGGAACGACACGGTTTGTGAAATAGAATTTATAAAATTAATTTAAGTTGTGATTCCTAATAAATTAGCTAGTATCTTTTATTTATTTTAAATTTTCAAAATAATTATTTACTGTTTACATTGAATCGTACGGTCGTCACGCGTATTCGTTCGAATTGTCACCCATACGAACACTACGATAACTATATTTTTCAATATTGTTTTCTAATTATCGGATATTATTAAGAACGTTAAACCTTCAGATATATTCGTACAGATCGTCACCTATACGAATAACCCGTCAATTTAGCATTCACATAGCAACATCCGTTATGTTTGGTTCTATAAAGCCTCACATACGTTTATACATAATAACTCCTAAGAATAATCACATAAAAGTTCTGTGTTGCCAGATAATTATCTGACTGATTAACCATGTTTTCTGAGTTTTGTTTCTCTGAAATGCTTATGAATTCACTGTTTAATTCATGAAATGATAACAGTATATGATATGAATATGAATATACACTGAAATGCATAACAGTTGTACCTGATTACTGTTCATGCTACTGTTGCGATCATTGTTCCGGCACCGGTTCCAGCACTGATGTTACAGTCGCCCCTTGTTAGAGAAATTTCGTCCCGAAATATAAGAATTGTTATCAGGCACAGCTTCTTCTTCAAACAGTTGGGGATACTTTGACTTCATGTGATCTTCACGTTCCCAAGTAAACTCGGGTCCTCGCCTTGAATTCCATCTAACCTTTACAATCGGAATACGGCTTCGCCTCAGTTGTTTAACCTTGCGATCCATAATCTCCAAAGGTTCTTCAATAAAGTGTAACTGTTCATCGACTTGAATTTCTTCAATTGGAATGACGAGTGACTCGTCAGCAAGGCATTTCTTTAGGTTCGAGACGTGAAACACATCATGCACACCACTGAGTTAATCTGGTAATATCAGTCGATACGCGACAGGACCAATACGTTCGATGATTTCGAACAGTCCCACATATCGTGGTGCCAATTTGCCTTTATTCCCAAAACGTACTACACCCTTCCATGGGCATACCTTCAACATGACTCGGTCTCCCACTTGGAATTCCAACGTCTTGCACCATTTGTCAGCGTAGCTCTTTTGTCTGCTCCTTGTTGCTTATAGTCTTCTTTGAATCTGAGCAATCTTGTCAGTGGTTTCCTGAATTAGTTCTGCCCCAGTTATTCGATTATCTTCCACTTCAGTCCAACAGATCGATGATCGACATTTTCGACCATAAAGGGCCTCGAATGGTGCACATCCAATGCTGTTGTGGTAACTGTTATTGTAGGAGAACTCAATCAGTGGCAAATGGGAATCCCAATTCCCACCGAAGTCCAAAATACAGGTTCTCAACATCCGTTAGTGGATGATAAGCTGTACTCAGATTTAACTGCGTCCCTAGAGATTTCTGTAATGATTGCCAGAACCTTGATGTGAATCTGCTATCTCTATCAGAAATGATAGACAATGGCACACCGTAGCGTACCACTATCTCATTGATATATAATCTCGCCAGTTTATCCGTCGTGAAAGTCTCACGCATTGGCAAGAAGTGAGTAGATTTTGTCAAATGGTCAATGATCACCCAAATTGTATCGTGACCACTGGAAGTGCGGGGTAGTTTGGGAATGAAATCCATAGCTATTTGTTCCCACTTCCAGAGCGGTATCTCAGGCTGTTCCAGTAAACCAGACGGTCTCTGGTGTTTCGCCTTTACCTTCGCACACGTTAGACATCGACCGACGTACTCGGCTATATCTTTTTTGCATTCCCGGCCACCAATAAAATTCACGCAAGTCTTGGTACATCTTATCAGTGCCGGGATGAACAGAATATTTAGTCTTGTGTGCCTCATCGAAGATATGTTTTCTCAATTCGTCTACTGCCGGAATCCATATATGATCCTGATAGTAGATCATTCCATCAGGCTTAGTCTCAAGATGTTTCTCTGCTCCACAGTCAAGTTCTTTCTTTAAGTTTCCTCTATCAACTGATTCTTGTTGCGCTTGAATAATCTTGTCTCCTAAACTGGGCTATACAGTCATTCCCATTGCTCTAACGCGCAAGGGTTTGACCCGTTCCTTCCGGCTCAAGGCATCAGCTACTACATTCGCCTTTCCCGGATGGTACCTGATCACACAGCCGTAATCATTCAAAAGTTCAACCCAACGACGCTGTCGCATGTTGAGTTCCTTCTGATCGAAAATATGCTACAGAATCATGTGATCAGTATATATGGTACATTTAGCACCATATAAATAATGCCTCCATATCTTCAGTGCGAAGATTACTGCTCCCAGTTTAAGATCATGAGTGGTGCAGTTCTTTTCATGAACTTTTAACTGTCGTGAGGCATAAGCAATGACCTTATCCCGTTGCATCAGTACGCAACCAAGTCCCTGATGGGAAGCATCACAATAGACAACAAAGTCATCGCAGCCTTCTGGGAGAGATAAAATTGGAGCATCACATAATTTTTGTTTCAGTGTCTGAAAAGCATCTTCTTGTTTCTGCTCCCAGACAAAAGGTTCACTTTTCTGGGTTAGTTTAGTAAGAGGCAGAGCTATCTTAGAAAAGTTCGAAATGAACCTCCTATAATAACCTGCCAATCCCAGAAAAGACCATATCTCTGCCGGTGTCTTCGGAGTATCCCAGTTCTTTATCGCCTCAATCTTGGCAGGATCTACATGTATTCCCTCGTTATTGACCACATGACCCAGAAATTGAACTTCTCTTAGCCAAAATTCACATTTTGAGAATTTAGCATAGAGTTTCTGCTCCCACAACAGCTCCAAGATTTTTCTGAGATGTTGTTCATGATGTGCTTTGCTCTTAGAATAAAGCAGTATGTCATCATTAAAAACAACGACAAACTGGTCCAGATACGGCTTGCACACTCGGTTTATGAGATCCATGAAAACCGCTGGTGCATTTGTCAATCCGAAAGGCATCCCCATGAATTCGTAATGCCCGTATCTGGTTCAGAATGCCGTTTTCGGTATGTCTTCGTCTTGAACTCTAAGCTGATGATACCCAGATTGCAAGTCGATCTTTGAGAAGTATGGCGCTCCTTGCAGTTGGTCAAACAGATCATCAATCCTCGGCAATGGATACCGATTCTTGATGGTCAGTTTGTTCAGCTCCCTGTAATCTATGCACATTCGAAACGATCCGTCCTTCTTCTTCACAAATAAGACCGGAGCTCCCCAAGGTGAGTAGCTCAGTCTAATGAAACCCTTGTCAAGTAACTCCTGTAACTGATTAGACAATTACTGCATCTCTGACGGTGCTAACCTGTAAGGAGATTTAGCAACAGGAGTTGCTCCAGGAATTAAGTCAATACGAAACTCTACCGGTCGCGCAGGAGGCAAACCTGGTAGTTCTTCAGGAAAATACTTTCGGATACTCTTTCACAACTGGTACGTCTTGAATCTTTTTCTTATCCTTCTCCTTCTCCACCACATGTGCCAAGAACGCAACGCACCGCTTCTGTAGACACTTACGTGCTATTATGCAAGAAATAATTTTGACACTTCGTCTTGCTTGATCCCCTTTTACTTCCAATACACGATCACTCGGCAATGGAATTTGAAGCAGCTTTTCCGAACAGACGACTTCCATTCGATTCGAAGAAAGCCAATCCATTCCAACAATGATGTCGAAACTATCCAACTCCATCGGTATCAAATCGATGGTGAATGTATGACCATTAAGTGTCAATGGGCAATTCCTATAAACAGTACTAACTGTGATTTGTTTCCCGTTAGCTACTTCTATGATGTAAGGGGAATCTAACTGTTCCTCTATAGAATCTAGTTGGCATGCAAAATCGGTAGAGATAAAACTCTGATCCGCACCAGTATGAAATAGGTCAGATGCAAAAAAGTCATGTAAAAGAAACGTACCAGTGACCACATTCGGGTCCTGGCGTGCAGCTGGTGCTCCAATAACAAAAGCTCTTCCACGAGGAGCTTGAACTGCCTGTTGTGCCTTCTTCGGGCAGTTCTTCACAAAGTGGCCTTGTTCGCCACAACTGAAGCATCCACCGTTGTTCTGATTAGCTGGTGGAGGGAGAGCCAAAGCAGCATTGTTGACTGCTTGGTTAGGTGTCATCCGGTAGTGTTGGACCCAATGGCCCTTTCGCCCACATCCCGCGCATTGCTTGCAGGGAGTGTCAGCAGTATGATGATATTAACACTTGGCACACAGAGGAAATATGCCAGTGTAGGGTCTCTTGTTAGAGTTTTGTGGTGCTGCTGCTACTTGTTGAAGAGGTGTGGCCATCGTGTAGTTCTTGATGGTCTTCTGTTTCTTCTTCTGATGGTGGTGGAATTTCTTTGACTACTCGGATTTGTTCTTGTCGGAGTCAGCCTCTTTCTTTAAAACTCCAGAGGCTACCATCAGATCAGTGAGTTTCCCAGACAATCTCACTACAGACTCGATAGTGGCAGGATTAGCTGTCACAACTAATCCCTGAATGCAGGCAGGAAGTCCACCTACATAACGATCAATTCTCTTCTCCAAAGTTGGTACCATGTCTGGTACCAAAGCAACCAACTCGTGGTAACGAGTCGTATACCCCATGTGATCAGCCCCCTTCATCACATGGTTGGATAGTTCAACCCCTAGTTTCTGCAACTTGTTCTTGGGGCATAATTCGGTTCTCAGAAGGGCTTTAAAGTCTTCCCAGGTCATTGACATCACTTCTTCTCTTCCCCTAGCATTGATCTGGCCGTTCCACCAAATCAAAGCCCGCTTGTTGAATGTTCCAGCAGAATAACGGACTTTGTGATGCTCTGGACAGCTGCAGAGGTCCAGAGTAGCTTCAATCTTTTCAATCCATTGGATTAATCCAACGGCTCCTTCAGACCCACTAAAACTGGGTGGCTTACATCCCACAAATGACTTGTAGGAGTAGTGTGATGAACTACCAGTATTCCCACTGGCTTCTCCTGACAAGTTACCAGTGTTGTTGATTTCATTATGGAGATGAAGGAACATCTCCGGTATCGCCTCTTTTATCTGACTGGTCATCTGCCTACTCAGAAGTGTCACCAATGCGATAGTGGCAGGATCCATCATTGGTGTTGTGCTCGGGCCTGGTGGTGGGTTGAGTAGAGGATGAGGAACAAATGGAGGAGGAGGTGGAGGCAATGGGGCCATTGTAGGAGGTGAGTCAGACGGTGATGGTGTAGACGAATGTGGAGCCAAGTCTTGTGGCGGTGGAGGTAACGAAGGAGGTTGTCTTCTCGGCGACATTCTGATCATAACCAATAAAATTATCGGTTAGTGCGATGATCGAATACAGAAGACAATATGCAAGTAAGTCTTAAGTCCTATGTGCTCTACATTGTAACACCCCGACCGACGGCGGAATCATCGGGATGCCACGAGGGATGTGTAGATTGTTCAAAAGCTCATGGGCATCTAAATCATATCATCATATATCATTTAATCAACCACAATAATTACACAAAAATCATGTTTATCATGAATCAAGTATGTCAAATACACAAAAGATTTAGTTAAACTAACTAATCTCTAATCGCCAGAAATTTAGTTAATTAACTAAGTCCAAGATCCTATATGATGATGATGTCCAAAATAGAAGAGATCATCCTCTTCATCCTACTTGTCTCCATCACCTGAAACATGTAAGAAAACAAGTGTCAACTACAAAAGTAGTTGGTGAGTAATCATAAGTTTTTATATTTAAAAATGTTTTAGTAAAATGCGTTTGAAAGTTTAAGCTTAAAATGGTTTTATCTAAAATGCTTTGTTTAAAAACGGGTATAAAACTTATGATCTTCTTGAGAAAATCCATATGAATACCTGTATGAGATAATCCAACACCCATCCATCAATTCAACAGCCAAACACATACACAATCACATAACCACATAACCAAATCAATCATAGTCAATCACAAATAATCATAATCAAATATAGGCAATCAATCACAACAAATCAACCAAACTCAATCAATCATATCCTCAATCAATGTTCGTGACTATACATGATTCCTTATGTATTTAACATAAGTTAGATACATGAATCATGGAGTGGTCGCTAACCACGTGACAATACATGAAGTCAAAGCAATTAACCGAAGTCAAAAGCAATACTTCACGGATGTGGAAACCCTCCACGTGACAATACATGAAGTCAAAACAATTAACCGAAGTTAAGAGTAATGATTCACGGATGTGGAAATCATCCACGTGACAATACATGTAATCTTTGTTATTGACCTAAGTCAATAACAATGTTTACACGGATATAAAAGAATAATAGATAATCCATTAATAATAATATTTTCAAATGTGAATATCATATTGATAAACAGGTATTAACCTTGTGTTATCAAAATAATATTTAAACCGGTATACATGTTCCACCTCCGGGTTTTAAAACTAAAACAGTTTAAAGAAAGGGAGGTTATGAGAACTCACCTGAAGTCCTTAGAATTCGGGTTCTCGTATAATGCGCGCTCGCGTATGTAAACTCAAAGCAACTCAAGAATCTGTGATTATTGTGTTTCATGATTATAAGTATACGTGTCTTCATTTAATTAAGCGATCTTAAGTGTTTACTTAAAATTACAGATGCCCCTTTTTAACCAAGTTTCTATTATCAAAGTTAAGTTGTAACACATGATTTCATTATTGATTATGGATTCATACATGATAGCTTAATTATCTAATGAAGATAATTCCATGATAAACCCTTATGTTACCCACACACATTCATATTCAAATGTACATATATATGTATGTGTACTCGCATGCATGCTTTAGATAATTCTAATCATCACAATACCCAAGTTAACAATATATATAATTTAGATTTAAGAACCAAGTTAACTTGTTCATCAATTATATTCAAGATATGAAATTTCTAAATTTATAATTTATTTTTATTAAATTAAAGGTGGCAAACTAGAATTTTATTGCATGCATGCATGAGTATTCATATATATGAATATATATATTTATGATTATGTTCCCTTATTACCCTTAACCGATCCCCACATTGCATTTTGGTTCGGTGTTCCCCAAGGGCAGCGAACCTTTTATGTTTTCCCCCTAGGTTCGGCTAAAATGAATTGATTCGTGGCTCCAAGGGTTCGGCTTAAAGCCTCATGGTTCGCCGAAGGTTTGCTAGGGTTCGTGGTCCTTAGTCGACTAAGGGTTCGTGAGGTAGCCCAAGCAGATGGTTCGGCTGTATCACTCCCGAAGCCTCGACCCTAGCTGTTCAAAGGTTCGCTGGCAGCCAACTGGTTCGTGAAGGTTTGGCTGGAACAAGAAAGGTCCGGCTCCATCAACACTCCATCATACAACTCTATTCTCGATTCCAAGTTATAAACACAAGTAAATCACGTTTCTAGTAAAAACCGAAAAATAAACTTGAGATCTACCTCGATTCGTCGGCTAAAACCGTAGTTTCTTGGTATCTCCTTGTAGCTCTTGTCCTCCCGAACGCGTGGACGCCAAGTTCTCGCAAATCCGTCAAGAATTGAAGGAGAAAGGCTAGAGAGAAGGTAGAGAAGGGATGTGTGTGTGTTTTTAGAGAGAGAGAGCAAGTAGGTGATATGAAAGAAAATGGTGGAGTCTTCCACCGTTTGTAACTATCCGTTCCCGCGTGTTCGGCCTCGTTTTTATCGCGATATAATATAATAAAATGCTCGGTTTTTATCGTAAACATTTTTAAACATAAAACATTTAAATAATTAGTTTTCATTTTAAATACAATTGTTTTAAATAAAATTTGTTTCGTAAAATGATTCCGTCTCATTATCGTTAAATAATTTTCTAAATAATTTAATTTATTCGAAAACATTTTAGGTTGTGATTCCTAATAAACGTTTTAAGTTCACAATCATTAATTTAATATCGTGAGATATTATTTAATTATCTCGTCGAAACGCGTTACTCGCGTACGTATTCGTAAAGATCGTCACCTTTGCGAACCCGATGCTCGTAACGTATTTCGATTTGATTTATTATTTATGGAATATCGTTTCAGTATATTATTCTTAATAATTATATTCGTGTGAATCGTCACCCACGCGAATACATTATTAAGTTAATATTTCTGAATTAATATTCTCGTTTAAATGATATCCGTAACCTCACCATCGCGTAATCAATTCTCATTATTAATCATCTTTACTATTATCATTTCCCAAACCAAAACCCACTAAACCAAGTCACTGACACATCCATGATAGATCGAAATATGCATATATATAGGGCATATGTAAGGGTCAGTCGCAACTGCCCTAGCCACCGTCCCACCGCTATTTCGATAAACCATGACCATGGGTCCTTGACTACGTTTAGTAACCAGACTCAAATAACTACCAGTTCTAACCTCATTCCAATCTCAGCCAACAATCCTTCATCATCAGTAATAAATAACTGCGATAAACACTACGGGTCTGTTTAGTTGAATTACAACTAAACTTCCCGTGGTTTATGCGTATAATAAATATGCTATAATCATGTATACCAGTAACAGTGATAATATCAGTAATGTCAATCAATAATTTCATAATCATTCATAATAAATAAATCTCCAGTCGTAACAGTACAATCGTACGGATGTACGGACGTACGGACAACTGAAAGTACAGTGATGTTACATACATGCAGGGTCCCTAGGTTATATACTAGGCCAAGAATTGATAAATAAGTGACCTATATTTCTCTATAACCATGGCTCTGATACCAATCTGTCACACCCCGAGCCGGTGGGGTTGGATCGGAGTCCCCGTCGGGCGGAAGGTTCCCGAGGCGCGATATCGTGAGTGATAATCGAAATGATCAGATTGTTTACATTGCACATGATATAAATGAGAAATGCTAAATAGAATAGAATTACAAAGTTAAATTACATCCGTATCGTTCATAATTTAACAATGTAAATCTATTTTAAACATCATAAGATTTCTATCTTGTAACTACACAAGATATACAAAATAATTGTATAATGATGTTTCAAAAGTATGCATGTCCAAAAATACTAAGTCTTCTATCTGAAGTGCTAGTCCAAAAGCATAAGCTTATTAATTGACATGTTCGTCACCTGAGAAGTCATGCAAAAAGAGCAAGTCAACACATGGTTGGTGAGTTCATATAATTTTTATAAAATGAGTTTGAATAACCTGAATGACAACCTTAACCTCACTATTAACCACCTATACCATCCAGTTTAGTATGCTTATATATAGGGCATATGTAGGGTCGAACTTACCGCCTGCCCAGCCACTATCCCACCACATACTAAACTACATGATATAGTGTTCCTGGTGATAATTAAGCATTACATTCCACTACTTTGATTCCATGACACATGATTCTTATTATTTGATCACCCTGAAAATGTTTATCTTGATTCCCCAAAGTGACAACCTTAACCTCATCAACAACCACCTATGTTATCCAATCAAATATGCTTATGTATAGGGCATATGTAGGGTCGAACTTACCGCCCTCCCAGCCACCGTCCCACCACATACCGGACTGCTTAGCATATTGTTGTTAATGATAATTAAGCATTTCACCCTTACCATTAACCCAACTGGTTCTTCAGTTCATTGTTCCTATAAATACAATAATCTGGAATCTATGTTGATTCCTTAAGTTCATCACAATAATGATAATTCACAGTAATTGTAGGAACAGTAATAAATGCTTAATTAAATAAATAAATAAACATTTAGTAAAATCTAAGCCCTAATGATTGGCCTTGGTCAACTCGAGTAGACTAGTCTTGTAACATCACTGTACTTTCAGTTGTCCGTACGTCCGTACATCCGTACGATTGTACTGTTACGACTGGAGATTTATTATTATGAATGATTATGAAATTTTTGACTTACATTATTGATATTATCACTGTACTGGTATGCATGTTATAACACATTTATCATACGCGTAAACCACGGGAAGTTTAGTTAAATACAACTAAACAGACCCGTAGAGTTTGTCGCAGTTACTTATTATTGATGATAATGGATCAATGGTCTGAGATTTGATTTGGGTATGGAACTGGGAGTTTGTTAGAGTCTGGTTGCTAAACGTAGTCAAGGACCCATGGACATGGTTTATCGAAATAGCGGTGGGACGGTGGCTAGGGCAGTTGCGACTGACCCTTACATATGCCCTATATTTATGCATATTTCGGTCTATCAGGGATGTGTCAGTGACTAGGGTTTAGTGGGTTTTGGTTTGGGAAATGATAATTATAAAGTATTAAATAATGAGAATTTATTTACGCGATGTGAGGTTACGAACATTATTTAAACGCGAATGTTGATTCAGAAATATTAACTTAATAATGTATTCGTGTGGGTGACGATTCACACGAATATAATTATTAAGAATAATGTTCTAAAACGATATTCCATAAATCATAAATCAAATCGAAATACGGTACGAGCATCGGATTCGCAAAGGTGACGATCTTTACGAATACGTACGCGAGTAACGCGTTTCGACGAGATAACTAAATAATATCAAACGATATTAATTTAATAAATGTTGTATAAAAATGTTTATTAGGAATCACAACTTAAAACGATTTCGAATAAATTTATTTATTTTATTAAACAATTAATTTGATGAAAATAATCGGTGACGTTTTATTTAAACAATTTTATTAAAAATCATTTTTATTGTAACAAAATACAATTATTTAAACGTGTTATATTTTAAATATGTTTTATGAACTAAACCGAGCATTTATCATACGATATCGCGATAAAAACGAGACCGGACCCGGGGACTAGACACGCGATATAAGGACGATTACTTCCTTCTTTTCTTCATTCACACCACATTCTCTCTCTCTCTAAAAACACTCACCACAAATTCTCTCTACCTTCTCTCTAACTTTCCGAGCTCGTTTCTTGACGGATTCACGAGATTCCGGCGTCTACGCATTCGTGAGATCAAGAGGAGCAAGAACATATCAAGAAATTCAACGTTTGCCAACTGAATCAAGGTAGATCTAGTGTTTTATTCTCGGTTTTGTGGCTAATCACGATTATATAGTGTGTTGTTGTTGTAATTGAGTCAAAACCTTGCTAAATCTTTAAACGATTAACACACAAGAGTAGGAGGGATCGTGGGGTATACACCGGTTACAGGTATGGGATGATGATGATGATGATGAATGATGGTTCGCGTGGGGAGCAGCTTTGGGCGAACCCAAGGGCGGCTGAAACAGCTCCTGGCCGAACCCTGGTGGTGTGGGCCGAACCCTAGACCTGCGAACTCTGCTCCTCTCTAGACGAACCTGCTACAGCCATCAAGGGCCGAACCCTTCTCATGAACCCTTGCTGTGCGGGAACTAAGTTGATCGAACCTTAGGGTGGCCGAACTATAGAGGAGCCGAACCCCACAAGGTCCCACGAGCCGGTTTCTTCCTTGGAACCGAACCCTAGGGTGGCGAACCCTAGGGACACCGAACCCTCTAGCTTAGCCACGACCATGGAGAACTAATTTAATTGCCGAAACCCTTCAAAAGTCGCGAGCCCAGCCGAACCCTGCTCCCTTTGGCCGAACCCTCGGATCTTGACGAACCCACGACCTGACAACGAACCCCTATCACATGGCCGAACCTTGGCCCATAAATTCCATAGGTTCGCTGCCCCTTTGGCTAGAAAGCTTAAAAAAATTCGAATAACGGGTACGAGGAGGAACTAGATCACATATAGATATACATATATACTTGTCATGCATGCATGGGAAGTTGGTTTGAGTTGCCACCTTTTCCTAATAACTAAAAATATTGAATTATGAGATGGCTACATAATTTAAACATTTTAAGTAAATAACTTAACTATCTTGCATTCAAATTCAAGTTAGGTTTTGATCAATTGAAGCATTGTTTGGCACTTAAATTAATCAAACATGCATGCATTATTGAGAATAGATATTGATATAATAATTGTTAATATCTTTAAAGATACATGACTAGGAGAGGTGTACATATAAGTGTTCACAATAGGCATTATCATTAATAAATGATGTTAACTAATTTTAAGTTTACTTTAATAATAAAACTAAAATTTGCAATAGTTTGCAATTATACAACTTAAGTGATAAACTAAGTTGTAGTACACCTAATTACCTAATGTCACAACACCATGGATCATTTAACCGTGATTTAACATAGATACTTGAACACAAACATATAATATTTTCAGATTGTTGAGTTGGTCTTGAGTTTACATACGCGAGCGCGCATAACACGTGAACACATAATCTAAGGACTTCAGGTGAGTTCTCATAACCTCCCTTTCTTTAAACTATTTTGTTTTAAAACTCGGAGGTGAAGCATGTATACCAAATTCAAATATTATTTTGATAACTCAAGGTTAATACCTGTTTATCAATATGATATTCACGATATAAGATTATCATTTATTATGGATTGTCTCTTGTTATTTATATCCATGTAAACTTTGTTATAGACTTCGGTCGATAACAAAGATTACAAGTATTGTCACAAACCCCGAGAGTCATCTCTTTTAACTTCGGTTAATTGCTTTGACCTTGTGTATTGTCACGTGGATGTTTTCCCACATCTGTGAAGCATTGCCTTTGACTTCGGTTAATTGCTTTGGCTTCATGTATTGTCACGTGGTTAGCGACCACTCCATGGATCATGTATTTAACTTATGTTAATTACATAATGATCATGAATAGTCACGAACATTATTTGAGAATATGATTGATGAGATTGGTTGATTAGTTTGTGGATTGACTATCTATATTTGATTATGATTAATTGTGATAGGCTATGATTGATTGATTATGTGATTACGTGATTGTGTATGTGATTGGTTATTGAATTGTTGGATGTGGTTGGATTATCTCATACAGGTATTGATATGGATTTTCTCAAGAAGATCATAAGTTTTATACTCGTTTTAAACAAAGCATTTTATAAAACCATTTTAAGCATAAATCTTGAACTCATTTTACTAAAACACTTTTAAATTATAAAAACTTATGATTACTCACCAACTACTCTTGTAGTTGACACTTGATTTCTTACATGTTTCAGGTGATGGAGACAAGTAGGAATGAAGAGAGGATCTCTTCTATTTTGGACATCATCATATAGGATCTTGGACTTAGTTAATTAACTAAATTTCTGGCGATTAGAGTTTAGTTAGTTTAACTAATTCTTTTGTGTAACTAATGTACTTGATTCATGATGAACATGATTTTTGTGTAATTATTTTGGTTGATTAAATGATATATGATGATTTGATTAGATGCCCACGAGCTTTTGAACAATCTACACATCCCTCGTGGCATCCCGACGATTCCGCCGCCGGTCGGGGTGTTACAGATTGGTATCAGAGCCTGGGTTATAGGGAATTAGGTTACTAGAAATGGTTGACCTAGTCTATAACCGTAGGATACCCTAGTATGAAGTAATTTCATACACTAGTTAGCATATTCAGGATTTCATGCTTATGTGTTTATTACATGTTAACTGAACTCCTGCTATATATCTGATTCGCATGTATTTCTTGCTACGTGTGCCCTAATGATTCGATAAGGACATGCACGTGGTGTATCGTAAAGGTGGTGGGACGTTGGCTAGGGCAGTTGCGACTGACCCTTACATATGCCTTATATATATACCATTTACGGTACATTGGGTGGATGTCAGTATTGAAGAAATGTGGGAACTACCCGTTTGGGAAATTACCTGCTTAGAAAATTAAATGCTTAGGAATAATCTGCTTTAGGAATTATTTGTTTGAACTATAAACTCCAGACAAGGACACACTCGTGGTATACTACAAAGGTGGTGGGACGGTGGCTGGGGCAGTTGCGACTGACCCCTACATATGCCCTATACATATACCATTTGTAGTACATTGGGGGTCTGTCAGTGTCAGGAACCTAGGATATTATTAGGAACTTACTAGGATATGATTGTGGACTGTTGATGAAAGGTTTGATGGATTGACTGGGATTGACTCATGGATGCTCATATTTGATAAATACTTATAAATTCACTTATGAAACACACGGATTGGACACGTAGGGTGCATAGGATCAACTATCAATACGAATACTTAGTAATGAAAGGTAGAATTGGGTGATGATATAGACACTTGAGAATAATATAAACGCATAGTGATGATACTAACACCTAGTGCTGGTATGGACACTTAATGAGAATAAATTACAGGGGGAATATGAACACCTAGTGACAATAAGAGCACTCAGTGATGATATGAACCCTTATTAATGATTATGAACATTGAGATTGTTATGGAATTTAGTGAACTTAGACAATTAGGGGAACCTTAATGTCAGGTGAACTTAGACATTAGGTGAACTTAGAAAATAGGTAAACCTACATGTCAGGTGAACTTAGACATTAGGCGAACCTAATTGCCCAAGGGAACTAGAGACCACTTCACTCAAAACTATCCTACCTAGGATAAGGTTTGTGAAGTGAGATTGTGGTAAGGTACATGACACACCCTAAACGTTAACAAGGGCATAATCGTGGTGCAATGGAACGGTGGTGGGACGGTGTAGGGGGGATTGCGATCTACCTCTGCATATGCCCTATATATAAGCTTGTTGCATTGCATCGGGAGGTTGTCAGTGTTGGTATAGGGTGGAGAATGTATGACACCTAGGAATAGTTAGATAATATTAGTTATGACCACTTAGGACACTTAGTATAATATTAGGAAATTTATAAATGTTATGAGTTTAATAACAGATAGGAGAAAAATATAGTTCCAATATGAAATCCTAACTGTTTAAATGAACTCATTTGACCATTGTTTGTATGACTTATGTTGTAAACGGTAGTAACATGTTTCTAACTTCTTCAAAAACATGCCTCGCCGTCACAACGGAGATGATTCAAACAATGGGGAGGCTAGCAACAGTAATGCCAACGCGGGCATGCAAGAGTTAGCAACACTCATTACGGGATTGGTGAACCAATTGACTCAGGCTAACCAAAACATCAACCAGAACCGAGGTGGTGCAAATCAGACAACTTGCACATTCAAACACTTCAATTCCTGTAATCCCCTGAAATTCACGGGTGCTGAATCGGCCACTGGTCTGCTGCAGTGGTTCGAGAGTATGGAGAACACCTTCATCAACAGCGAATGTCCCGAGAATCTGAAAGTCCGCTATGCCACAAGTGTTTTCCAAAAGAGAGCACTAACATGGTGGAATGGGGAAAAGCGAACTAGGGGAGTGGATGCTGCCTTAGCACTGACATGGACAGAGGTTAAGAACTTGATGACCACTGAATTCTGTCCTAGGAGCGAGATGAGGAAGCTCGAGACTGAATTCTGGGAGCTCAAACAGGATAGTGGCGAGAATGTCATCTACAATACTCAGTTCCATGAGTATAGTCTACTGGTGCCTCATATGGTGACACCCTTGGATAGGGCGATCGAGAAGTATATCGGCGGATTGCCGGTACAGATTCAGGACACAGTCTATGGGAGCAATCCCAAAACACTGGAGGCTGCGATCCGCTTATCTGCAACTCTCACTGATAATCACGTGAAGAATGGAACACTTACTCGGAAGGGACACAAGAAGACTGACACCAAGACTACTGCAAAGGAAGTCAAAACTGAAGTCAAGTCTGAAGCCGCTAGTTCATCGAAGAGCAACAACAAGAAAAGGAAGACCAGAAACTTCATGGTCACTACTCCTGCTGCCAAATCTGCGCAGCAATCCTCAAACAACTCCACTGCCAGAAATTACACTGGGAACACTCCCCAATGTAACACTTGCAGATATCATCATGCCCCTAACTTGCCGTGTCGCGTTTGCAACAACTGTGGCAAGTTTGGGCACTATGCTAATGTTTGTCGGAGTGCACCGCAAGCACAAAGGATGCAACATGCACCGCTTGCACTGCCAGCTCCTCATGCACAGCCTATCCCGGCTGTACCCATTCGCCAGGTACCTCAAGCACAGGCAAGAGCCTGTTATGAATGTGGCGAAGTGGGTCATTTCAGGAATCAGTGCCCAAAGTTGACCGGGAATAACCAGAGGGTGGCAAGAGGCCGGGCTTTTCAACTGAATGCTCCAGCTGCTCAAGCCAACCAGGATGTGGTCAACGGTACATTTCTGATCAACAACTCTTATGCATCTGTCTTATTTGATTCTGGTGCTGATAGGAGTTTTGTTTCATATGATTTCGAATGCTTGCTTGGTAGAACACGTACATATTTAGATAAACCGTTTAACGTGGAAGTGGCTGACGGAAACACTATTGATATTGACACTATTATCATTGGATGTACTGTGAACTTAAATGATCACGTTTTCCCAATTGATCTTATACCTATGCATCTTGGTAGCTTTGATGTTATCATAGGCATGGATTGGTTAGCCACTCACAAAGCGGAGATTGTATGCCATGAGAAATATATACGTATTCCCTTACCTTCGGGTGAAACTTTGAGAATATTTGGAGAAACTGCTAGTAAAGGTCTTAAGCTAATGTCTTGCACTAAAGCACACAAGTACCTTAGGAAGAAATGTATAGCATTCTTAGCTCATATTGTGGAGAAGAAAGAGAAAGGAAAGAAGATTGAAGATGTTCCAGTGATACGAGATTTTCCAGAAGTTTTCCCAGACGATTTACCGGGTCTTCCACCAGTACGTCAAGTTGAGTTCCGAATCGACTTAGTACCTGGTGCGAACCCAGTCGCCAAAGCTCCCTACAGACTTGTGCCCTCAGAGTTGCAAGAATTGGCGAGTCAACTGCAAGAACTTACCGATAAAGGGTTCATTCGCCCGAGCCATTCGCCATGGGGTGCACCGGTCCTGTTTGTCAAGAAGAAGGACGGGTCATTCCGAATGTGCATCGACTACCGCGAGTTGAACAAACTCACAATCAAGAATCGATATCCACTGCCGCGTATCGATGATCTCTTCGATCAGCTTCAAGGTTCGGCATGGTTTTCAAAGATCGATCTTAGGTCTGGGTATCATCAGCTTCGTGTACATGATGATGATATTCCCAAGACTGCTTTCAGAACCAGATATGGCCACTATGAGTTTTTGGTAATGCCTTTCGGCCTTACCAATGCACCTGCGGTTTTCATGGATCTCATGAACCGGGTTTGCAGGCCATACTTGGATAAATTCGTAATTGTATTCATAGATGATATTCTGATCTACTCAAAGACTAAGGAAGAACACGAGAAACACCTTAAGTTGGTTTTGGAGATTCTAAGAGAAGAGCGACTGTATGCCAAATTCTCTAAATGTGAATTTTGGCTTAAGGAAGTTCAATTCTCGGGGCACATAGTCAACGAATACGGTGTTCACGTGGATCCTGCAAAGATTGATGCTGTGAAGAATTGGAGTACACCGAAGACACCGACGGAGATTCGATCGTTCCTTGGTCTTGCCGGTTACTATCGGCGGTTCATATCGAACTTCTCCAGGATTGCTGTCCCTCTCACTACTTTGACTCAGAAGAATAGGCCATACGAGTGGGGACCAAAGCAAGAAGAGGCATTTCAGACTCTGAAGCAGAAACTTTGTGATGCTCCCGTCTTGACATTGCCTGACGGAAATGATGATTTTGTGGTTTATTGTGATGCATCCAACCTAGGTCTCGGTTGTGTTCTCATGCAACGGGGAAAGGTTGTGGCTTATGCATCAAGACAATTGAAGATTCACGAAAAGAACTACACCACACACGACTTGGAACTTGGTGCAGTCGTGTTTGCCTTGAAGATATGGAGACACTATCTTTATGGCACTAAGTGTGTAGTGTTCACTGATCATAAAAGCTTACAACATATTCTCAATCAGAAAGAACTCAATATGAGACAACGGAGATGGGTTGAACTGTTAAATGATTATGACTGTGAAATTCGCTACCATCCTGGTAAAGCGAATGTAGTAGCAGATGCGCTTAGTCGCAAGAGTCAAGTTCAAATCCATAGTGTCCGAGTGCACAATAACCTCCGTAATGATATTCTCACAGCCCAACAACACTCATTGGCTCAAGATGACTTGAAAAATGAGATGTCTTGCGGGGCTGAAATACTGTTGGAAACTAAGGATGATGGTTTAATGTATTACTTGAATCGATTGTGGATACCGAACCGGGGTGATCTTAGGATGGTGATTATGAATGAAGCTCATAAGTCTCGTTACTCAGTCCATCCAGGTTCTGATAAGATGTACCAAGACCTTAGGGGCTTGTATTGGTGGCCTGGAATGAAGAAGGATATTGCTGAATATGTGTCAAAATGCCTTAACTGTGCTAAAGTCAAGGCAGAACATCAGCGACCTTCGGGATTGTTAATACAGCCTGAAATACCGATGTGGAAGTGGGAGAATATTTCCATGGATTTTATTACCAAACTCCCACGAACCGCAAACGGTAAAGATAGCATTTGGGTGATAGTGGATAGATTGACCAAGTCGGCTCACTTCTTACCGATACGTGAAACATACCCTGTGCGGAAGTTGGCGCGTATCTACATTGATGAGATCATTAGCCGACATGGTATTCCCTTAAGTATAATATCGGATCGTGATGCTCGTTTCACGGCACGATTTTGGGAATCACTTCATGAAGCCTTTGGAACAAGATTGGATCTTAGCACTGCTTATCATCCTCAAACGGATGGTCAAACGGAGCGAACGATTCAAACATTAGAAGACATGTTGAGAGCTTGTGTCATCGATTTCAGTGGCAATTGGGATGGCCATCTACCATTGGTTGAGTTCTCGTATAACAACAGTTATCACTCGAGCATCGGTATGGCACCGTTTGAAGCTCTTTATGGCAGGAAATGTCGGTCACCTATTTGCTGGACCGAAGTCGGCGATTCGCAGATTACTGGTCCTGAGATTATTCAGGAAACGAATGACAAGATCCGCCAAATTCGCGACAACCTGTTAGCTGCTCGCAGTCGACAGAAGAGCTACGCGGATAAGCGAAGAAAACCTCTAGAGTTTGAAGTGGGAGATATGGTATTGCTTAAAGTATCGCCTTGGAAGGGCGTTGTTCGATTCGGAAAGAAGGGGAAGCTTGCTCCACGATACGTTGGCCCTTTTAAGATCCTTGAACGGATCGGGAAGGTTGCTTACAAATTGGAACTTCCTCCTGAACTTAGTAATGTGCATCCGACGTTTCACGTGTCCAATCTAAGAAAGTGCTTAGCTGATCAGGATCTTCAGGTACCACTCGATGACATTCGCATCGATGATACCTTGCACTTTGTTGAAAAACCAGTGGAGATAATGGATCGTGAGGTTAAACAACTCAAACGCAGTAGAATTCCAATTGTCAAGGTACGTTGGGAATCAAAGCGGGGTCCAGAATTCACGTGGGTGCGAGAAGATCAGATGAAGCTTAAGTACCCACATTTATTTACTACGGTCACTCCAAGTTGAATTTCGGGACGAAATTCCTTTAACTAGGGGAGACTGTAACATCACTGTACTTTCAGTTGTCCGTACGTCCGTACATCCGTACGATTGTACTGTTACGACTGGAGATTTATTATTATGAATGATTATGAAATTTTTGACTTACATTATTGATATTATCACTGTACTGGTATGCATGTTATAACACATTTATCATACGCGTAAACCACGGGAAGTTTAGTTAAATACAACTAAACAGACCCGTAGAGTTTGTCGCAGTTACTTATTATTGATGATAATGGATCAATGGTCTGAGATTTGATTTGGGTATGGAACTGGGAGTTTGTTAGAGTCTGGTTGCTAAACGTAGTCAAGGACCCATGGACATGGTTTATCGAAATAGCGGTGGGACGGTGGCTAGGGCAGTTGCGACTGACCCTTACATATGCCCTATATATATACATATTTCGGTCTATCAGGGATGTGTCAGTGACTAGGGTTTAGTGGGTTTTGGTTTGGGAAATGATAATTATAAAGTATTAAATAATGAGAATTTATTTACGCGATGTGAGGTTACGAACATTATTTAAACGCGAATGTTGATTCAGAAATATTAACTTAATAATGTATTCGTGTGGGTGACGATTCATACGAATATAATTATTAAGAATAATGTTCTAAAACGATATTCCATAAATCATAAATCAAATCGAAATACGGTACGAGCGTCGGATTCGCAAAGGTGACGATCTTTACGAATACGTACGCGAGTAACGCGTTTCGACGAGATAACTAAATAATATCAAACGATATTAATTTAATAAATGTTGTATAAAAATGTTTATTAGGAATCACAACTTAAAACGATTTCGAATAAATTTATTTATTTTATTAAACAATTAATTTGATGAAAATAATCGGTGACGTTTTATTTAAACGATTTTATTAAAAATCATTTTTATTGTAACAAAATACAATTATTTAAACGTGTTATATTTTAAATATGTTTTATGAACTAAACCGAGCATTTATCATACGATATCGCGATAAAAACGAGACCGGACCTGGGGACTAGACACGCGATATAAGGAAGATTACTTCCTTCTTTTCTTCATTCACACCACATTCTCTCTCTCTCTAAAAACACACACCACAAATTCTCTCTACCTTCTCTCTAACTTTCCGAGCTCGTTTCTTGACGGATTCACGAGATTCCGGCGTCTACGCATTCGTGAGATCAAGAGGAGCAAGAACATATCAAGAAATTCAACGTTTGCCAACTGAATCAAGGTAGATCTAGTGTTTTATTCTCGGTTTTGTGGCTAATCACGATTATATAGTGTGTTGTTGTTGTAATTGAGTCAAAACCTTGCTAAATCTTTAAACGATTAACACACAAGAGTAGGAGGGATCGTGGGGTATACACCGGTTACAGGTACGGGATGATGATGATGATGAATGATGGTTCGCGTGGGGAGCAGCTTTGGGCGAACCCAAGGGCGGCTGAAACAGCTCCTGGCCGAACCCTTCTGGTGTGGGCCGAACCCTAGACCTGTGAACTCTGCTCCTCTCTAGACGAACCTGCTACAGCCATCAAGGGCCGAACCCTTCTCATGAACCCTTGCTGTGCGGGAACTAAGTTGATCGGAGCTTAGGGTGGCCGAACTATAGAGGAGCCGAACCCCACAAGGTCCCACGAGCCTGTTTCTTCCTTGGAACCGAACCCTAGGGTGGCGAACCCTAGGGACACCGAACCCTCTAGCTAAGCCACGACCATGGATAACTAATTTAATGGCCGAACCCTTCAAAAGTCGCGAGCCCAGCCGAACCCTGCTCCCTTTGGCCGAACCCTCGGATCTTGACGAACCCACGACCTGACAACGAACCCCTATCACATGGCCGAACCTTGGCCCATAAATTCCTTAGGTTCGCTGCCCCTTTGGCTAGAAAGCTTAAAAAAATTCGAATAACGGGTACGAGGAGGAACTAGATCACATATAGATATACATATATACTTGTCATGCATGCATGGGAAGTTGGTTTAAGTTGCCACCTTTTCCTAATAACTAAAAATATTGAATTATGAGATGGCTACATAATTTAAACATTTTAAGTAAATAACTTAACTATCTTGCATTCAAAATCAAGTTAGGTTTTGATCAATTGAAGCATTGTTTGGCACTTAAATTAATCAAACATGCATGCATTATTGAGAATAGATATTGATATAATAATTGTCAATATCTTTAAAGATACATGACTAGGAGAGGTGTACATATAAGTGTTCACAATAGGCATTATCATTAATAAATGATGTTAACTAATTTTAAGTTTACTTTAATAATAAAACTAAAATTTGCAATAGTTTGCAATTATACAACTTAAGTGATAAACTAAGTTGTAGTACACCTAATTACCTAATGTCACAACACCATGGATCATTTAACCGTGATTTAACATAGATACTTGAACACAAACATATAATATTTTCAGATTGTTGAGTTGGTCTTGAGTTTACATACGCGAGCGCGCATAACACGTGAACACATAATCTAAGGACTTCAGGTGAGTTCTCATAACCTCCCTTTCTTTAAACTATTTTGTTTTAAAACTCGGAGGTGAAGCATGTATACCAAATTCAAATATTATTTTGATAACTCAAGGTTAATACCTGTTTATCAATATGATATTCACGATATAAGATTATCATTTATTATGGATTGTCTCTTGTTATTTATATCCATGTAAACTTTGTTATAGACTTCGGTCGATAACAAAGATTACAAGTATTGTCACAAACCCCGAGAGTCATCTCTTTTAACTTCGGTTAATTGCTTTGACCTTGTGTATTGTCACGTGGATGTTTTCCCACATCTGTGAAGCATTGCCTTTGACTTCGGTTAATTGCTTTGGCTTCATGTATTGTCACGTGGTTAGCGACCACTCCATGGATCATGTATTTAACTTATGTTAATTACATAATGATCATGAATAGTCACGAACATTATTTGAGAATATGATTGATGAGATTGGTTGATTAGTTTGTGGATTGACTATCTATATTTGATTATGATTAATTGTGATAGGCTATGATTGATTGATTACGTGATTACGTGATTGTGTATGTGATTGGTTATTGAATTGTTGGATGTGGTTGGATTATCTCATACAGGTATTGATATGGATTTTCTCAAGAAGATCATAAGTTTTATACTCGTTTTAAACAAAGCATTTTATAAAACCATTTTAAGCATAAATCTTGAACTCATTTTACTAAAACACTTTTAAATTATAAAAACTTATGATTACTCACTAACTACTCTTGTAGTTGACACTTGATTTCTTACATGTTTCAGGTGATGGAGACAAGTAGGAATGAAGAGAGGATCTCTTCTATTTTGGACATCATCATATAGGATCTTGGACTTAGTTAATTAACTAAATTTCTGGCGATTAGAGTTTAGTTAGTTTAACTAATTCTTTTGTGTAACTAATGTACTTGATTCATGATGAACATGATTTTTGTGTAATTATTTTGGTTGATTAAATGATATATGATGATTTGATTAGATGCCCACGAGCTTTTGAACAATCTACACATCCCTCGTGGCATCCCGACGATTCCGCCGCCGGTCAGGGTGTTACAAGTCTGTCAATCAATGTACTTAGTAGTGAGGGGATTCGGTAAATATCATCAAACATATGACCTACAAATCAAACGGTCTAGCTAGGACTTCTTGAAATGTAGGGTTTTTGTTTCGTACTTGATTCGTTTTGTTTTGTTGGCATATGTTATCTTTGATATTTCCCAGACTTTCCCCTGAAAATGATTTATTGATTCGTCTAGTTTCGTTACAAGATGTACTTGATTCGTTGATCATGGAATACTAGATTCGTTGATCAAATGTACTCTTGGTTCGTTGTTCATTAAACACTTGATTCGTTGAAATTCCACACTTGTTTCGTCAAAATAGTTTCGTTTGATTCGTTGAAATGTTTAGTTTAACTCAATTACCCACTTAACTCATAAGTAGATAAGTTTAGTAAAAACCTGCATAAAAGTTACCTAGACAGGATCTAGGATATCAATCATACATGTAAAACATATAAAATTTAAAAGCATTTCAGAAATAATTTAAATAAACAGTTTACGCATGCTTCTCAGCCCCGCGTTTTAAAACAAAAACGTTTAGAAAAGGGGCAATGAACTCACCTGTGTTGTTGTGTAATGTACTACCACACAATGCGCGCTCTTGTTTGTAGTCTAAGTATCTTCAGTTCCTGAGTTGTTTTAAAAGATTTCGTATAGCGTATTAGTTGTCATGTCTAAGGCTTGATCTAGGTGTGTGTAACTAAGTGTCCTAATGTACTAAGTGCTTCTATGATCTAATCTAATTAAACTAAATTAATTTCCCCATTGGTGACCCATAGCCCATAATTAATTACATCGAAAAAATGTTATTTTAAGTTAAAACATTAATTTAGAAAGTCATTCAATTGAATTTAACAAAGTTTATAAATCAATTTCTTTTATTTAAATATAGTTGACTTAATTTAAAGTTACGATTAACATGAAATGACTTAACTAGGCCTATTGGGCCCACTTAGGCTCGTTGGTGATCTTTGATTTCCATTTGATCACAACCAAGTTCTTTGAATCAACAAGTTATAGATACCCAATTTATTTATGTTAGTTATTGTAACATCCCAAATTTTTCTAAGATACAAGTTATTTGAATTCTACGTACGTGTAACGGATAAGTAACTTGTGGGAAAATAGACGAAAATAACCAAGATGGGGCTTAGAAATCGTGTACTCGAAATATGGAGATTTCGAGTACACCATATTTCGAGTACTCCCTATTTCGTGTACTCAGGTGTTCGAGTACGGGCACCTTGTCTATAAATAGTCGTGCCTTGGGAAATGTGACAACCTTTGGTTGGAAGCACAGTCCCTCTCGAGTACACGAAGTTTAAGTCCAAGAATTTCAAGAATCAAACTTTGATCGACCAAACGAAGTAGGAAACGCACGGGATTTTACCAGGAGGATCATCTACCTTCAAGTAAGTGATTCATGTATAGAAAGCTGGATTTTTATGCAAAAGTTAGAATGGTTAAACAAAGGGTGAACTTTTGCATAAAGCTCACACCTTTATGCATAAAGTTCATAACTTTGAGGTTCCAATACGTTGGTAACAACCAAAGGAACCTAGAACTAGCTCCCCAAGGTCTTAGATGAATTTCTGAGATGTTTAAGGACGAAACGATGAGTACACGAAATCATGTACAGAGGGTACTCGAAATCATGCATGTATTTCGAGTACAATGTTATTTCGAGTACAGGGGCTATTTCGAATACAATGGTTATTTCGTGTACATGGAATTTCGTGTACATGGCATTTCGTGTACATGGAATTTCGAGTACATGGCATTTCGTGAACTAGAGATGTTTCGAGTGCATGGCAATTCGTGTATGTAGGAACTTAATGAATTTCAAGGGTTTCGAACACTTAGCTAAATTTCGAAAACTTGGATTCAATAAGGGGGACTAGTAGGCTATGAGGACTTAGAATAATTTCTAAGTCTAAGTATGTGATGTGATGGTATGTGATGATATGATGTAACTGATATAGGTCCTTAAGGCCCTAGCTAAGGAGTTCGGCTAAGGTTAACAGGAGTCTACTATCAGGTGAGTTCTAGACGCCCTATTTCATGTTAACTGTTTTGGGCTGACATACATGCTTATGGTTATGTTATGATGTTATGTGCTTATGATGATGAATGAATGATGGTATGCCCTGACTATGTATGCATGCGTATGTGTTAGTATGATCTATGCATGAAAGTATGTTAAGTATGATGAATGCATGAGAAATGAATTATGATAATGAATAACATGACATGAAAATGATGCTAGCATTGATATGATGATGGCTTTATGATAACATGCTTCATGATGATAACTATGAGAACCGTTATAGGAGTATGACAAGGTCCTAGGTTGCTAGGATGAAAGTATGATATGTAGGCATGATGACATGATATTATGATATGCTGATGATGCTAGTATGTTATGATGAACTGTGCATGATGACAGTATGCTATGATGCTATGATGAGACGATGCTAGTATAACATGTCTAAGATGCCATGATGACTGCTATGAATGATGTTATGATGTTAGCAGTAAATGTTATGATGATTATGATAAAAGATGATATAATGCTAGTATATCATGTATGACGAACGAACGATGTCCTATACGTGTTATAGGATAAGTATGAAAGATGTACCAGCTCTTGTGATAACTGGGTATGATAGTCAACCACGACTATAACTGGGTATGATAGTCAACCACGACTATAACTGGGTATGATAGTCAACCACGACTATAACTGGGTATGATAGTCAACCACGACTATAACTGGGTATGATAGTCAACCACGACTATAACTGGGTATGATAGTCAACCACGACTATAAGTGGGTATGATAGTCAACCACGACTATAACTGGGTATGATAGTCAACCACGACTATAACTGGGTATGATAGTCAACCACGACTATAACTGGGTATGATAGTCAACCACGACTATAACTGGGTATGATAGTCAACCACGACTATAACTGGGTATGATAGTCAACCACGACTATAACTGGGTATGATAGTCAACCACGACTATAACTGGGTATGATAGTCAACCACGACTATAACTGGGTATGATAGTCAACCACGACTATAACTGGGTATGGAGCCTTGTGCAGGCATAAGTCCACTGTTCGAATGGTAACAGTGGAACGTATGATGATGATGATGTAAGGATGTTATGTGCTAAGGTTATGGACTATGTGTATGAAATGATGTATATGTTAAGTATGTTTAATGTTGTTTTATGAAAACTAGAACTCACCAGCGTAAGCTGACTTGATTTAGCATGTATGTCAGGTTGAAGGTATGATAAGAGGAGGCATGGAGCTCGGGCATAGAGTCATACGATCCGGTGGTTTTGGCAATTCGATGTGATTTTGATACAGACATGTTATTGATTTCTGTTTATCAAACTATGTTTACATTTCCGCTGCATGATTATGAAAGTTTTTAGTTTAAGAGCTATGTGTTATGATGAAAACCAACCTCTGTGAGGTGCCCGGTTTCGGGGCCTCACAGTTATCCAAATTGAAGTTTTTCCTAAAGGTTAAGTGTTAATCATTAAATTACCACTCGCCTTTATGTCGTTGTTTTGTTCATATATGATTTGAAATAATTACTCAAGTGTTCCAAACCCACACAACTAAATATAAACCGCCCATTTTTACTTTGAACTTAAGTAGTTCACCTACATGGGTCTATAACAGTTAAGTATGGGCTTTGTATAGTAAAACCCTAATTCTCACCCCATGCATTCAACTTTGAATTCCCATGCATCCACATATCCTTATTCCTTTGGTTATTAACTAATATAAACAGGCCTAATACCAAAATAAAAATTTACCAATAACCCTTAGATCTACAGCATTCTAGGCAGCGAACCTTTGGGATAGTTCGCAGGGGTTTGGCCAGAAGAAAGCCTAGGTTCGTGACTATCTCATGCAGAAGGTTCGGCCCTCATTTTCTCTAAGCGAACCTTACTGGTTCGTGGCCTAGGTTCGTGTAAAGGTTCGATCTAGGGGACAGGTTCGTGGTAGGTTCGGTGGTTATGCATGGTATTGGTTCGTTCATAAACTAAGGTTCGCCTGTATAGGGTTCGTCCAAAGGTTCGTGGGTTCTAGGGTTTGCAAGGCCATGGTTCGGCCATGCAAGGTTCGTATCCCTTTCCTATTAAGTAGGTTCGGGCGAATCCAAGTCGCTCAAGGTTCGGTGCATGTCTAAGTCATCGTTGTCAGGTTCGTGGCTCTAGGATGGCAACAGGTTCGGCTACAGGTTCGTGACAGTGTACCCAGGGTTCGGCTGCAGGTTGTCAGGTTCGCAGGGTTTGCCACCCCATGGTTCGGCTCTCCAAAAGTTTCGGCCTAGGGTTTCAGGGTTCGGCCGACTGAGGTTAATCACGAACCTGTATCACCATCATCTGCCATCGAGCTCAACCTGTTACAACCCATTCCTTGAGTTTTCTAAATGTTCACCATGATTGATCTCAATAGTTCTAAGTGTTAACAATGGATTAAAACTACAAAAACATATGGATCGTGACGCACACACTAAAACCGAATTTAAAACTAGAGTTTACCTCAAAATCAGTGGAGGAAAGTTTAAAATCCTTGTACTTTTGTAATCTACGTGACGAGAGGATCGTTTTGGCACCGACTTTGCTTGAATCCAGCTTGAATTGAGCTCCAAATGGTAGAGAGAAGCTCAAGTCTTTTGGAGAGAGGGAGAGCTAGAGAGAGAGTGAATGATGGAGATGGTGGGGTAGGTTGTTGAGGCTTGAATGAGGCATTAATGGCCTCATTTAATGCTCAACATAATACCCGCGTGCTCGGTCTCGTTCGGTTTCGCGTAAAATGCCGTTTCTCATGATTTTCACTATGGAACGACACAGTTTGTGAAATAGAATTTATAAAATTAATTTAAGTTGTGATTCCTAATAAATTAGCTAGTATTTTTTATTTATTTTAAATTTTCAAAATAATTATTTATTGTTTACATTGAATCGTACGGTCATCGCGCGTATTCATTCGAATCGTCACCCGTACGAACACGACGATAACTATACTTTTCAACATTCTTTTCTAATTATCTGATATTATTCAGAACGTTAAACCTTCAGATATATTTGTACAGATCGTCACCTATACGAATAACCTGTCAATTTAGCATTCACATAACAACATCCATTCTGTTTGGTTCTATAAAGCCTCACATACGTTTATACATAATAACTCCTAAGAATAATCACATAATAGTTCTGTGTTGCCAGATAATTATCTGACTGATAAACCATGTTTTCTGAGTTTTGTTTCTCTGAAATGCTTATGAATTCACTGTTTAATTCATGAAATGATATCAGTATATGATATGAATATGAATATACACTGAAATGCATAACAGTTGTACCTGATTACTGTTCATTCTACTGTTGCGATCATTGTTCCGGCACCGGTTCCGGCACTGATGTTACAGAGAAATAGTCATTTCTTATGCCTCACGACAGCTGAAGATACACGAGAAGAACTACACAACACATGATTTAGAACTGGGAGCTGTTGTCTTTGCTTTAAAGATTTGGAGATACTACCTGTATGGTACCAAGTGCACAATCTACACAGATCACAAGACCCTACTGCACATATTTGATCAGAAGGAGCTTAACATGAGACAGAGGCATTGGGTTGAGCTCCTGAACGATTACGATTGTGTGATCAAATACCATCCGGGCAAAGCAAATGTCGTTGCAGACGCTTTGAGCAGGAAGGAAAGAGTCAAACCCTTGCGCGTTCGAGCAATGGGAATGATCGTGCAAACAAGTTTGAAAGATCAAATCATACGAGCACAACAAGAAGCAGTGGCAAGAGACAATTTGAAACGCTAGCTCGATTGTGGAGCCGAGAAACAGTTTGAGACAAGACAAGATGGAGTTATCTATTGTGGATCGTGTTTGGATCCCGGCAGTATATGAACTTCGAACACTCATACTTGACGAGGCACACAAGACACGGTATTTTGTTCATCCTGGTGCCGATAAGATGTACCAAGATCTTAGGTCGTTTTATTGGTGGCCGGGTATGAAGAAAGATGTTGCCACTTATGTTGGCAAATGCATAACATGTGCAAAGGTCAAAGCTGAACACCAGAAACCTTCGGGTTTGCTGGAACAACCGGAAATACCACAATGGAAGTGGGAACAAATAGCTATGGATTTTATTACCAAGTTTCCCTGCACTTCCAGCGGACAAGATTCGATTTGAGTCATCATTGATCGATTGACCATGTCCGCACACTTCTTGCCGATCAGAGAAACTTACAAGATGGAAAAACTAGCAAGACTCTATGTTGATGAAATAGTAGTTCGGCACGGTGTGTCATTGTCTATTATTTCAGACCGGGGCAGTCGATTTACATCGCGGTTCTGGCAATCATTGCAACAATCTCTAGGGACAAGTGTAAACTTGACCACCGCTTATCATCCACAAACGGATGAACAAAGCCAGCAAACAATTCCAACCCTAGAGGATATGTTGAGGACATGCATCCTAGATCGATTGAACAAAGCCACCGCTTACCACTGATTGAGTTCTCCTACAACAATAGCTACCACAGCAGCATCGGATGTGCTCCGTTCGAAGCACTATATGGTAGAAAATGTCGGTCTCCAATTTGTTGGACCGAAGTGGGAGATAACAGAATTACTGGGCTTGAACTTATTCAGGAGACTATTGATAAGATTGCCCAGATACAACAACGATTACAAGCAACACGTAGCCGCCAAAAGAGTTACGCAGATAAACGGCGAAAGCCTTTGGAATTCGATGTGGGTGACCGAGTTATGTTGATAGTGTCTCCATGGAAAGGCGTAGTTCGTTTTGGGGCTAAAGGCAAATTAGCACCAAGGTATGTGGGACCGTTTGAGATAACTCAATGCATAGGTCCTGTGGCATACAGACTCAAACTCCCTGATGAACTCAGCAGAGTACACGATGTGTTTCACGTATCAACCTCAAGAGGTGTGTAGCTGACGAGTCATTGATCATACCATTTAAAGAAATACAAGTTGACGAGCAATTACATTTCATTGAAGAACCTGTAGAGATTATGTAACGTGAAGTCAAGAGACTGAAACGAAGCAGTATCCCTATTGTAAAGGTTCGATGGAACTCCAAGCGTGGACCAGAATTTACCTGGAAGCGTTAGGACAACATGAAGACAAAGTATCCCCACCTGTTCGAGAATTAGAGCCCGACTTTGATGCTTAAATTTCAGGACGAAATTTCTTTAACAAGGGGAGACTGTGACATCCAGTACCAGATCGTCCGGCAAGTCCGTACGGTATGTGTACTTTCACTATTTACTATGTGTAAATACATGTATATGAACAGTGGTTGTATTAACAGAATTCAAAATACAACATACAGTTGTACATATTTATGTGAAAACTTAAATATTGTAAGTATAACACTCACGATAAACAATAGTTGTAAGTATTTAGGTGAAAACCTAAGTACAATTAATACAACGAATCAGGAACGGCAGCAGTATTCAAGTAAATAACAAGAACAAGTCGGTTTGCGATCTGAAATCCATAGATGACAGGAATTAGATGGCCGACAAATCAGTACGAAAACAATGTGATAACAGGACGTTTAATTGAGTTCGTTAGTGAGGAAATACAATTAAAGACATAATTCCAGTGTCGTTTCAGAATAACGAACTAACAGTGTGTTTGCGTGAGTGACGATTCACACAAACATATCTGTGAGTTTAACGTTCTGAAATGATGACTGGAAAGTAGAAAACAAGAATCAGAAAGCAAAACCATTTTCGTGTTCGTTCGGGTGACGATTCGAACGAATACGCGCGATGGTGACGTGTTCTGACGAAACGAAAATGAAATACGACACGAACGACAAATAAATTAAGAAAATAAAATATTTTATGTTTTACAATTTTGAAACTCATCAAAAATAATTAAAACAACTCTTTTTAATTTAAAACACGTAAAATGCGCGTTACGTTCCGGAAACGCAACAAAAACACAAACCGAGCAACCGAAACGAACCCGAACATCCCGGAGTATAAAAAGGTTAAATGAGAGGTTTTTTCTTCATTTTTCTCATCAGCCCTCTCTCTCTAGAACTCATTTCCCGAACCTCTCACTTCTCTCTAAAATTCCATCTTCAAATCACCATAACTAGCTCATTTCTTAACGAAATTGGGCGTTCTTGGTGTCCACTTGAAGCTCTCAACCTCCTCTAAAAGGAAGTACAACCGATCTGAAGCTTTATCCACTGAATCTCGAGGTAACGAGGCTTGAAAGTTCGAAGAAAATAGGGTTTTATGAGCATCTAGTCGGCCACACACACCACCGGTGCAAAACCTAACACGCACACTTTTTACATCACTAGGTTCAGATCTGTACATAGACACACCATGGGAGCAGCTAGATCGAGGGTTCGAGCTTGATGACAAGAGGAAATACACAGGGTTCGCGGCTGCACCATCGGCCGAACCTTTGGAGTAAAAGGTGGCCCAACCTTGATCCTCACCCAGACTTGCAGTGTACCGAACCATGTGTTGCGGCCGAACCTCTCATCAATCAAACCATCACAAGCGAACCTGCTGCTCGAACCTGATCACACCGAACCTTAGCCGAACCTTCTTGCTCGCTGTGAACCATCAGCCGAACCCCACCATCCCCGAACCTACAGTGGCCATCACCATCACCGAACCCACACACACCAGCCGAACCTTACTGTAACATGTGATCCTCCCTGCATTAGCCGAACCCTATGCGTGAACGAACCCAGCCCCTTGGCGAACCTAGGATCGGCCGAACATGTGCCTGAGAAAAGAACCCTATGTCACCTTTGGCCGAACTTATGGTCAACAAACAAGCGAGTCGGACCATTTGCTTTTGGCGAACTTTTCCAGCCAAACGAACCTATGCGCATCACATTTCCCAGTTGGTCGAACCTGGTTGAGAATACAAGGTTTGCTAAACTTGTTTTGTTTAGACATGCCCATCTGATTGTGGCCCAACTCACGAAACCCCATCCATTCAGATCGGCCCATACCATCCCATGCGGCCCATGGTCTTAGTTGGTCTACTTAAGCGGCCCAAGAACTAACCGTGGCCCACATCCCCTCTACGGCAGATCTCCTTTCCACCCGGCCCAACTGATTTGGCCGACATCATTGTTTAGACCCGGGATGTACCCATGGCCATTGGTAGGCCTAGGTATTGGCCCACAACATCATTGTTTCGGCCCAATATAAATACTAGGGCCTAACACCTAACATTCGGCCCACTAAACTTGAACGGGAAAATACACACTTGAATAGACAGTAATGGAATACATGTACAAGACTGAAAATCATAACTTACTAGAATAATTATATTGTTAGTTGTAACTATATAATAGACTATTTTGAGACTAACAAGAACAATGTATGGAATGATAAACTATAAACCTAAGGTAACACCTAAGTTTTGTTGCAAAATCCTAAAGTTTCAGGGAATGAACGTGTCAAAAAAGGGCTTCTTTTTTTGAAAGTTTAAGAATAAGGCAGGGCCGAATGATGACCGCGACCCACGAGCGTTAGCCAATTTGGGACTGACACACATACACGCACACAAATCAGTTACAATCAATACTTATAGATTATATACAACGTGAAACCAATACAAGATCGTGAACACAACTACAAGAACAACAATGAGCGCGTGCATTTCTTGTTTAAGCTAAGTCAACCACTTCAATAACAAGGTGAGTTCATACGCCCCTTTTCTAATCTTAACTGATTTTAAACTCTCGGGGCTGAGAAACATGCTTAACTTTTAATTATTTAAAAGTTTTCGTTTAACATATTTCTATATTGTGATTAGATAATATTGATTGAGTTATTATCATTTGTCATTGTATACATGCTTGTATGATTATGATATGACAGGAACAACTAAGATGAATATGATAATATAGTTTCATAAATCGTCAACACAACAGAATAATATAGTTATGAGATTATATCTTATAACGCTTAATTATTCTTAAAAGAACAGATTTTCACAGGTGAACATGATGACAACAACAACACAAACATGAATTATATGAAGATAATATATCTTCATAATATCATTCAACACCAGAGTTAGTTAAGTGTAATAAGACAAGCTCTTATAACACTGAACTTATAAATTGTTACATACTACAAGATAACATGAAACAAGGAACATCCACCGCCTGAGTCGACTAAGTGTAGTAAGACTAGTTCTTACCACAGCTTAGTGACAACATGGTGACTATATGGAATAACAAGGAATGATAATCATGATAATGTAACTTCATGATAACAACATCATTCACACAACAATTAACATAATTTAATAAGACAGGATCTTATTTAACTTTGTTAATAACAACGAGAACATACAACATTGAGAACCAACAACATTGATGAAGATGCAATACAATTGATTACTATTGAACTGTCTGCATTATATCATTTCAATCATGTGCCATGTACTCAAGTTTGATCATTGTAAGTACCTTTCATAAATCGCTGACCAGTTAGTTTGACGTGACTAAACCGACGATAGCATAGTGGTACCATAGGTTTGACAAACCTCTAGCTTGTAGGGCTAGTATGTTGATCGTATTGATACATTGGCCGGTAACGTATGATCGGTGACAGGGCGACTCAAGTCAGGTTCTTGTAAGCGACACATGGTGATATAAATCTACAGTTATAATTGTAATTAGTCCATCGTTACCTGTTGACTAGTTGACTGAGGAATTTATTCTCTCAAGTCATAACACTAGTAACCGTTTCGATGAGGTCTATGGATACACAAAGTGGTAGAGGTAAATCGGATGCATTGTAATCTTATTACATGAGGATTGCAATGGATTCCTTTTATGATCTATGCACACTAAGTTGATAACAAATATTCAATTGGTTAACTAACACTCTTAATATTTAAAAGTGATTTACAGTTAACCGCACAATAATAGAATAATAACAAGGATCATATTAAATTAATCTAATTTCCTTAACACATTGAGGGTTTATCAATACTTCGGTTTGATAACTAAAATCCTCTTACTATTATTATTCTACATATGATACAATGGGTGATAAACACAGACGGACGGGTGAAATGAAATGGATATCCATATTTGTATTACAAGTGGCATTAAGTTCTATTAGATATGTGGTGGGATGTTGGCCAGGGCTTGGTTCCCTTACATATGCCCTATATATAAGCATAGCTAATAGGATGAGATATCAATTGTAAATATAACTATGGAAAGGCCATTTTGTGAATGGGTAAATCAAGCAACTTACAACACACAAGTATGACATTGTGATTGTGCATGTGAACATTTCAAGGCTTTCTAATACCAAATTTATGAACTCACCAACCTAGCGTTGACGTTGTTTAAATGCGTGTTTTCTCAGGTGACGAACAGGTTTTGTCACCAGGATTACAGGGACTTAGTTAGTGGACTTTAAGAAGGACTAGCTACTTTTGTGTTGCATACTTTTGGATGACAAAACCATGAATCATCTTTTGTATATCTTGTACAGATACAAGATATGAACTCATTGATTCTTTTGATTAGATTTACTTAGTTAAATTATGAGGAAACAATGTAATTTAACTTTGTAATTCTATTTCATTGCCATGTTAGCATTTCTCATTTATTTATCATGTGCTATGTAAACAATCTGATCATTTCGATTATCACAACGATATCGCGCCCCGGGAACCTTCCGCCCGGCGGGAAATAAGGATTCCAATTCTGTTCTCTTCTCTTCAACCTTGGTCTTGTATAAGCTTTAGGCTTTGAATATCCAAGTAATTTGTCTTTGACTTTTGGAACAAGCAAACTCCATCCAGTCTTAGCCTCTTTCTTTAATAACTTCTCAAATATATCATTATGTTCAGTCTGAATTGGCTTTATCATCTTCAATCTAGATAACTGCATACATTCAAAAGATGGTAAAGACATTATATCCAATGCTTTTCCAAAATATTGACATCCATCAGTCCTTTTGACTACATAACATCCTTTGTTCTGCATGCTTCCAGAAATGTTGTGAAAGTAACCATAGGTTACAATTCTGCCTTTCATCTTAGACTTAGATCCAATCTTGAATCTTGTGAGTTGTCTAGCTTGGTTTTCTTGAACTTTTTCTACAATGTCTTCAATCATTTTCTTGAAAATGTATAAATGATCAATTATGTATTGATGTTCATCTTGATTTTCCTTCCACATCACCATATAAGTCTTTGCTTTCATTTGATCAACTAATGTTCTTAGCACACCTCTTTGAACTTCACAATCAAATATCTTCATCAAAGTTTGTAAAGTATACAAATTCCCATCCATTTGATCATCTTGTTCAAAATCAAACAATTCCAATTGATCATCTTGTTCAAAATCAAATAATTGATCTGAATCAACTTCAAACATATCATAAAAATCATTCCTTGAATAACCACCAACAATTTCTCCTTCTTCCAACTCTTTATCTTCAAATATTTCAACAAACATTTTTGTACAAATGTATATCAGCATGTTGTTTAAACCAATTAACAAAGGTAGGCAAAGAATAATCAATAATTTTCTTTGGATATTCCATATCAGTTAAATCTTCAATATCAACATCTTTACAATCTTTAGTTTTGTCAGAAGAAACAACAGAAATAGAGTAGCATCAAATGAAATTTTGGAAGGATCATAAATCACTATAGCACCAGTCCTGGAATTCAATCCACCTGAACTTCCCATTCCTGTTACCTCACCATCATCATCTTCATCATCACCATGATAAGCATTAAAGCTTGGATGTTCATTAACATCTGAGTCCTCGTAATCTATCTTCTCATCTTCTTCTTCTTCATCAATGTTCACATACACATTCTCAGAAGTAGCACCAATAGCCTCAGCTTGATTATCCTTGACTTGAATATCATCAATCTTTTTCTTCAATTCTTGATTTTCTTTCTTAAAAACATCAATATCAATACTTTGTTGTGTAGTTAAATTCTCCAAAGAAAGAATCCTTTCACTCAACAACTTTTTTTCAATTACATCTTCTTCTCTCCACTTCGATAACTGAGAAATCTAACTTTTCATCACATCTAAGTCATTTGAACTTGAGGAAGAAGGTTGTTCAGCTTCAACTTCCTCCTTTTCCATATTATACTTGCCAAAATCTTTTGACAAAATAGATATCCTTCTTCTAATCTCAAAATCATGATAACCTATAGAGATGTTTAAATCCAAGTCATCTAAACCTTCAAATAAAGACTCTCCTCTTGAAGTAGAAGCATCTTGAAATGATGTAGTTACTGTTGTAGCATCCATGAAAAAAGGAACAAAAGTAGAAACATTCACAAAATGAGGACACTGGAAAAATGAATCAGAAGATATATGAACAGGAGAAGTATAGAAAGCTTCTTGAACTGTTGTAGCCACTGAAACAGATATAGACACAGATATAGATGCAGGTGAAGTAGAAACAGTCACAGGAGAAGATACAATGATCCTAGGAGTCCTTGTCTTCTTCTTCTTAGGCACTTTTTCCATCCTCTTCTTTTTCTTTGGTCTGGAAGCCTCAGGCTCATCAACTATGAAGTTAGGATCATCTGCTTCTTCTCTTACTTCTTCATTTTGTTGTTGCACTGGTCTCTTCTTTAATCTTCTAACCATTATGTTTCCGACTTGAACAGTTTCCATATCAGACTCTGTCTCTGTAGATTCTTCATCTTCAGTAGCAACTTCAACATTTTCATCCTCAACATGTACAAAAGAAGTATCCTCTTGCTGCCTTTGATCTCCTTGTTGACCTGGAAATACTACTTGAAGAGGAACCAATGTAGAAGGAGTTACACTTGGCCCTTGAGTTTGTTCTTGAATTTGTGACTGAGATTGAGAAGACTGAGCTTGTGACTTCCTTGCATGTGTTCTAGGAGGAGGAGGTGGTGGCTGTTGTTGATCATCATCATTTTCACTCAACAGTTAACTATCAGAACTTGAATCTTCATGCCTCCAAGCATCATTATCAGGAGCAACATAATTTGCTCTTGCACAATGACATACTAAATCTTTAACCAAAGCATCATCACTGCTTTTCTAATAAATCTTGACCTGACCAAGACTAGAGTCAGTCATATGCTTTAACTTAAGCAAATCAGAAGCATCTCTAGGTAACATCTGCTCTAGAAATCTCTCATCAATCAACATCTGGAAGAATCTGGGATACATATAGAATCTGTCCTTTGCTTTGGTGATGTTATCTGACATATATCTGAATATCATTGCTGAGAAATTGAACAGTTTGTTCAATATCAAAGCTATCATAGCAGATCTCATCAAATCTCTAAACTCATCAAACGTTCCCTTCCTCATGCTAAAACAATGTAACAACACATGAGCCAGCAATTTATATTGCAGAGGAAACTTTCCATTCTTGATAGAGTTCTCACTGTAGACTCCAAAATAACGAATCCTTAAAAAGCAACCCTTGATACATCTTTCAGGAATGAGTGTCATTCCAGCAGGTTCTCCACCGAACTTAAAAACCCTTCGAATATCAGCTTCAGTAATCCGAATGGCTTGACCAAGCACATTCGCCTCTATAAGATAATCTTCATCAACAGTAATAAGTCTTGCTGAATCCCAGAAGCTTTGAACATGAGATCTATAAATCTGACACGAGTTGGATATGGCATGATCTTTTTAAAAACTCGATCATAGGTCGGAAATCTTTGCCAATCTTTGTGGTTGGATCCAGATATGCACACAAATTGTGTTTATCCCTGAATGTAAGATTCACCATTTCTACAATTAGAAAAACACAGAATTAAAACAAAAAAAATAACAAAAATTAAAAAAATAAAAAAATCCTAAGTGATGAAACCAACGAACCCCCTGTGCCGAACCTAAGCTTAAACGAACCTCTTGATCAGACAAACCTATTTAAACCAGAGAACCTTTCCATGAACGAACCTTGACATTAAACGAACCTTTTGGTCAAACGAACCTTGACCACCAAAGGTTCGGTTCACAAATATACAAGGGTTTGGCCCGAACCTATAACGTTCAAACGAACCATAAAGATTCCAGCGAACCTGTACTCATTCAACGAACCTAATCTAGTTTTACAATCAAATTTTCAAAACCATGAATTAGATCAAAAAATTGATATCCAAAGGTTCGCAATTAACAAATCTTCAATATATTTACCTATATTTGTTCACAAGACAAATCTGAATTGAATGAAATATGGCAAAAAGTTTCTGAGACCCTAAATCGAAAAATCTAAAATTAGCTTTTGCAGGTTCGTAAGTTTTGTCTGATGAAAGTGACGAACGTCTCAACCACGAACCTCTATTTATATACGAACCTGTTGACAAACCTTTGAACGAACCTTTGACCAATTGTTGCACGAACCTATCAACAAACCTTTCAGGCGAACCTGTCTTAAACCTCTCAGACAAACCTGTTCAAAACCTCTTGAACAAACCTGCTGAAGAAACCTGTTGAACGAACCTGTCCAACGAACCTACTCACAAACCTTTTGAAAATCAATTTTATTTAAAAATTTTCAAACAAACCAATGTTTAATGTTTCAAAATCAAAACAAATAATCAAAAATTATTGATTTAACATCAGATAAAAACAAAAAATCTTTTTGTATTTTTTCAATTTTTTAGAACAAACAAACTACAAATTTAATAACTCTAACTATGAAATATAAATGAACAAAACAATCACATATTTTTGTTTGAGAAAGATACAGATATGATATCATATTGTATTACAATCATCAACACATCTGATTGAATTAATAGATATGTTCATTAGCAAATTACAATTCAAAGTTGATTGTCAGTATAATTATTCTCTTTAATTTTAATTACTTTGTTAAGATAACAATTTAAAACAAAATCATCAAATACTTTATAATCTCCATTTACTTGAACATATCCCCGTTTTATGAATAACTAAACAAAACAAAAATATTTTTGAAACTAATTAATTCAATTTTAACTAGCTTGATCATGTAAAAACAAATTAGAATTTCTTTTAAAATAATAAAATATAAAACAATTTGAATTTGTTCAAAATCTTAGAATCAAGGTTGACACTTTCGTATGCTCAGATGATCCAGAAAATGAACGAAACAATAATTTAAGATTAAGCTTTTAACAATCAGATCGATATTTTCAAATAAGCAGAGATTGTCCAAATCTTAATCAAAATCAAGATAATAAACTTGAATCATTTAAAGCTATAACAATCAGGTCGATACGTAAGTATACGCAGAGAATGTTTCAGCATTAAACTAAAATAAAAGAAAAACAAATTTAGAATTTCATTTAAAAAATAAACACATGATCAAAACTTGTAACTTGACTTTTGTTCAAGAAACATTTTGTAAGATTAATCACCAATCATTCAGGACAAAGTAAGTACGGTATTCTAAGCATCTGTTTCTCATAAAGCATAATCAAAATTTTGTCTAATGTTATCTTAACTAAGTTATAAACCTACCAACATATCATACTTAGTAATTATAAATGTTCTTTGTGTTTAAATTCTTGTATGATACAGATGTGCTTCCAATTGCTTACAATGTGCTATCATATCTCACTTGGTCGAATCAATTAATGTTTTTGTGTTTTTGATTTTTTAAATATTTTTGAGTTTTTCAAAATTTTCTCCCCCTAAAAACTAAAACACAAAACAAAAAAAATTAAAACATCTGATGTTAATTCAATAAAAATTGATTCTGAAGGAAGTTGATTTGTAATTACCTCACCCATGACCCGAATGCCATTTAATTTGAGCAAATACTCAAAACGGTTTTTATCAAAAGCTTTGGTGAGAAGGTCTTCTCTTTGTTCACTAGTATGTATCTTCACGACATCAATAAGTTTCTTTTCATAGCAATCGCGTATGAAATGAAACCTAATATCAATGTGTTTAGATCGTGAATGATACACAGGATTCTTTGTGATAGCAATAACAGCCTAGTTATCAACATGAATTGGGGTTGTAAGAAAATTCGAACCATAGTCTCTCATCTGTTGTTGTATCCACAAAACTTGTGAACAACAACTGGCAACAGCTACATACTCAGCCTCACAAGTCGAAGTAGCAACACATGTTTGCTTTTTATACTGCCAAGAAACTAATCGTTCCCCCAAAAATTATGCACCTCCAGTTGTGGATTTCTCATCCGTCTTACAACCTCCATAATCGGAATCACTATAGGCGTTGAAGGAAAAGTTATCATCCTTAGGATACCCCAGACCGGTGTATGGTGTACCCTTCAGATAACGAAGAATTCTTTTGACTGCAATCAGATGTGACACTTTAGGTTTTGATTGATATCTAGGACAGATAGTTGTAGCAAATACAATATCTGGTCTTGAGGCAGTCAGATACATCAAACTTCCAATAAATTCCACGATAAAGAGTAGGATCAATTATCTCCCCCTTCATATCAGGCTTAATCCCATGATTAGGTTGATTGGGCGTGGAAATTGGTTTAGAGTTAAGCATGCTAAACCGTTTTAGCACATCTTGAATGTACTTTGTTTGATAAATGAAAATTCCATGATCAGTTTGATCAATTTGTAAGCCCAGAAAAAAGTTGATATCTGACATTGCACTCATTTCAAATTTTTCAATCATGACCTCTTTCAACTCCAAACACATTTGTTCATCGGTAGATCCAAAGATAATATCATCTACATAGATCTGAACAATAATAATATCCTTGCCTTTAGTGTTCAATAAGGTGAGTCGATAATGTCTCATACCAGGCACGCGAAGCCTGATGAAGACCATACAGTGCTTTGTCTAAGAGGTAAACCTGATCCCGATGGATAGGATCCTCAAAGTCCGGTGGCTGACAAACATACAATGTTTCCTTCAAAGAACCATACAGAAATGCAGATTTGACATCCAGCTGAAAAACTTTGAATTTCTTGTGGGCAGCAAAAGCAAGAAAAAGTCTAATTGCTTCCAACCGCGCCACAGGTGCAAACACTTCCTCGTAATAAATTCCTTCAACTGTTTGAAACCTTGAACCACTAAACGAGCTTTGTTGTGAACAATTACGCCTCGATCATCTCGTTTGCATCTTAACACCCATCTAGTACCAATTTTTTCTCGCCTTTTGGAAAATCAACCAGATGCCAAACACCCAACTTCTGAAACTCATTTAGCTCTTCTTGCATAGCCTCCACCCAGGTAGGCTCACGAAATGCTTCACTAATAGTCTTAGGCTCAATTTGTGAGATAAATGCAGAATGCATCCAGAGCTCTTGACTTCCATGAGTTCTTTCTAACTCAACATACATACTCTCCTCATTAGTGACTTGATTTCGTGTTAGTACTCCAGTAGATGGATTTCCTATGATCTGATCAACATGATGATTTACATGAATTCTTGTGACAGGCACTTGCGGGACACCCACATTATGATCAAGATTTGTAATATTCTTATCAATATCTTGATCATGAGAAATAGCATCTTCAAAAACATCATGATCATCATCAGATGACCAATCATCATCAATTACTTCTGAAATGCCTTCCTCATGTGGAGGATAATAACCTTCTTTTGAATGATAAGAAATACCTTGATCTTCAGAATCCTGCAAATCATATAACATTTGTAAGGTTATTTCATCATCAGAAACACTTGGAGTCATATTAAAAGACTCAAACAGTTTGTTATAATCAAAAAGCCAATCTGGTCCTTTTCTGTCTGGTATAGGTGTATGTCTTTGAACATCCAGATGATACCATAATTCCACAACACCCATACGTTTATTAAACACATGTTTGTTAGGAAGACTGTAGCCAAGAAAGAAACCCTCTTCAACTTTACAATTGAATTTTGAATCTTTCTTTAGCATGGTACAAGGAGCCCCAAAAGGTTCCAAGTGTTCCAAATTAGGCATTCGATTTTGAAGCAATTCATAGCATGTTTTATTGTGTCTTTTAACAATCAAAACTCTGTTAAGATTAAAACAAGCTGTAGCCACAGCTTCACTCCAAAATTTAATGGGAAGTTTAGAATCATCTAGCATTGTTCTTGCAGACTCAATCAACGTTCTATTCTTTCTTTCAGCTACACCATTCCTCTATGGTTCATACGGTGCACTGAATTGCTCCTAAATGCCTTTGGAATTGCACAATTCCTCCATTTGGTGATTCTTAATCTCAGACCCACTATCTGATCTTACACTTCTCACTCTCAACTTATACAATGTCTCCAACCTCTTAATCAACAACACAAAATTTTCATAAGTGTCTGATTTATACTTTAAGAACATGACCCAAGAAAATCTAGAAAAGTCATCAGTCACCACAAAACAATACGATTCACCACCTATACTTTTCATATTGATAGGTCCAAACAAATCCATGTGAAGAAGTTCAAGTGGCATATCAATAGAAAATATTTTCTTTGTTTTGTGAGACTTTCTTTTCTGTTTACCCTTTTTACACGACACACACACATCTGGAAGTTTAAAATGTTTAACCGGTACACCCTCAACTAAATGATTGTGCACAAGAGGATTCATCTTCCTGATATGAATATGCCCCATGTGTCTGTGCCAAAAATGTGTATCTTGCTCAGTTGCCTTAGATACCAGACATGTCTCCACTTTAGTCACCATTTCCACCTTTCCCATTTCAAGTACATACAAATCCTTGCTCCGATCAGCAGTCATCAGAATCCACTCCTCAGGAATCTGAAATCCTTGCTTAAGTACATAACATATGTCTTTGTCGAACATCACTTTATATCCTTTATCACAAATATGTGACATACTTAACAAATTGTTAGTTAATTCTTTGCTGTAATTAAGATTATCAAATGAAACTTTTCCATTCGTCAAACTACCAAACCCAGTAATTTGACCACCTTTGTCTCCTGCAAGTTCACATAGCTGCCTTTCATCAACCTAAACTCTCTCAACAAATTTAACTCTCCAGTCGTGTGCCTTGAACATCCACTATCAACAATCCAACGACTATTGATATGGCCCATGGATGCCACCTACACAATAAATTAAAACCAATCAGTATCAAAAGGGATGACCCCAGCCATTTCGGCGTTGAGTCTCCCTGAATGGACCCTTGCCATTCTGTTGTGATGATCTAGTCGAAGACCCATCATCACTGTTTCCATCTTCTTTTCCAAAAATTTGATCACCTGACCAGTGTTTTAGTTTCCAAAATAATTTTGATTTACCATTTTGTTTTGAAAATGATTTTGAAGAAATCTTGTCAAAAAATTCATCATCATATGATATCACCATTTTCACAAGTTTTTTCACATTCCTTTTGTTATTAAAAGCTCTTTTCTTCTGATTATTTTCTTCTTTTACCCAAACACAGTCAGGATCAAACTTTCGAAGAACTCTCATTTTTTCTTCACTAGGTTTAACTATTATAGAACTTCCACCAGACTTATTCACCCAACTTTCATCATCTAAACTTTTCTTGATTTTGTTGTTTGGACAATTAGCAGAAATATGTCCCTTACCGCAACAAGTAAAACACTTTCGTGTTTCTCTTGGTGTAAAGGAACTAAAGCTGCTACAAACAGTAGAACTAAAATCCAAATTACAATCAGCAATCAAATGTCCAAATTTACCACATCTCTAGCATTTTCTTTGCAGATGATTTTTTGGTTTTGGTTTAGCATAATACTTAGATGAACTGAAAGGTTTAGAAGCAACCTTTGCAGATGAGAATCTGTTTCTCAAACCAGTTGATTTTGTCTTTGAATTACTCTTTTGATTTTTAAAATTCTTTGATTTATCTTTATGTCCAACCCCAAACTTATGAAAGAAAAAATCCACTTGTCAACCTTTTTAGAAAAACATTTTGCTTTTGAAAAATACCACTAGACTCTCCTTGATGTGTAGTAGATGAATTTACATACACAATCGGTTTGAGAGTAGTGGTTGTTTTGACTTTCATCACTGGTTTAGAAACTAGATTTTGTTTAATCACAACCTTCTCAACTGGTTTCATCTCAGTCTTTGACTTTCGAGACTTCAGACTCTTTTTATCAACCTTTTTAACTTGATAACCATTCTGTCTCAAGATATCAGATGAATATTCTGATTCAGTGATGTCTTCAATGATAGGAGCATCACTATCAAGAGACACTTTTTCATCAGATGATGAACCTCCAGCATTCTCAACCACTTGTTCAGACACACGTTCATTCAAAGAAACAAAATGAACTTCCAAATTCAGATCAATTTGTGGTCTGGAAACATAGCTGGTAGGAGGTGGTACAAAATGAAAACCCAAGCCGGTAGTATCATTTGATGATCTTCGCATGGCAGCAATGTAATCAATGACATACTGAGAATTCTGATAATTCTCCAGCATGCTCTTGCTCATTTCAGCTTCTGCTCTTGCTGTTGATAATTCAACCTTCAACTTTTGCACTGATTCGAGATGCACTGAAACTGCATGATTATTTTGCAAAACTTTGATTTTTAACTCTTCATTTTCTTTGCCTAAATCAATTATCTTTTTGTCAAAAGCTTTTTCTCTTGAAATTAACTTCTTGTTAGCTTCAGTGCACTCCACCAGTTCAGCAGTCAACTGAGCATTCATTTCTTTCAATTTATCAATGATCTCTAAAAGAGCCTCCTTTAGCTCATCAACCTTCTCTTTTCCTTTGCCTGTGTCTTCATCCAAAAAAGACATGAATGCACCCATCAAATCATCATACTGCTTTCCCCAATCATAACCTTCATCAGCTTGACTAACTAAAGCTTTTGACGACTCTTCAGACTTTTCTTTCTTCTTTTGATAAGCTTCTTTTGACTTGAAAGGATTTAAATTTCCTTGTTTCTTTGGATTCTTACACTCTCTAGCAAAATGGCCTAACTTACCACAATTGTAACATTGAGTAGTCATTGGATTAAATCCAAACTTGGTGTTTCGATCAAAAGTGAACTTCTTTCCAGTCTTCCTTTCATATCTATTGATTCTTCTGATCACACTTGCCAATGCCCATTGAATGTCAATCAACTCCATCTCATCATCATCAATTTGCTCATAATCTTCAAATGTAAGATTTGAGTTTCCAATCTTTCCTGCTATCTATTCATCATAAGCACTGACTACACATGACAAAATTGACATATGATCCACCATTACTTTTCCCAGATTTGTTGTATTCAGCTGAACAGGAGTTGTTGTTGAGTCATACTTCTTCTCGTTCATAGAATAAGATGAACTAGAACTAGCAGATGTAGAAGGTGCAGAAGTACTCTCAGAAGTACTAGATACAAAAGCTGTTTGGATCTTTGTAGAAGAAACTGGTGGTATAACCACAGATGCACCATATAAAGAAGGGCTTGAGTAACATTCACTCTTCTTGCTTTTCTCTTATCCTTCATCTCCTGTTCTTCTAGCTTTTGAATAAATTCCACCAATGTCATTCCTGGTAGATTTTCTCTTAAGATTAGCACCAATGAATTCCACTTTTCAGGAAACGCATCTGCAAAACAATCTATCTTCTCCTCCTCAGTGTATTCAATTCCAAACTTCCTTATTTCAGTCAACAAATGCCTAAATCTGGTTATTAAGGGTTCAAGACTCTCATTGCCAATAAAATTGAAGTTCTCAAACTCTTTGCATATATCAGTGGCTTTCATCTTCTTCAGCTTAGTATTTCCCTCAGTTCTCACTTTCAAAGCATTCCACAAACCATATGAGGTTTTGTGTTCATCAAATTGATGAAGTATCTGATTAGGTATTGCTTGGCTCAGCATCCAATAAGCTTTCTTCTCAAAATCGTATTTCTTTCGTTGATCAACATCCAATCTCTCAAGGTTTTGATCCAAATCTGTCCCCACCACTTTAGGTCTTTCATAAGGTCATAAAATTCTTTCCCACATATTGGTGTCAGTTCCATTGAGATGTATCTCAAATCTTCCTTTCCAGTTCTCATAATTTGTCAAATCAAGTACTTTTGGAACTTTGTTCGTACTTCCAACTTCAGTTTCACTAATCAAAATGCTATGTATCTTAGAATTTTGACTAGCTACAGCAGCAAACATCTCAGCCATGGTTTTTAATTTTAATCAGCGAACCTCTTGTTGAGAAATTTCCCCACAAACCTAGGTAATAAACGAACCTCCACCAATCCTTGATCTGAACGTACCTAAGCTCACGAACCTGAGACAAACCTTTATCTCACGAACCTGATGCAACGAACCTTGAGACAAACCTGATCTCATGAACCTCTTCAACCGAACCTGAGACAAACCTCTATCTCACGAACCTTGAGACAAACCTTAAACGAACCTCAAACGAATCTCAGAAAAATCTTTGTAACAGCGAACCTCTTCCTTCAGCCAATCACAGGTTCGGCTCACAAACCTGTTCTTCAAAATTCAAAAATCTGGAGGGAAAACCTTCGAAATTTGAAGAGAATTCTTCAAAAATCACCAATTTACACCACAAATCTCTGAATTCTAATATTCCACAGTAGTAGATGATGAGATTACGCTCAAAATGCTTTTAGATATTTGAAAATCTGGTATAGAACTCCACCATGTCTCTGATACAACTTTTGATCTCTGATTTTGATCTTGATCGTATAACGGAATCCTATGAACAATCAAATATATGCGGAATCTATATTTGATCTATATGAATCAAAGAAGAAACAAACATTTCAATCATCTCCATTACATTAATCAAGATTAAATGATTACAATGAAATATAAGAACACACAGTTCTCACTCACACAGAGAGAATCACTCAGAGGTTTTCCAGAAGTTATGACAAAACTAGACAAACCTCCAATATATACAAGCTGTCAGCCGAACCTAGCCGAACCCATAGGTTCGCCAGCCGAACCCATAGGTTCGCCAGCCAAACCTTGAGGTTCGTTGGACGAACCTGTACAATCACTACAAAAAAATTGCCATTTAATGGCATGCAAAAAGTGCCACAAAAAGCCAAAAAAATGCCACAAAAAACCCTTTCTAAAATGTGTGGCACACACAAAAAGTGCCACTAGAAGTCGTGACGCTAAAGCCTTTTAGTGGCACTTTCTCAATGTGCCGCACAAAGTTTTTGGACCTTTAGTGGCACTTTTATTTGCCACAATATGATACTTTTGTAACATAATTTTTGTGCCACTAAAAGATAAACTTAGTTACATATCCATTCTAGTTTTAGTGGTACTTTTATTTTGCCACAATATAAAAATCATTCGTGATGCTTTTAATGAAACATTGTCAAAAAAAGCACATTATTACAATAAAAATAAAAGTTATATAATAAACATAAAATTCATAACATTACAAAGGTAGACCTCATACATAATACAAGAAAAATGTCAAAAATTGTTTAATAACTAACGTCTATACATTTTTCAAATGTTTACATGTTACGATTAATTTAAACATTGATGAAAATTTCTCGTTGAAACTGGTCTTCAAAACTTCTCACGATATTCATCCTGTCATCATCAACAATATAAATAAGCAATTAGTAACTTCTCATGGTTGGGCATGTTTGTTGTTTTTTTTTTAATAAAGATTTGTTATATGGTGAAGAACCAATAAGAGAGACCTAAAATATATAAATAAAACAAATGGCAATACATATGTACATTTAGAACCCTTCTCTCAACGCTTGCTAAACAAATAATAGAAAACTCTGTTAGAATTCTATATGGAATAAGTACGTGTAAATGGTCATATCTAATTATAGAATCATGCAAATTCAATGAATAAAAACAACCAAAATTCGCAAATTCAAAACTAAAAACTTAACAAATTAATAAGGGTTGGAAAGCATACCATTCTTGTTGTGTAGAACTTGTAATCAACCAGCGTGTTGCTACTATTTATCATAAATAGGTACGTTTAGAACCCTTCTCTCAACCCTTGCTAAACAAATAATAGAAAACTCTGTTAGAATTCTATATGGAATAACTACCTGTAAATGGTCATATCTAATTATAGAATCATGCAAATTCAATGAATGAAAACAACCAAAATTCGCAAATTCAAAACTAAAAACTTAACAAATTAATAAGGGTTGGAAAGCATGCCATTCTTGTTGTGTAGAACTTGTAATCAACCAGTGTTACTACTATTTATCATAAATAGGTCAAAGTTGTTACACAAGAGCTTTATTTAAATTTATACTGACAATCCATAAAAAAGTAAACCCAAACATTTAAGTTCAGTTATATGACTAAATTTGTTGAAAAATCAAAATTCAACAAAAGGTAAACCCAAAAATAGTCTTGATCTGCACTCCGACCTTCTCGATGTGTTTGATGCTCTCGCTTAAGAATTCTTGGTAATTCGGTTCAACCAAGTATTTAAGAAAAATTTTGTTACTAATAAAATGTTCTATATTTATGAATTTATAATTTAAAATAAAAAAAAATACATAACTTGCTCTTACATTGTGACTTCGGATGAAAGATTGACCCGTAGTTGCAATGCCTTTTGTTTCACAGGCCAGCACTCTTCTATATATGAATGATTTCTCTTCCTGTTGTTTGTCATGAAAGGAAAAGATATTTTAGAACTGTTAAAAATCAACCATTGAATTTTGTGGTTCTGTATCAAAATCACCACTATAAAATTAAGGGTTATTGATTTTTGCAATTCTGTATTAAAAAGATATTATGCTTGCTAACAACACATTTAGACATGTTCCTTAGTGAATGTCCACCAACACCATAAAAAAATCATAAAATTATTATTAAAAAACAAAAAAAAAAAGTATTTTGCTTGAAACAGATACATGGGCCGATTTTGGTTATTGATTTTTGCAATTATCAGTTTTATCATACAAAATTCAGCATAGATAAATAAAACCCAAACCTTCATCGTTAGAATTCAATACGATATGAAACCATTAGTTTTCAATTTTTATAATCCAAAAAAAAAGATGGAACACATACCTGGTTAATGGAGATAGACATCCGTAACACATGATTTAATCAAGAAATTGGTGCAGACTTGAGTCAATATTTCGATTAACCTAAGACACTCAATTGCTGACTTCACAATTTGCAGACCTAATTTCTTCTTCAAATCGTCTAATGATCCAATCGTTGTTGTTCTCTCCCATGTAGATCTGATTTCTTCTTCCAAAGCGATTGTCAATTTCACGATTTCTCTAGCTTGACGCTTACAATCACCGTTGTTCTCCCTTGTGTTCTATTCGTCTAACATGTATTTTTTTTTAGGATAGATCTTTGAAGTGTTGCCCCAGCTTGAACCCGTTTTGGTTTGAATACCCATCCAGGCCCATCATTTCCATACCTATTTTATATATTTCCCGTTATAGCCCTTCAATTTTTTCATTAATCCAATATAACCTATTCTATATAAAATTTAACTTATTCTTAACAAAAAAAATGTTACGTTGGTTTACTTTGTCATGTTGAGTCCAAATATATAAACAATTACTATTCCCCAAGTCTGTAAATCATAATAATAATAATAATTTATACGTTAGGAATGAATTTTTTATGAAAAGCATATAGTATGAACCCGAGTTAGCTAGTAACATTTGAGTGTCTCAATTTGACCTATTAAGATATAAAAAACATGAAAGGAGCAATGGTTTGCTGGAATGAACTGATGATTAAGGATTTTTGAGAAATCGCGTTTTGCAACAGTGTTTCATGGATCTGAATAATGACTAAAAGAAGGAATATTTGTGAAAATGGTAAAATTTTGAGGAGAATTTTAGTGGCATAAAAGTGATAAATGAATGGTGAAAATTGATAAATTTTTTAGTGGGATAACTTTAAAAGCCATTAAAAGGTATGTTGATTAAGTGTGGCACACTTAAAGTGCCACTAAAAATATAATTTAAAGGCATAAATAATAAGTGCTACTAAAAGACGGGTCAAACAAATGTGACACACAAAAAGTGCCACTAAAACCTATATTAGTGGTACAAAAGTTAAATGCCACTAAAAGTGTGTGCCACTAAATGGCATTTTATTTGTAGTGAATCAAAGCAAGTAGGTTCGCCGAACCTACTAAGGTTCGTGGGCCAGACGAACCTCAGCCAAACCTCCACAAACCTATCTATAATTTACATATCTTCATAAGCAATCTATTAGAAACATGTACTAACACTACACCAAAATGAGCGACAGTTGATTCAAATGAACAGAAATTGATGAATAATGTGCAGCAAAACAAATAAACTCTCAAACTGTTTCTCTTCTTTTCCTAAATGAACATTGACACAGATCTACCTATTGCATTTGATCCTCAATGTGCAGAGAGCTTTTTCAAACCAAAATCACTTATGGTATGTGGACAGTGGAGGCTCTAGGCATATGACAGGATGCATATCCATCCTAAATAACTTCATTCCATAGAATGGAGGGTCTATCTCCTTTGGAAACAATGTAGAAGGTTGGATAGTTGGCTCTGCTTTTGTCCTTAGTGGAAAACTGCACTTTAAGGATGTCAGCTTAGTTGAAAACCTCAAGTATAATCTCTTGAGTGTTTCTCAATTAGTAGACAAAAACTATAGTTCACTTTTCACCAAGGACAGGTGTAAAATTCTTTCTCCTGAAATAAATTATAAAATAAAGGTCTTAATTGACCAACACACTCTGCTGACGACTAAGGGAACTAGGTATGTCTATGTTGTAGACATGACAAGTGATTCTCAAACATCCATTCCTACGTGTCTCATAGCCAAAACTCTGGCACAGAAGATTTAGCAACCTAAATCATCAAACTCTTCATAAGCTTTCTACCCTTTCATTAGTAAGAGGATTACCATCAAAATAATTTCATGTTGAAGGACAATGTGAATCTTGCTTAAAGGGAAAGCAACATGCATCATCACATAAGTCTATTGAGGAATCTAAAACTAACTGTCTCAATCTGCTTCATATGGATCTGTGTGGTCCTGCAAAGGCAGCTACTTTAGCCAGAAAGAAAATTGTTTAGTTATTGTAGATGATTACTCAAGACCTTGTTGGACCTTCTTTCTCTTCAGCGAAGATGAGACTGCGGATAAAATAAAAGCCCTTATCACTAAACTTGAAAGACAATTTGGTCTTCCTGTCAAGATAATTAGTAGTGATAATGGTACTGAATTCAGGAATCATGTTCTTGATGAGTTCTGCACTTCGAAAGGAATCCTTAGACAATATAGTGTTCCTAGAATTCCTTCTCAAAATGGAGTCATGGAAAGAAAGAATAGGACACTTATAGAGGCTGCAAGAACCATGCTTGCAGACTCAGGATTACCTTTGTCCTTTTGGGCTGAGGAAGTAAACACTGCTTGTTATGTTTTGAACAGAGTTCAAATTGTGAAAAGACATAACAAAACTGACTATGAGGTCCTTCACAAAATAAAGCCTCTCATTTCCTTTTTTTCAAAGTTTTTGGGTGTCCATGTTTCATTTTGAACTCAAAGGACTCCTTGTACAAGTTTGCTGCAAAAGTGAACTCTGGCTACTTTTGGGATACTCTAAAACTTCCAAAGCATACAGAGCTTTCAATATCAGGACTAGGATTGTTGAGGAATCCATTGATGTCAAATTCAGTGAATCTGCATCAACCTCCTCTTTCCCTTCTACTCCTGATGATTTGTTTGATCTTGAAAGCTTCACAAACACTCCTCCTACCTCTTCCTTATCTCCTTCTTCAAGTTCTTGCCAAACTTCTGAATATCTATCATCTCTTGAGGAGTTCTCAGTGTCTCAGTTCTTTTCTTCCATTCCTTCTTATCCAATAAATCTTTAAGATCAAAATGAACATGTATATACTTCCACATATCCAATAATTGATAATGCAACAGTAGATACCTCTGAACAAGCTCATTTTAACACATCTGAAAACTCTTTTGGCCCTGCTGAAAATTCATCTTCTTCTGATGTTGCTTTTGCTAGTAACTGTTTGGACACCATTCCCTTCAATAGAAACCACCTTCTAGAACAAATTCTAGGTGATTTAAATAAATGTGTTCAAAATAGGAGCCCAATCTTAAACTTTTGTCTTCGTGTTGCTTTCCTATCCCAAATTGAGACATCTAAGTGTTAAGAGGATCTCAAAGATAATAATTCGGTGGAAGCTATACAAGATGAACAGTTACAGTTTAAAAGACAAAACGTTTGGACTCTCTTCCCTTGCCCAAAGGAAAATACCCAATAGGAACTAGATGGGTATTTAGGAATAAAACTGATGACATGGGCATTGTAATAAAAAATAAAGCCATATTGGTTGTGCAAGGGTACTGCCAAGAGGAAGGCATTGATTATGATTTAACCTTTGCCCCTATAGCCGAACTTCAAGCCATAAGACTCTGCATTTGCTATATCCCAGAACATAAAGGTATTTCAGATGGATATAAAAAGTGCATTCTTGTATGGGACTATTAAGGAGGAAGTCTATGTCTGTCAACCACAAGGTTTTGATGATGTTCATCATCCTGACTTGGTTTACAGATTAGACGAAGCCCTATATGGTTTAAAACAAGCACCAAGAGCATGGTATGATACTCTCTCTCAATTTCTTCTTTCATATAAATTTTCTAGGGGAAACCATCGATAAGACTTTGTTCTTTAAGAGAGTAGATAAGGAACTTTTGTTGTTCCAAATCTATGTTGATGACATTATTTTTGGATCAACAAAACCTTCCTTATGAGAACAATTTTCAAAATTAATGTCTTCTAAGTTTGAAATAAGTGCTTTAAGTGAACTAAAAACATTTTTAGGACTTCAAGTCAAACAAACCCCTAATGGAACCTTCATTCATCAGTACAAATATGTAAAAGATCTTCTGAATAAATGTGAAATGAGTGATTGCAAAATTATTTCTACCCCCATGGAAACTGCACCTGGAATAACTCTAGATGAAAATGGTGAACCTGTAGATCAAATTCTCTATAGGTGCATGATTGGATCTTTGATTTATCTCACTGCATCAAGGCCAGATATCATGTATGCCACATGTGTGTGTGTGCAAGATACCAATCTGCCCTTAAACAGTCTCATTTATCATGTGTGAAAAGGATATTTAGATACTTAAAAGGTATCCGTGTACTAGGTATTTGGTATCATGCTAATCAATCTTGCAAGCTTCTTGCTTTTTCAGATAGTGATTATGCAGGATGTTCACTAACCAGGAAGTCTACCTCAGGAGGATGTCAGTTCTTTGCAAATTGCTTGGTCTCATGGCAAAGCAAAAAGCGAAAATCAGTGTCAAATTCAACTGCTGAAGGTGAGTATATTGCAGCAACACATTGCACAACCCAAATACGTAGGTTACAATACCAACTGCTGGAATTTGGAATAACAGAACTGAAAACACCCCTTTTAATAGACAGTGAAGCAGCCAAAAATATAATAAAAAATCCTGTATATTACTATAAAACTAAACACATAGAAATAAGGCATCACTTCATAAAAGGGTGTTTTGAAAAAGGACTAATTGTCCTAGAACATATATCTACAAGTGACCAAGTAGCAGACATATTTACCAAGCCCTTAGACTCTTCAACCTTTTTTCAAAGTTTGTTTACAAATTAGGCATGATAAATATGAGTTAATAAATTTATAAATATGGTTAAGAATGCATTTCTTAAACTTTAAATCATTATATAAAAGGATAATTCTCAAATTATCCTAACAACAGACAAAGGGAAAACCACTGATGAAACAACTGCGGTTCTTTTCTCAGTCGTTGTACCTAACCATGGATAGACTTCAGTGGTTATACTTTTGATAACCACTGCCTTATAGCTATCGTCGGTTATCATCCATCCGTTGTTACATTTTCGATATTCTGTGGTTTTACCACATACGTGGTTGTACCCGCGGTAACTTATCCGCGGTTAAATACCTATTCGTGGTTAAAATCTTTTTCACTCAGTGGTTATTAAGTCTTGATAATTACGCCTGATTTGTCTCTCAGTAATTATTCTAAAGACTTGACACCCTAAAATTAATAGATTTGACACTCATTAATTGTTTTTGCGGCTAAAATATCTTTCCCACTTCCCAATTCTACCCCTTGATCTTATTAACTACTGATCATCTTCCCCTTATTTAAATAAGTTGTTCATCTCTTCCGTAGTTGCATTCATCCGCTCTTAACCTAATTTCTCAAACACTTCATAATCACATTTGTGGTCTTGAAGTTCATCTTTTTCTAATCTCAAACTGGAAAGGCTGTTTATGGCGAAGGACAACTGCTTGTCTGGAATGTCATCTGGCTCGATGCATTTACACCGATCTTGTCTGAGTGTTCTCCTCATGATGATCGTGGTAACGGCAACGGACCTGGCTTCATTCCGAGACAAAACACTGTCTGTACATCAGGGTTTGCATGAAAGTATTGGTTTGTTTTTCTTTTTTCTCTCTCTTATGTATAAAGGTTTGTCCAATGGGTAAAAACCCTAAGGTAAAACTTTTAATTTTGTTATAAGTAGTGGCAGTTTCTCCTAATGAAACCGCACACACCTACAACGGTTATATTTTTCCTTATTTATCTCTTTGAACTTAAGGCAAAATTTGTAATCATGATCTATTCTCGAAACTGTTCTCTGATCTTTGCTGCTTCCATGGCGTCTGAAGCTTTGAAACTCAAGTCGGTTCATGTCACACCCCGAGCCGGCGGGCCGGATCGTTTGTCCCGTCGGGCGGAAGGTTCCCGGGGCGCGATATCGGGAGTGATAATCGTGATGATTAGATTGTTTACATAGCGTCAATGTTGAGAATAACTAAAGCACAATGACATTACACTAGAAGTTTACAAAGTTAAATTACAATTGTCAACGTTTGTTAATTTAACCAAGTAAATCTAACAAATGAATCATAAGTTTACTATCTTGCAACTGTACAAGATATCAAAAGTGATTCACAGTAATCAACAAAATATGTGCTTTCCAAAAACTACTAGGTCCTCTAACTGGCATCCTAGCATGCATTCCTGAAACCTTAGCTTAGTCCTGTACATCACCTGAGAAAGTTAATGTAGTTTAGTTTTTGAAAAAATAGCTTTTGCGAACCCTTTTTAGGTAACAACCTTAACCTCATTAACATCACGTGTAATATCCAGTTTGTTATGCTTATATATAGGGCATACGAAAGGGTAGAGCCTACAACCCGCCCAGGCGCCATCCCACCACATACTAAACCACATATTACATTGTTGTTAATGATAATTAAGCATTTTACCTACCACTCAATTTCATTTCAAAAGAATAGCCAATTACAAATCTTTTAGGTAACAACCCTAACCTCATTAACATCACCTGTATCATCTAACTCGGTATTCTTATATATAGGGCATACGAAAGGGTCGAGCCTACAACCCGCCCAGACGCCATCCCACCACATACTAAGCCACATAGGAAATTGTTGTTAATGATGATTAAGCGTCTTACCTATCTTCCAGTTTCGTTCCCATTATGGTTTAAAACATTTTGTTTAGAAGTCTAAAAACATGTATACATTAGCATTTACCAATCTCTTCGGTAACAACCTCAACCTCATTAACATCACCTTTATCATCCAACTCGGTATGCGGGCATACGAAACAATCGAGCCTACAACCCGCCCAGACGCCATCCCACCACATACTAAGCCACATAGGAAATTGTTGTTAATGATAATTAAGCATCTTACCTATCTTCCAGTTTAATTCCCATTCTAGTTTCAAACATGTATTCATGATTACCCATAACACTTGTAGAAATATAATATTAAATGCTTAGCTAAATCATTAATTAATCATTTAATTACAACTAAGACATGATGATTGGGCCTTGTTTGACTCATTCAATTAGACTTAGTTGATGGTGGTGTCCAAGTTGTACCGTCTCACACGTGGCCCATATCAGGGCATGACCCAAAATGAGTCTACCTGTATGCGTCGGGACTTTCATGTTTTGCCCATATAAGCTTGACCCTTAGGTCTACTGTACATGTCGGGACTTTAGGACATCCTTTGATTCTTGACCGTCTTTGTTCTCTTGATTTCGTTTGATAGTTTTAGTTATGCCCATATAGCTTCACTACAAGAGTCTACTATTTATGACGGGACTTTCCGTGTGTTACACGTGGTCTTGATTTACATACAACTGATATCCACCTTAGCTTAAACATTAATGATTTCATTAGATATTAATGATTTCATTATTTCATTGATTCACACACGGTTATGATTCCCTTGAGTCTTTTGATTTTGGTCTTTAGAATTCCATGATTTCCACAATGATTATAGATTCTTGAATAGGATCCTTAGTTTTACTAAACCACACACTAAATTAGCTTTCCTTGAATTTGATTCTTAGTTTTAGTTCTCTTGGTTACACTTTGAGTTTAGATTCTATGAATTCAAACTTGATGTACAAAGTGTTTGTTTTAGAGTTTTAGAATTTAAAGTATTACTCATGAGAGTAATTAATTTATTCTTTAGTTAATTCTGTATAACACATACCTAGACAGGAGTCTAGGAGTATAAACATGTATATATAAAACATACAATAAATAAAAGCATTTACGTAAAACATATTTAAATAAAAAGGTTTACGCATGCTTGAACTCACATGTGTTGCTATGTATTGAATTATCACAAAATGTGCGCTCGTTACTTGTGGCTTATGTATCTTCAGTACCTGAGTTGTTTTAAAAGGATTCGCATACGATAAGTATTTATAATCGTTGTATCTAGGGTCTGGTCTCGGTGTGCAACTAAGTGTCCTATGTTACTAGTGTGTTTCTTGAATTCCTTCTATCTAGTCTAAAGTATCACCCATAACTAACCCTAATCCCACAGTATTCATTACAAGTCTTTAGTTAAAATATTTTTAAGTTAATTCATTTTAAGTTGAACATTTATTTAGAAAAATCATTTAATTAATTTAATAGGATTTATAAGTAAATTTTCTTTTATTGAAAACATAATTTATTTAAGAAAAATATGATTTACACATGATGGGCTTGAGTTAATCTCATTGGATTAACCTCGGCCCATTACTAGCTTTTGATTTCCAAATGCTTCTTTGATCAATTCTTTGTATAACTTGTCCTAGGTAATTCAAGTGAATTACCTAGATTAGTTACATGTCTTTATGAGGTTTCCTAAGGTATAGGTGTTAATAATTAAATTAACACTTAGCCTTAGTTTATTGTTAGATCCTCATGATTTGCCAACTGAATTCCCAAGTGTGTTGCAATAAATTAATAGATGTCAACAATACGTAATTAAACTGTTTGTATGATTAAGAAACCCATTTTCTTAGAAAACCCTAATTCCTTATCGAAATAAACACATGTATCATTAACCATCCATATTAAAGGTTAAGCCCCATTGTTACTATGATAAACCCTTAGTTTAATGCCTCATGATGAAACCAAATTCACCCAAATTTGGTTGCATGGGAATGGAAACCCTAATATCCCTTTCCATGCACACACACTAAATGCATGCACACACCTAAGGATTTCCCATGCATACATCTACATAGCCCAAATCTATGCATTCCTTGCATGTCAAGATGGGCCGAGACAATCCTGGATCGGAAGTGTCTTGGCCGAATGATTCGACCGAGCGAATGGAATGATGGTCGAAACAAACATGACCGAGAGAATGAGCCTATACCGAATGGAAGTGTGCGAATGGGCTTGGGCGGTTCGAATGGTTGTTGACCGAAGCATGGGCCCGACCGAATAGCATGGGCCGACAGAATAGCCATGGGCCGACCGAAGGAGCCTGCTTCGGCTCTTGACCCTTTCGGCCGAGTGAAGGCAATCGGTCCATTCGTTGCGCTGTGGGTTCCCATTCGGCCAAGTCGATTCCCACATGCGCAGCCATGAGTTTCATGCTAATCATCCAGAGATTGAAGTGGGTCTTGTTCCTACACCATACTAAGGTGCTATAATGTGAATCCTATGGATTAAAATGGGTTAAAACCGGTCTGTAAGGGGGCCGATCCAAAGGGTTTCAAAAACCCTAAAACCGAACTTAATCTTGATCTTTACCTCAAATCGGTTGGATCCAAGCTCAGAGCCTTTGTACTTTCGTGATCTACAAGTGATAGTGGTCGTTTTGACACCAAAAACACTTGATTTCGTGGAGAAATGAGAGATTTAGAGTTTAAATTCTAGTGAGAGAGTGTAGAGAGGGAAAGTGACGGTGGTGATAAGAGAGGATGGGTGGTTGGGGAAGAAGGAGGGCATTAATGCCCTCATAAATGCTTAAAAACAACCCGGGTGTGTTCGGTCTCGATCGGTTTCGCTCGTGTTCGCGTAAAACGTCGTTTTCTTTCCATTTTCGTAACAAAACTTCTCGGTTTTAAAACAAGAGTTTATAAAATTATTTTAGATGGTTATTCCTAGTAAATTAAGTAAATATCTTTCATTTATTTTAAATTTTCAGAAATATTTAATTTACTGTTTAAAATCGAATCGTACAGTCGTCGCACATATTTGTTTGAATCGTCACCCGTACAAATACGACGATAACTACACTTTTCAATATGGTTTTCTAATTATTGGATATCATTCAGAACATTAAACTTTCTGATATATTCGTACATATCGTCACCTATACGAATAATCCGTCAATTTAGCATTCACGTAACGACATCCACATTGTTTTGTTTTGTAAAGCCTCACATACGTTTACACATAATAGAATCCTAACAATCAATCACATGATGGTTCTGTATTGTCACGTAATTATCTGACTCATGAACCATAATTCTGAGTTTCGTTTCTGAAATGTTTCTGAATCTGTTCTATGATAACCTGATATGCTAGTGATATATGAACGACAACTGAAATGTATACTTGATTCACTGTTTACGTCACTGTGTTGATCACCGTTCCAGTGACGTTTTGGGCACCGATGTTACTGTCTCCCCTTGTTAAAGAAATTTTGTCCCGAAATTTAAGAATTATTATCTGGTGCGGTTTCTCTGTAAACAATTGAGGATACTTGAGCTTCATGTGATCTTGTGTTCCCAAGTAAACTTGGCTCTGCGCTTCAAATTCCAACGAGCCTTAACAATCGGAGTACACCGTCGCCTTAGTTGTTTAACCTTGCGAGCCATAATCTTCGAAGGTTCTTAGATAAAGTGTAAATGTTCGTCCAGGTGAATTCCTTCAGCTGGTATGACGAAAGATTCATCAGTAAAGCATTTCTTCAATTTCGAGACGTGAGACACGTCATGCACTCCACCGAGATCATGTGGTGATCTCAGTCTGTATGCTACCGGACCAATTCGATCAATGATCTTGAATGGTCCCACGTATCGCGGTGCTAGTTCGCCTTTCTTTTCAAAACGGCTTACACCTTTCTCTGGGGATACCTTTAACTTGACATGGTTTTCTCCACTTGAAATTTCAACGGCTTATGCCATTTATCGGCTTAGCTCTTCTGTCTGCTCCTTGTTGTCTGTAGCCTTTGTTGAATCTAAACAATGTTGTCAATAGTTTCTCGACTAAGCTCTGGTTTAGTTGTTTGATTATCTCCTATCTCAGTCCAACAGTTCGGTAACCAACATTTTCGGCCATAACAAGCCCCGAATGGTGTGCATGCAATGCTACTATTATAACTGTTGTTGTAGGAGAGTTTGATAAGTGGCAATTGAAATCCAAAACACAGGTTCTCAACATGCCCTCTAGGGTTTGAATCATGCATTCGTTTTGACCGTCCGTTTGAGGATGGTAAGCTGTACTCGGATTCAAGTGCGACCCTAGAGACTCCTGTAAAAATTTCCAGAACCTTGATGTGAACCTGTTGTCTCTATCTGATACAATAGACAATGGTACATTGTGAAGGTCTCACGCTTTGGCAAGAAAAGGGCAGATTTTTGTCAATCGATCATTGATGATCCAAATGGTATCATGACCACTGGAAGTGCGGGGTAGCTTGGTATTGAATAAGTCTGGTTCGTGTGCTTTCTTAAGAATAAGTCTTCTTGATTTATCTACCGCCAGAATCCACCCAATATTTTGGTAGTAGGTATTTCATCCGGTTTCATCTCAAGCTGTTTTTCTGCTCTACCATCTGACACTCTCCTTAAAGTTTTCATATGTGGCTCTAACGACTCTAGGTCTTGATCGTCCGATCGAGATCCTTAAGTCACACATGGTGAATTTTTAGGTTATTTGATATAACCATATACATACTTCACCACCTGTTACATCTGTTCCCAGCTATGAAAGTGTACTTTATATGTTGGGGGAGGTCTACCTAAAATATGGTGGTCCTATTAGGATAAAGTTAATGATTTATCTTTTAAGTAATCCAATACACATCTCTGAGATGATGTATATTTACCTTACTTCTACCCAAAAGTCGTGTGACTTATGGGGCTTATTGCAACTGTTGTTCCAATTGTTGCTATTCTTAGCCTAACTTCACACTTGGAGAATTGAGCATAGAGTTGCTCTTTCTTTAATAGTTCTAGAATCTTCCTGGGATGTTGTTCGCGTTCTGCCTTGCTCTTAGAATGAATCAGTAAGTCATCCCCAATGATAATGACAAACTGATCCAGATACAGCTTGCACACTTGGTTCATGAGGTCCATGAAAACAGTGGGTGCATTTTTCTATCCGAAAGGCATTACCGTAAACTCGAAATGCCCATACCTCATTCGGAATGTTGTATCTGGCATATCTTCGTCTTGTATTCACAACTGATTTCCCCTGATCTACTTAGCTAGTTTAGCTATTATCACAACATAGTTCTACCATTCATCCTGTCCTAACATCCTAGAATCGGGGTTCTCTAAATCAAGTGATTTGATTTCTATTAGGTCTAGGTGACAAAGTGACTCCTTACACACTATCTTTAGCTTTTGAATTTCTACGGCCTTTTAGTACTCTAGTTAGATAAGGTTCCTTTCCTAATTATAGTAATTAGACTGTAATTAAGAATTACCCTATCTTTATTTGTTTACCTAGCGTTTATTTGACCTAAGGCTTCCTTATGTTACTATTCCTATTATCTAATTGGCACCGAGTTTGCTTACGGTTACCTTAGACTTATGGTTTCTCAAGCCACGCGGAGTATGCATTTCGTATTAGCAAGCCAATAAATGATTTAATGTAACAGGATGAAATATGTACACCTATGGGGTCATCCCACCCCAAAATTGCATCAGAAGCTGGTAGAGTAACCATTTCCTCAGAATGTGCAGGATCTGCAGAAGATACCTTCACGGCAGTCTCGTGCAACGTGTTCAGACATTCTGCACATATAGCAATCCTTGCTGTGTCAAGGAAGGGGATATGTAGTGTTTCCAAGGTTCTGATTATGAGTCGGGGGATTATTACAATCACGACTCCAATGTCCCTTCCTCCCGTAATTCAGACAATGTTTGTACAGTTTATTCTCGACATGGTGAAGACCGCACGTCGCACATAAAGGAAATTTGCCCGCATTCCGTTTTCATATTAATTCCATCGAAGATCTGAATTGATGATCCCAATGGCCCATCTTACCACAACGGGTGCATGTTTGCATGGGGTTTCAGCTCGGTGGTGATAGTGGCAGCTATTGCAAAGAGGGGCTTTTCTAGCATAACGCTTACGAACCTCTGACTCTGGAGCAACGACCATTTGGCAAAGGGGAACGGCCTCCGTGTAGATTATAGGGTCTCTTGATTTCTTAGAACGACACCGCTTTCGCTTCTTGCTTGTTTCTCCTTTCTAGGATCAGATGTTCTCATTTGATCAATAATAGATTATAGCAGCGGAATTCAAAGATGAATTAGCTCAATATTAGCAAGAACAAAGTAAATTCAATCAAACAGTAAAGAACAAGTTTGTTATAGAAAGAGAAATTCTGCAAAAGAAATAATTCATTCAATCGCACTAACTTCGTTACCAATACAAAATGTCAACTGCCCTTATATAGAAACAGTGACGTCTGATGTTGTCACATGATGTTGACACCTAACAGACAAAAGATAACTACTGATTTAACTAAACTACTAAGAATGTCTACAACATCTGAAGACATTCTCTTACAACTACTGAAGACATAAAACTACTTAATTAAGACTACAACGTCTGATGAGTAAAATACTCATCAGACTTTTTACAAGTACTGAATGAAAACTACTGAAGACAAAACGAAACACCACAACATCTGAAGACTTACACTTCAGCTGTTGTATATAACTTCAGATCTTGTAACTTCTGCAAAGTGAATGTCAGCCGTTGTGTTCTTCTTCAGTTGTTGTAAGTGTTGTGAGACTTAGAGATTTTTCTGATCAGGCTCATTGGTTCTTTTAGTCCAACAAATTCCCCCTGAACCAATGTAGCCAAAAACCTCTAATTTATTGATTGTCTCACTTATTTTTATCCCAGGCAGAATGATTTGTCTTTTTCTTTGAGATCAGTATCAAAATGACCAGTTTAAGTGTATGCCTGATAATCAACAGCTTCTAAAAATCTAACAGACAAAATATGAGAGGGAACTCCATTGGGGAAATGGACTATGAGCATTAACCCCTCTCATTGAAGCTATTGATCATATAATAACCTGAATGACTCCCTTACATAGGCTTCAAGCAAAATTACCTTCTCTTCTGGAGTCAGCCTTTCAGGTTCACCTTCAAAGAATGACTCAGGTCCATAATACTCAGATAAGTACCTGGCCGTTGTCCCATCATGTAGCTCCACTCTGGTTATCTCTCTGTAAACAAATTCATCTGGATGCTTCCCTTCCAGAAATAAGGGAAGCTCATTTTGCTTAACTCCTTCCAGCTTTCTGTACATTAATCCTTTCTTGATCATCTTGTTTTCTATGAACTTTGGAGCTTTCAAACCAGAGTTGTACACACTCTTAAAATCACTAATTATCTCCCAAGGATCAAGTACAGACCCTAACATAATATCAGCACTTAATACCTTCTTGATCCTTCTAGCATAAGCAGCTGGAGCCTCTCTCTTGTGGATCCTGTTAATGATTCTTGGATCAGGCCACATCCTAATCTGTTCCTTCCTATACTAATATGTGAACCTCAGAGCATACAACCTTTGGGCTTCTTTCTTCATTGCTATAATGGTTGATGTCTGAGGATATTCCTTGTCAACCATTCTTAAGATGTGCTCATCATGCTTTTTCTGGTTCTCTTCCTCTTCAAGCTTAACTTTTACTGCCAACCTTTGAGATTCTGGTGTAATCTTTGGATGTTGTCCACACACCAGAGGCTTTTCAGGCACATAGTTGGCAGGTAAGGTTACTTTATTCTTTTGAACAACCAGTTCTGAACCAGTTTTTGATGATTCAGGCTTTTGAATTTTTGCTTTAATTACAGTGGAGATAGGAAGCCTGTCTTCCTCATCAGATTCCTCCTCTTCTTGAATCCTTAAGAATCTCCTTTTCTTGGGAGGAGCACCAACATCAGCAACTTGAGTAGATAATTTTGTGAAAGGAGTTACTTGCTTTTGAACATCAGATATATCAATTCCAATATCTTGCTCAACTTCACCCATCTGAATTTGATCTTTTTGTGCTTGCATTTCCTCTTGTTCAATTTCTTGTGATTCAGAGGTTGTAACCTCTTCTGCTGTTACTTTCTCAACATTGTCCTCAACTTCTTTATCACCAATTTCTTCAATTTCCTTTTCCACATTCTCTATATTAACTTGCTCAACCTCCTCCTCAGCAACAGTATCAACCTCAGCAGGTTTATTCTTCTTTTGTCTCTTGTATGTAACTTGAATAGCTGGAGACCTTTCAGAAGCAATATCTTCATCTCTTTGCCTTTTAGAAGCTGAAGCTGTGACTGAGTCTGTTCCTAACTCCTCCTTTTTGGCTGCAGGGGAAGAAGGAGTGTAAGGAGAAGTAAGCTTGGCAGTCACAGCATCATCTACCATTTGCTGGATTTGAGATTGTGAGGGTAGCCTCTCATCAAGGGCTTGGGTGATGATGTTCTTTAGTAAGGGAGTGATGAGAGGTATAACAGTGAGAAGGGCAGCAACTAATGCCTCTGGGGGCCTGGAACCCAAAGGATTAGTGCCTGAAGCAGAGGCTGGTGGCTTGTTAAATTGTGGAGTAGAGGTGGAAGTGTTTGTGTGACCTTCAAGATTAGAAGGTGCCATCTGTGGGGTAATAGGGGAAGATGGACTTTCGTCCTTGGACATCTTGGTGAGTAGCTCACTGAGCCTACAGACCTCAGCCTCAAGGAGTTTGTTCTGTTGCAGAACATCAGCAAGGGTCCTTTGGTCATCATTAGCCTTGGCTAAATCATCTGACCTCCTGAGAGTATCAGGATCTACCTGAGTTGAGTGTGGCTCAACATGATCAGGTGCCCCTTTTTCTTGGAACTGGGGACTTCCAACCTCAGGGGTAATCCCTTCATCAGTTGTTGCCTCTGACAGGGTCTTAGCTATGTTACTACTATCAATCACTCCAAATGATGGAGGTGAAGAAGTAGCAGCCCTGTCAGATATCAGAATCTCTCTTTCCACACTAGGAGATCTGATTTGGTAGTCAAAATCCTGTGGGTTATCAGAGACACTTTGATCCTCCCCCTCAATGTTGGAGCTAATCCCAGTAGTGATAGGTGTCTGGGTGGGGATAGGAGTGTTCAACTGATCCAGGATATGTTCAATGACAAAAGTTGGGCTTTGTTGGGTGGTTTCCATAGGATTTGGCTGTGAAACAGAGTGCACCCGGGGAGATTGGTGCTGTTCAATAGAAACCTTTTCAAATGAAAGAGGTTCTAGAATTGTGTCTGCCCCTTCAATGGTTGCACCAGGTTCCTGTTGAGAGGAAGCCTGGGCGGTTTGAGCTGGTGGAGTCTGATGGACCACTGGTTGACTACTTCCAGTGGCCATTTCATGCCTTGGTGAAGCATGGGCAGACTCAGGGGACTCATTTCCCTGAGCAGCCTTTTTGGGCTTTTTGGAGTGAGGGTTGGTGGGGACTTTATATTTGTATTTGTAAGTGGAGACTGTGGGTTCCCTATGCTTGGGTTTTAGCTTTCGGGCAGCCTCTTTGAGAGTGAGGTTGGAGTTGTGTCGGGAATATACCTCCAACAGAACTGCTGGAGCAGATATCCCCTGACCAACAAGGCCACTGTGCTGTAACTGTTTTTCTATGATGGCCATGATAAATCGGGGATAAAGTTGCCATCTAGAAGAAACAGGCTTAGCAGCATGTTCAGTGAATTCTGAAAACAAAATTTGTGAAAAATTTAGTTTTTGAGATTCCAGAATTGAATACAATAGCTGTTGCCACCTGGAGGACATCTGGTCCCATGAAGAAGATTTCGGAGCCAAGCAAATGTTGATCATGTGAAATATCAGGCGCTCCGGATCATTGAAATGCTTCTTGTATAGAGTTGAATCGCTTAAATCACCTTGGTATTCATGACTTGTGAAACAGAGGTCAGTTAAGTTCTTTGGGAATTGCGTGACCAAGTTCGCATCATCAAGGTGGAGAACCTCCCTTAGTTCAGCTGGGCTGATGTGCACATTATGACCATTTACTGTTGAACGAAGAGATATCACACCAGTGCCAACATTGATGAGTTCTACATTCATCCAGAATTGATGAATGGATTCGACATGAAGTGTTGGATTTATGAGAAAGGCGGTTTGGAATTGTGATGCATTCATTAAGTCAACTACTTCATCAAACTTGGACCAGAAAGAGGATTTTGTAAGATAAGCGACGGAGTTATGACGAGGTTTCAGGTTCATGGTCGCCATGGATGCAAAGACTTGAGAGGGAAGATATGTTTTTGAAAAAGGTTGAAAGTTCTGAGGAATTGATAATGAAACAACTGAAGAAGGTTTGAGTTAAATAGGGAAAACAGCAGAGGTTGAAACATCTGAAGAGTAAAGTTACTCATCAGATGTTGTCGACAGATATTGCTCATCAGTTGTTTTCAGCAGTTGCTCATCAGACTTTGTGAAAAATATGTTCATCAGAACTTGTGAACATTTTGGTCATCAGACTTTGTGAAAAAATATGTTCATCAGAACTTGTGAACATTTTGGTCATCAGACTTTGTGAAAAAGCTGTTCATCAGAACTTGTGAACATTTTGGTCATCAGACTTTGTGAAAAAGTTGTTCATCAGAACTTGTGAACAGAAGTTGTTCATCAGTATTTGTGAGAAATGTGTGACCTTCAGTACTTAGTGAACCAACACCCATCAGTACTTGTAACTTAGAGTATTGGTAAAGGTCAAAGCTTTCCTGGAATCAGTACTTCTGATATTTATCAGAATTTACTGAAAATATCAAAAATTTCAAGGTAATAAAGAAAAAATTTTATTAAAAATTGAATATTTTTGGATTTTTGTAAAATTTAAAGTTTATTTATTGAAAAAACCAATCTATTCAAGTTGCAGCATACCAAGCCTAAGAACTAAATTTTGAAAAGTGGAGGTGTCTAAAGGCTTAGTAAAGATGTCTGCAAGCTCATCAGCACTAGGAACAAACTTTGGATCAATCAGACCCTTTTCAAAACAATCTCTTATAAAATGATGTCTGATCTCAATATGTTTGGTCCTAGAGTGCTGAACTGGATTCTTGACAATACAAAGAGCTGAGGCACTATCCATTAACATTGGTGTCTTAGACTCTTTGATGCCATAATCCAATAGTTGAGTTTGAAGCCAGAGAATTTGTGAAGTACAACTTGCAGCAGCAATGTACTCGGCTTCAGCAGTGGAAGTGGCCACAGATGTTTGTTTCTTACATTGCCAAGAAACCAGACAGTTTCCTAGAAACTGACACCCACCAGATGTAGATTTTCTTGAAAGTTTGCATCCTGCATAGTCACTATCAGAAAAAGCAACCAGCTTGCAGGAATGTCCAGTGGAATACCATATTCCCAGTGATTGAGTACCCTGTAAGTATCTGAAAATTCTTTTAACAGCAATCAAGTGAGATTCTTTAGGTGCAGCCTGAAATCTAGCACAAACACATGTAGCAAACATAATGTCTGGCCTAGATGCAGTCAGATACATCAAGGAACCAATCATACATCTATAAAGAGTTTCATCAACTGAGTTACCTTTCAAATCAGCATCAAGTTGTGTGGTGCTGCTCATGGGGTTAGAACATGGTTTACAGTTTTGCAAGTCAAATTTCTTTAACAACTCTTTTGTGTATTTGGATTGGTGAATAAAAATTCCATCAGGATTTTGTTTGATTTGAAGACCCAAGAAAAACTGTAATTCCCCCATGGCACTCATTTCAAAATTTTTGGTCATTAACTCAGTGAAATCAGCACACAACTTTGGATCAGATGAAGCAAATATAATGTCATCAACATAAATTTGAACAAGTAGCTTATGCTGTCCTACATTCTTTATGAATAAAGTTTTATCAATGGAGCCTCTAGTGAAGTTATTTTTGAGGAGAAAAGTGGATAGAGTGTCATACCAGGCTCTAGGTGCTTGTTTCAGCCCATAAAGAGCTTTATCAAGCTTGTACACCCAATCAGGATGTTTATTGTCCTCAAAGCCTGGTGGTTGGCACACATACACTTCCTCTTTTATTTTACCATATAAGAAAGCACTTTTGACATCCATTTGAAAAACTTTAAGTTTGTGTAAGGCAGCATATGCTAAGAACAACCTAATTGCTTCTAGTCTGGCTACAGGGGCAAAAGTTTCATCATAATCAATACCTTCTTCCTGAGAGAACCCTTGTACAACCAGTCTAGCCTTGTTCTTAATTATTTGACCATTTTCATCTGTTTTATTCCTAAACACCCATTTTGTGCCTTTGCACACTTACCTGGAGGTAGAGAAACCAGCTCCCAAACTTGTTGCTTCTTGAACTGCAACAACTCCAACTGCATTGCCTCCACCCAGCCATTGTCTCTAAGTGCTGTGTGATAGTTCTTTGGCTCTTGTTGACTGACAAATAGAGCATAGAGACAAAAATTTGATAATTGACTTCTTGTTGAAACACCAGCAGAAATGTCACCAAGAACTTGAGATAATGGATGATCCTTCAGTTCTTGATATGGAATAAGATCAGTGCAAGTGTTTGCTGGAGGTCCAGATGCTGCAGTTGATGAAGATTCAGGGAACAAAGCAGCAGGAATTTCAAATGATTGAGAAGATGCTAGAATTTCATCAGCATTGGTATTGAGTGGAACAGCTGGAGCAGGAAGAGCATCAGATTTGGCAGATATAGGCAGATTATCACTAAATCTGAATAAATGAGTACTTTCATCTTCATCATCTTGACTTCCTTGTGTGGTTTCATCTGCTTCACCAATAGACTCAACAGGGAATTCATGTTGCAAGATGTTAAGATCAAACATCTCAGCAGGATTTTGAGGAATGGAATCTTTGGGACATTCATTGAATTTAACATGAAGAGTTTCTTCAACAATCTTTGTTCTACAATTGAACACTCTATAAGCCTTGCAAGTTGAAGAATAGCCAACAAAATAACCTGCATCAATTTTGGAATCAAATTTAGTAAGTTGATCTTTGGTGTTGAGGATATAACATGGACACCCAAAAGCTCTGAAGAAGGAAATCAAAGGGGTTAGAGAGTGAAGTATTTCATATGGAGTTTTCAACCATCTTTGATTTACCAGAACCCTGTTTGCACATAGCAAGCTGTGTTAACAGCTTCTGCCCAGAAGGTCAGTGGCAAACCAGAATCAACAAGCATTGTTCTGGCAGCTTCAATCAAAGTCCTATTTTTCCTTTCTACAACTCCATTTTGTTCAGGAGTTCTGGGAATACTGTACTGCCTCTGAATTCCCTTTGACAAATAAAATTCATCCAAAATGTGATTTCTAAATTCTGTGCCATTATCACTCCTTACAAACTTGACAGGAATAGAATATTGCTTTTCAACATACAACACAAAGTTCATAATAGCCTTGGCAACCTCACCTTTTGAGTGCAAGAAGAAAGTCCAGACAAACCTTGAGTAGTCATCTACAATAACTAGACAATACTTCTTCTTTGCCATATACATTATCTGAACTGGCCCAAACAAATCCATGTGCAACATGTTCAAACAACCAGTGGATTTGGAATCTCCAATTGGAGGAAAAGAGACTTTGTGTTGCTTTCCTTTCAAGCATGCAGTGCAATTCTCATCACAACTAAAATCCTTTAAGGGAAGACCTCTAACCAATCCATGTTTCACCAATTGATTCATGTTTTTGATGTTCACATGACCTAATCTTCTATGCCACAGATTGGATTCCTTGAAAGAAGCCTTAGAGAATAGACAAGGATGACCCTTAATAGAGATTTTCTTTGATAAATCAAAGGCATATACCTTTCCCACTCTGTTAGCCTTAAGGAGTGTATACTCATCTAAGACTTTGCCAATCAGAGGCAACACATCAGAAGATGAGATCCTACAGTCTTGCTTGGTGAAAAGAGAAATATGACCCTTATCACGCATTTGACTAACACTCAGAAGATTATACTTAAGATTCTCAACATGATTTACATCATCAAACCTAATCTCACCATTTGTCACAACACCTTTCCCTATAATGTAACCCTTAGCATCATTTCCAAAGGACACAAATCCTTTCCTTCCAGTAAAATAGTTATGAAGGAGAGATCTGCTCCCAGTCATATGCATGGATCCTCCACTATCAACATACCAGATGCTATTTTGGCATGCTGAAGGACCCTGCATACATCAACACACTTAGTTAGACTTTTGGACCCAAACCATTTTGGTTTTGGGTCTGTTAACACATGATGAAACAGAAGTAACATTTTCAGTTGAAGCAACACTTGAAGTAGTCTTATCAGAAGATTTTGCCTTAACTTTTGATTTTGATTTCTTCTTGTGAAATGAACCAACAGATGCCTCTGCTAGATTAACTTTTCCTAGCAGTTGTTGCATCATTAGCATCAGTTGATTATGGTTTTGAGTCAAAATTTTGATTTCATCAGACACATCAGAACTTGATTTTTTATTTTTGTGTTGTATCATCTTAGTGTCTTTAATTGATGAAGAAACTTTCAAGTGTTGTTTCTCTGAATCTGGAACAATCCCTTTTCCTTTCTTGGATGTATTTGATTTATTTTCTTGTGAGGATTTTCCAGATTTTGAAACTACGGATGATTCAGGTACAAACTTGGAACTAAATTCATTTTTCATTTTGAGTATGTTCTTGTTTTTATGCTTTATTTTGTTGAGTTTAGAACCTTTTCTGTACCAGCATTCATCAGTGGAATGATTAAACAACCTACAAATTTCACAAGGCACCCTCTTTTTCTTTTCCTTGTGAGTGTCTACAAGTACTGATGACTTAGATATAGATTGTTTGTTCTTCAGAACATCTGAAGCATCAGTATTTGTAGCCAATTTGACAACAGCTGATGTGTTGACAACTTCTGAAGAGTTATTCTTCAGCACTTGTCGATCAACACATTCATCATCAGCAGTTGTTGCAATATCAACTTTTTCCACAACTGCTGATGAGTGACTCTGACTTATCAGAAGCCGTGCATCTTTCTCTCCAGTGCCATGCCCATCTGATTCAATCAGTTTTAAATTTAATTCATTTGAAACATTTTCATCAGAATCAATCTCAATTAAAACACTATCCTGACATGTTTCACCCTGGATAACATTTGTACATCCATTAGAATAAGAATAAGTTTCAATTTCCACTGTTTCATACTCAAATTTGCATGCACTTGACTCACTTCCAATTGATTCTTCAGCATCAGATTGTTCTGAAGATTTGGTGGATTGGTATACATTGTCCCCTTCAGACTCACAGTTAAGATTTTTTGGTGAATAATCAACTGGAGGGGCGGTATGATTGTATCCAATACCAAACCTCACATTTGATGCTGTTTGCTTGTTTAACAACAACTCAAACCCCTTGCAAGATTCAACCCATTTTTCACACTCTACTTGGGTTGCTGCAAGTGTTTGTTTCAGATCATTGTGTTTTACAAGCATGACTTCCACCCTGGCCTTTTCATCAGACAACTGACACTTGAGTTTATAAATTTCAGACTCTTTTTCATTCAAAACTTTCTCAAATTCATTTTTATTCTTAGTCATGACCCTTTCTAAATCCAACTTCTCATTGATTAATTCAACATTTGTTTCTCTGATAGAAGCAAATGCTGAAATACATGATTCTGAACACAACTGGGCTTTTGATTCAAATGATACCTGAGATGTTGAAGAAGTTGAACTTGAGGTGTCAGTTGAATCAATAGCCATCAAGGCAAGATTCCCAAATGGGTTATCTCCACCATGTGGACCAGCTTCAGAGTACAGCTGTATATTGAAATCAGATAAGTCATCAGGTAAACTACTCCAATCAGCTACTCCAGGGGTGAAGAAACTCTGATGCTGTTGTTGTTGAGATTGTTGATTGGTTTGAGGCATGTAAAAGCAAGGATATGGATATGGCATAGGAATTTGTGGAACAAAGTGGGCTGGATAAAATTGTTGTTGACTGGTTCCAGAAGATTGTTGTCCTTTGTTTGATGTGTTATTGCTTGGAAAAGTCACAAAAGGTGCAGAAGAGCTAGATCCAGTAGATTTGCACTCTCTAGAAAAATGACCAAGCCTGTGACACTTATGGCATCTCAACTTCCCTTTGTCAAAACCAACTTTGGTTTTGCCAGATAATCCAGGGAATTTTCTTCCTGTTCTTTTGTAGAACTTTTGAGATCTGATGTTGATTAATGCCATTTGACTCAAAATGTCCATTTCCTCTAGATCATCATCTGGGATTCCTTTCAAGTCATCCATCACAAAACACAAACTATCACCATAATTTCCTGCATTACCATCAACTCCCACAAAAGCATGTTCAGTATTGTTAGTAGAAAAATCAATATGTTCATCATAAGAACATTCAGACCCATTAAACTCTGACTCTTGACCAATCAATGCAGTGTTACCAGGAACAAAATCATCAGCAAGTTTTCCAGATGAAGACAGTTTTCTCTTCTGTTCTACCTCTCTCTCAAAAGTTAAAAGTTTCCCATGGAGTTGGGTGAGAGATAGATTCTCTAGATTTGCATTAGAGCGTAAGACAATTGTATATGTGTCCCATCTCTCAGGCAGTGATCTAAGAAATCTGTTGTTCATCTGACTATTTGTATATTCCTGCTTAACCATTTTCAATTCAGAAATCAGACAAGAGAATCGCTCAAACTGCTGAGTCAGTGACTCACCCTTTCTATGAGAGAATGTCTCATACTGTTGAGCAAGGATTTCTCTAGTATTTGCTAAAACCTCATCAGTTCCACCGAATTGTTCTTTCAGTGCAACCCAGAGATCATGAGCAGTATCATGATGCATCAAGCCTGAATAAATCTCATTCGGCAAAGCCATGGCCAAAATACCATGAGCTTTTGCATCAATTTCAAACAGTCTAATATCCTCATCCGAATACATATTCGAAGGTTTCGGAATCATGAGTTTAGTTTCAGGATCAGTGATCATGGGTTTATACGGACCATGCACTACAGATTTCCAACATCCTGCACTGTTAATCGACAGGTGATGTAGCATTCTGCGTTGCCAAATGTTGTACTCACTCCGAACAAGCATCGGAGGCTTGGTTGCGGAGCCTGTATTGTGCGGATCATTGTTTGGAGTTGTCATAATCACAGATTCAAACAATTTCACACGAATTAATGCAAATTTCAATCAATTGAATCAAAACAGATTGATATTGAAAGACAAATCAACAGAAGTTAACAGAAAACTTCAATCTATAACAAATTCTTACTAATCGGCTAATTCGATCAACTTAGAGAACAAAATTTGAGCAGTTTCAGAGATCAATTGTTTAATCGATCAATGATTAACCCGCTCTGATACCAATTGTAGGATCTGATGTTCTCATTTGATCAATAATAGATTATAGTAGCGGAATTCAAAGATGAATTAGCTCAATATTAGCAAGAACAAAGTAAATTCAATCAAACAGTAAAGAACAAGTTTGTTATAGAAAGAGAAATTCTGCAAAAGAAATAATTCATTCAATCGCACTAACTTCGTTACCAATACAAAATGTCAACTGCCCTTATATAGAAACAGTGACGTCTGATGATGTCACATGATGTTGACACCTAACAGACAAAAGATAACTACTGCTTTAACTAAACTACTGAGAATGCCTACAACATCTGAAGACATTCTCTTACAACTACTGAAGACATAAAACTACTTAATTAAGACTACAACGTCTGATGAGTAAAATACTCATCAGACTTTTTACAAGTACTGAATGAAAACTACTGAAGACAAAACGAAACACCACAACATCTGAAGACTTACACTTCAGCTGTTGTATATAACTTCAGATCTTGTAACTTCTGCAAAGTGAATGTCAGCCGTTGTGTTCTTCTTCAGTTGTTGTAAGTGTTGTGAGACTTAGAGATTTTTCTGATCAGGCTCATTGGTTCTTTTAGTCCAACATCCTTACACCAATATTTCAGTTTCCGTGATTGTTTTCGGGTAGCATCGAGTGTTCTGATCACCGTTCATGACTTGAGTGATGATTCAAGGGAGAACCGTCATCAACTATTCAGTGACTAGGGTTGCGAGTGCAACGGTTGCTGGGTCCATCTCCTATGTAGGAGAAGGTGGTGATGGTTGTCTTCTTGGTGACGTTCTGCTTATACCCGAAAGAACATCGGTTAGCGTAAAGACCGAATGTAAAAGACACAATGCAAGCTTAAATCCTATCTCACGAAGTCTTCTAAACACCCCGACTATGATGAGGTCATCGACATTTTGGTAAACTCCTTTGCTCACACTGCTCTTACTCTCGACCCTCCTATTTCTGAGTCTGCCCTAAATCAGTTTTGGGTGAACTCGGCTTTGGTGTCTAAGGATGACTCTGCTGAAAGCATCACCTCTATGGTTGCTTGTCAACTGGTTTCCATCACCCCCTCTAAATTTAGTCTTGCCCTAAATCTGGGTGATACTGATGCACCCACCATTGTTCCTGTCAAACACTCAAGCCAAACTCATGGATGACACTAAGGACACAACCACCCTCGGTGAGGCCACATCCACCTCCTCTTCCACACCTGTCAAGGTACCTACCAAAAGAAAAGTATCCACCAAAGCCCTCAAACCTAAAAAACCTAAAAAGGCTGTTCAAGAAGTTGAGATCCCTGAACAAGTCTCTATGCCCACTGGACAGATAGATCCATTTGTTCCATCCTCACAAATGGATCCTAAATCTCAAACCCATCTAGCTCGTTATCAATTTTCTCCACAGGATGATGTTGTAACCCAAAGGGATCCCACACAAACCACTGAAATGTCACTTGACATTCAAATGGCAGTACAATCTCCCAAGGACAGTTCTGTTTCTTGACCACAACAAGCCCTTAACTCTATTGCCCAAATTCTCCATAAGATTGATTCTAATTTTGAGTAAATTGGTTCTACTCCACCCTCACCAATTGAGGAGCAGCCCCTTCAAATCACAGCTCAGGATCATCAATCTCCTACCCATGGATAAGAGGATGAGATCAGGGTGTCCATTCCTTCTAGACATCATGATCATATATCTGGAGCATCCATCTCGCATGAAAGCCTAATGGGTCTTCATCTGGATGGATTAGGCACAAAGACTCCAACTATGGCAACAACCAATGAAGTTTTTGAAACTGAGGCTGGAAATCCCCTGAACCATGAAAAAGGGGTACATGACACTCCTAAGATGGACTTAGGTCATGCTAAAACTGACCCACCAGTCAGGGATTTGGATGATATCCTTAAACGGTTGGACGAATTAGATCCCAAACACAAAGAATTGACAACTATTGTTTCTCATATTTAGGCTGATGTGGCCAAGCACACTCAGCTAGTCACAAAAGTTTTGAATGACCAAGTCCTGCAACCTCAATCCATCCTAATGCAGGCACCTTCACTTGAAGGTCTCCCAAATACTTCACATACTTCCACTGCCCCCGCCTTCTCAACCAAAGCTTTATAGTAAGTGTTAAACCCACTTCTTAACACCCATCTCACCACTCTTTTCACCAAATTTACCAAAGAGTTCCATACCACCCAGAAGCTTCAACTGGATCTACTGAAAATTTCAGTAGATTCCTATTAGTCCCAAGCTTGGAACTAAAACATATATCCATATAATCAACACACGTGAGAGTGCGGAATGATATCACGTATGTGCAAGAAAAACAATAATGCTGATCAAGATTAAGAACAATGCAAGAATACTATTCCAATGCACTCGGTTTCAAGGAACCGACTGGTACACCCAAAAGAGAAAAAAATAATAACAATAAGCTCTAACCCTAATTGTGACAAAGAAAAGGGTTTATATACTACCAATACATGACATAGGCCTCTCGGCCCATCAGATCTAATTATCTACTAATTTGAAAACCCTGATAACCAACTCGAGAAACCCCAAGAATGTCGAGAACCAACAATCTCCCCCTAATTTTGTGTTTCCTCAGCACTCTCTTCATTCACAGGTTCATTAGCTTCACCACATTTAATCATCAAGGTAGAAGAATCTCCATTTCCTCCTGACCATGCTTCATTCTTCACGATAACTCGAACATAAACAACAAATTCCAGTGCATCCTCCAAATGATCCTGGTCCACTTTCATTCCTTGATTGTTCAAGAACTTGATATCCTTTTCACTTAGGCACATAAGATCAATTGGATCATAGAATGTATGCTCCACTTCTCCACAATTGATAATTATTCCATATGTTTGTTCATCAAAGGCCCAAAACTTGAAATTATCCAGAACTCCTTCAGGTAGATCAGGCAATATCGGCACCTTCTTCATCCAATATGTAGCTGGCCATTTTACTTCAAAAACATCTATGTCAATAGGATTTCCAATTGAGTTAGTGGTCTTCTTATTCTGAAAAATTTAGCGAGAGTCATATCTAAAAAGCCTTTTCGAACATCTTGCTTCAATGAAGTGTAGAAGCTTTGTCCTCGCTTGTTATTGGTTGGATTAAAGAATCTTTGTCTTGCCAGCTCCACCATTTCTACTACTGTCAATGACTTGAAAGAAGATGGATGATCATAATACTCGATCTGCTTTGTTAATTTTCTTCTTACCCACCACAATCCCTTGACCTCATCATAACCCCATCATACAATCCCAGATCTATCACCTTCATAGTTGAATCGACTATCTCCCACATCAACAACAAATCTTGTAGGTTTAGCTTTTGCAGCATCTCTAGCCTCTTGAACAGTTCTTTCATTGATCATCATGAGTTCTCTAGATTTTGCCATGCTAACTTTGAAACCAGTCTCACCAGCAAAATATTTCCTTAATCCTTCCTCACGGCTTTTAGTGAGCTCATCAAAATCAGCTTTACTCAGCTCTGGCACAGATTCAGCAACATCAGATGGACTAGTTTCATCAATAAACTCCCACTTAAATTTATCTTGTAGCCTTTGCTTCAAATACAAAACGATAGATGACAAGTGGCCTATATTAGTTTCAAGATCTTTAATCGTTTTGTCTTTAAGTTCATTGTCATTCTTCAGCTCTTAAATGAACATGTATGAGACAAAGAATCTTGTTCCAATTCGAACACTCTACTTTGAAGCTTGATTACATCAATTGGCTCATCATCAGGTAGTACGTTCTTTCCTTTGTCTGATCTATGTCCCGTTTCTTCAACCAAAAAGGCATCATCATCCACATCTTCAGTATAGGAAGAGGGTCCAGCATTATACTTTGTAGATTGTAGTACCGGTTCAGTTGGTTGCACTGTAATAATCGGCACTTATATTTCTAGAGTGATTTCAGTTTCAGTTTCTCTTACAACAATCCTGGGCCTTGGGTCTCTTCTTCTTCTTTTTCTTGGAATTAAGTCAACAGCAATATCAAGTGGGGGTTCTTGTTCAGTAAGAAAAGATATGGAAGGAGGATTTTCCACACTTCTCTTAACATGCTAAAGAAGTATTTCAAGATTTTCAGTAGTTAACAAATTGACTTGTTCCAATCGATCACCTTCAACCGATATGGTTTCCATCTCAAAGTCAAAGTTCAGATTTGATTCGTTTGCAGTCATAACATTCTCATATTCTGGTGGGTGCACCTCATAGACATATTCGACTGAACCAACAACTTGCACATCATGCTCTTCTTCAATCACTACATTCAGAATTTCGACCTCTTCACCAACATTCTCACCTTCCACTTCAGCAAATTGTCCAAACTTCTTTAATGGATGCAATCCTTCAAACTTGTACTTTCCACCTCGATTCTGCATTATCAGAGGGAATGTCGACTCACTCAACTGCTTAAAATCTCGTGTCACAACTCCTCTTTGCAAGTTATGAAATTTCTCAACAAAGATCATCTGTAGAAACTTGGGATACATCATGAACCTTTCTGATCTGCTCCCCTCAAATTGCCCTTTATCTCATTTAGAATGAACTTTGAGAAATTGAATTCCCAGTTCATGGCAAGAGCTACAAAAGCTGATGATTGATCTTTGTTCAGCATGTCATAAGTCCCTTTGTTTCCACTCATACTCACCATAAATACATGAGCAATGTATCTCCAGTAAGGAATCAGAAGTTTCTTTTGAAGCATCAGAGACACCCCTTCATAACCCATTTCAGAAAAAGCCCCTTCTATCACTCCTTTCTCTAGAGATACTGGATCAGTAGATTTATCTATAAATCCCATCACTTCTCTAATTACCATCTTTGAGATCACAATCTCTATATCTTGAACTTGTGCACTGATGGTTCTTTTACCACTGTCTCCTTCTTTTTGCAGCTTAGCAGATAGACAGAAGTCTTAAATAAGATTCTTGTGTATAACTGGGTTCATTCTTAATGCCTGAGATATCTTGCACGTATTAAATCCATGGATTGCATATGCGAATTGTCTCTGACTTTCGAGAGGAGGAGATAACAGCAAAGCCAAGTTGCGATTGTCTTTCCAGAGAATCTGCATTTGTTGTGCCATGTTAATATGAAAAATAAAAATTTAAAAGCACACAAACGAGTCAAGTTAGTAACACTTTTTTTGAAAAACAATAAACAAATCTTTAATTTTTTTAAGATTATGTTGAGATTCAGTTTCAGCTTTGAGACCAAGACTCAGAGAATTTCGAGTTTGAGTGATTTTAGTTGCTATTTTCGAGTGCTCAATTTAGCATTCTCGAGTCCATATTTGAATTCAATTGATGTTGTCGAATTCATTTTAACATTTTAGAATTCATTCTCGAGTTCATCAATAGGTTCTCGAGTATTCAGGACCATTCTCGAGTTCAAATAAGCGTTTTCGAATTTTAATACGAATTCTCAAACTCATTTCTCTTTTCTCGAATTTTAAAAACGAATTCTCGAGTTTCTTTTCTTTTCTCGAATGTCCTGTCCTTTCAAGAGTATTTGATTCGAGAACCCTTCATGTTCTCCGAACAAACTCGAAACCCGTTCCCAGAGAATCTCTGCCTTTTCAAATCTATTTTCAATCGATTTCAACCAGAAATTTATCATGATTCAAATTTATCTCTTAATTTCAACACTTCATTTTGATTTACACATCTAAAATCACCACCATTAAAATCTGATTGAAGTTTTTCTCTTTCTCATTTATCCTGCAAACATAACTTCACAAACAATCAAATGATGTAATGATTGAAAAGACAATTGAACAGTGATCAACAAATTCCAACTCAAAAACGTGATAGCAAATGCTACAAATCGAAGGCACAAGAAACTCAGTTCAAATAACTCGAAAACAGGTGTGTGAAAGTCGAGAATGTGAGAGAGAGGAATATTTTGACCGCCAAGACTCACTTAACCCTATTTAAATCCTTCAACTGTTTACATCTCAAGCCCATTTACCATCAGCTGGCCCATAAATTGAAAGAATTTGTTTTTCAACTAATCATAAGTGATCAACTCAGACTAACTTAAATTGTTTTGGGATCAAATCGTTCTCAAGTCAGTTAAGATTTCCTTTTAATACTAACCTTTTTGAACTAAATATCATGATTGCCGGTATAAAAACATGCTTTTAATATTTTGGATTTTGCATGATTGTGCTCTAAGGCATCCTTTATTGGTGTAAGCAGATCCAAATTCCGTAGCACATACTCATGTATGCAAGTAACATCTCAGGTCTCCGCGTAAACAGAACAAAGAGAGCTACACTTCTCAGGTCTCTGCTGAAGCAGAACAGAGAGAAGACACCCATGAACACTGCAGGTTTTATATACAGACGTAAAGTACTTTCAGAGAACGCACTCAATGTTCGACATACTTTCAGAATCTCGTGCCTATCAAACGTGTCATAAGATATCTAAGACAGTCAAATAGGTAATGCACTCTTCTAAGTTGTGATATTTGTACAACGTAGCACACAATTTCTTTAATTTAGCACATCATTTCAATTCTAGTTCATTTAGGCATAGCATTTTTCTGTAATTTTAAACTAACCCTTTATCACGAAAGTTTATATCATTTCCCAACACATGTTTAGACTAAAATTCTTTTTGCATATTTCTCCCCCTAAATTTATTCATAACATGAAAAAATTTATTTAAAGACATTTGTTAAATAGCATTCTTTCGCGAATCAGCTTCATTCGCCGAATAGCTCTCATTCGGTTTTCTACTCAGCCAGTCGCCAGTTCATTCGGTTGGTCCATCCGTTCGGTCAATCTGTCATTCGGTGCTCATTCTTTCGGTCTTCAAGTTCATTCCGATATCAATTCATTCGGCTGATTATTTCATTCGGTCGGATAACTCTCTTTCGGTCCCCAATATTCTGCCTAAGTATTGTCATTCGGCGTATCAGTTTGAGAATTTTTCTAAGTGTTGGACACACTTGTTTTTGATATCATGGAGGACTTAGCATTGATGGCCAACCAAAATCATCGGATTCAGACTTTGTTACTCACTGAGACTAATATAGGGAACTCTAATAAAGCTCCTAAGTTGCTTTCATTAGATGCTTATCCTCACTGGAAGTACAGATTCGAGATCCATATTAATGGAGGGTGGTTATCTGAGACCTCTGAATGAAGATGGAACTCCAATGTTAGTCACACAGATGACTGAAAACCAGAGGAAGTCATATGACTTTGAGAAGAAAGCCTATGACATTCTGTCCCATTCAATTGCTACTGATATCTTTCATCAATTCAGACAATTTACATCTTCAAAGCTACTTTGGGATGCGTTGCAGCAGAGATATGAGGGAAATGATGTGTTGAAGAACATCAAGTCCAAAGCTTTAAGGAAAGAGTTTAATAGTTTCATGTATGTGGGCAACGAGTCTCTTGATGATTTGATTACTAGATTCTACCATCTCCTAAGTGTACTGTTTAATCATCAGTCAAGACTACAACTCAAGAGAAGATTCAGTGCTTAGCAGATGTTCTACCTCCCAAATGGGAGTCATTTCTCATGGTCTTGAAGCAGAATGAGATGATGGAAAGTATGGATATCAATGATTTTATCCATAAACTGAAAGAACAGGAGATTGAGAACAAATGGAAGGCAAAGAGAGTTGCTCAAGTTCAGGACCCTTCATTGTATTACTCTACTACTAAGGTAGAGACATCTTCTTCTCATGCTCCACTGAAGACTGCCTTTGTCTCTCAGACTCAAGGAGCTCCTGTTCCAAGCCAGATTCACTTCAGTCAACCATCTTCTTCTTCACGAGTTTGAAGACATACAACTTTGATAAAGTGACAGTAGAGTTTGCTAAGGAACATATGGGTCTTCTGTCTACTCTAGTTAGCTCCTATGATGGATTACTAGCTGGGCAGATTGGTAATCCTTATCTGAAAAATGATGACTAGTCTCAGATAGACCAGGATGACATGGAGATGATAGACATCATGTGGGCTCTTGCTAGTGCAGTCAGAAGAGCTAAGGATTTTGTGAGAAGAACTGGAAAAGACATCAACCTGAATAAGGATTCCAAATTTGGTTTTGATATGGCATCTGTTACTTGATATAACTGTGGAGACAAGGGACACTTTGCAAGACAATGCAAACAACCAAAGAAGACAGGTAACAAGAATCCTTATCAGAACCAAAGATCTTCTACAACAAATTCAGAAAGAAGGCTTGTTCCTATTGATACTCCCACTCATGCAAGTTCTTCAAATGCAAGCAAAGCTTTGATGGTACAGAATGATGAAGGGGAGAATTGGGATTTCAAAGTCAATCCTGATCAGGGAGGACGAGATAAATCATGTGTTGCACAAATTTAGAAGGATGATGAATCCAGTGAAGAGAGCATTTCTGAAGAAGTAAAGCCCAGTCCGGAGAAATCATCTGGTTTAGAGACTGAGAGCACTTCAGACTCAGACACTCAAGCAGATTCTGATGCTGAGCTTGAAGAAACTGCTGCCCAGTTTACCTTGATGGTGAATGCTTCTGCTACTTCTTAGTCATATCTGGTATTTGATGAATGTTCTTCTTCTCATTCTAGATGTTTTCATTGTATTGATCATGACAGCAAGGTCCTGGCTTATCAGAAACACAATGCTGACCTGATCAGCGATCTCAACCAAATGATTGAAGCAAACAGAATTTTGAAATCTAATGAAAAATATTTTCAGGATAAAATTAATTTGTTAAACAGACAGTTACATGATGCAGAGATCGCTGTGCTCAACAAGCAGGATGCAGTTACTTCTTATCTCAACACTATTAATGAGACTAAGAAGAAACTTGCCGTAGTAGAGTGTGACTATGAGACATTAAGCCAGAAGCTCAAGATTTATGAGAGCTCATCATACATTATTGAGCACATGATCAATACAGGGACTGATCAATCTGGGAAAGGTAAAGAGACTACATATCATCATTGTCCTCCACCAGTCTTGAACAACTTTGTCAATTCTCCAAATGACAAAGAGGTTAAAGACTTTCTGGTGAAAGCTCCATTAGTTATTAATCCTATTGGGATAATATCTGATGAGGGTTCCTCAACGTCCGAGGAATCTTTTGTGGAGGGAGTGGTTGAAGATTGGGTTTCTGATTCTGAGGATGAGTCTGATGTCACTCCTCAAGTGTCTTATGTCAAGAATCAGACATATGTTGCCAAGAAGGCTGACCCAATCTTACCCAAGGTTAACATGGCTTCAAAGTTATCCAAAGCCATTTGTTTTGTTAAGTCTTCACAAAATGGTGAAGCAAGTAAGATCAAAGAATCTGCTAAAACTATTTTTAATGGCACAAGGTGTTTGGGTTTTGTTCAAGACAAGACTAAGAAAAGTGTTTTTTAAACCAAGAATTCTCAGTCTAAAGTCAAACAGTTTTCTTTCAATGACAAAAGAGTTTGCTTTGAGTGTGGTGCACCTGGACATGTTGTTAGAATTTGTCCTCAGTTGATCAGGCCTAAGGTTGCACCACCCAGAAAACAAAATCAGAGTTTTAACAAACAAATCAAATCTGATTTTAAATCATCTCAAGAAAGCCCAAACAACCCAATCTTGTTAAGCCTTTGGATAAGGGTAAAGGGAAAGTGATGGACTTGGATGTTCCCAAGGTTGTTAATGTTAATCAATCAAAATAATCATCCATTTACTTGAAAAACTCTTTCAGTAAAAACACTGTTTAGAAAGTTAAGTCTTCTGAGACTTCAGTTTTAAAAACTCCAGACAAGGCAACCCCTGATGGTAAATGGATTGATGTTTGGATCCGAGACTCATTGGGTCAACCCAAGACTATAAATTCTTGGGTTCCCAAATTGAACTAATTGTTTGTGTTTGTGCAGGTTGCCCCAACAGCTGCTCTTAACAGCTCTTGGATCGTTGATAGTGGGGCTTCAAGGCGCATCTGTTGGATATTGGATGTCCGATTAACGATAAGTTCAACGTTACTATAATAGGTATGATCCAAAGAGTTACACTTTGGAAGGCAACGAATTAATGTTTAATTGTTAAACATCATATACGATCACAAACAATCGGTTTTAAGGATTTGGTGATTTTATTATTTGTGAAATAATAAATCGGTGGGAATTGATTAAATAGATAATTAATTCGAGTAAACGAATAAAGTTTTGAAATTTATAAGAGGGTTGATTATTAATTAAATAAGTTATGTTTAATTAGTTAAACATTAACTATTTAATTAAAGTTAACTGATTAATTGTTAATTAGTTAAAAGAGGATTATAGTAATTAAAATGTTTAATTACTATAGGGTTTAATTATTAACATTTAAAAGGGTTTTAAGTGTAAATAATAATTTTATAAATAAAGGGTTTGACTACCCTCATTTTGTGGATCTAGAATTTTGAATTCTTCCAAAAACCCTAATTCTCCTCTACCCCACCCCATGTGACCGTAACCACCACCACGTTTGTGGTATTAGTGGGGATGCCGTAGACCACCACCACAGCCTACCGGGGCTGTTGACCGGGCCGCAAAGGCTGTGCCGGACCAAGGGAGAAGCGCCGAGGGACAAGTCAAGCAGCACGAGAGCCGACCAAGGGCTTAGCCGCACCAAGGGAGTGCCGAGTGCACTGGAGCCGCATCGGGCCGCGTCTGGGCGGCATCAGGCTACGTTTGGGACGCAACAGGCCACATCTGGGCCGCGTCGGGTCTGGAGCAAGGCTGTTCCGTCTGAGCCGAACCGAGCCGAGCCAAAATCTGTTTTGGCTCAATCTGGAGTTTCGTGGGACGAGATCCGGACTCTGGTGATCATAGTGAGTCAACTAGCGAGACCGTTGCCGATCCATCGTGTGTTTTTGGAACTGCTTTGTAAATGTCGATTTCTAAAACCCCCTATGGTTGTGTTATTTAATTTAATTGTTGTTTAAACGATTTGTAACCGGATCCTGATTTGGGAATTGTTTCGATTACGAATCGAAAGGTTATAAAATTTAAAAGCTTCCGCTGTATTAGATCTGATCTAATATGTTTAATCCGGTTTTATGAAAATTGATTTTTGTCAATTAATACGATTAATTGAAACTGATTAAATGAAAAGTAACCTAGAATTCCCAACAATGGCATCAGAGTGGCTTTTACAAACGTTTAAATGCAATTAATAATCGATCTTTGTTTGTTTTTGTTTTGTCAAAACTTTTGTTTGACAAAAAGATCGAAACTGTGAATGTGATGATTGTGATTGTGATTATGATTATGAATCGAGCCCTAGGAGACCCATGTGATTGTATCTTTTGTTTTGTTTGATTGATTGGTTTATTTGAAATCTTGTATTTCTGCGGGTATTTGGACCCGATGTAATAGAATAGGTTTAAATTTTATAATGTAATTTGTATTTTACAAATGTAATCAAGCAATGGATACAAGACGAAAGATAGAGACAATCGGGGAGATTGAAGATGGAGATCTTGGATCAAGGAGACAAGATTCAAGGCGTTGAATTGTAAACCCTAGAATTGTTCGGTTTGTGTTTGATGACTCAAACTAAACCGAAAAAACGAAACTTTGGTTCGTTTCATAATCACATTTTGTTGTTTATGGTTGTTTAATATTTAGGAAATATAAACCTAGTAAAAACAAAATTTTCACAATTATTGCAAAACGATAAGTAATACAAAAGGAGTTTTGTAGTTACTTTAAAAGGGGTTTAAAATAAAAGTGTTTTATTTTAATAAATCAAGCTTATAAAATAAAAGGTTTATTTTATAAAATTAGAACTTGTTAGTTTAAAAAGATTCGCGATAATTACCGACTTAGTTTAAATAAGCTATTTAAAACTAATCGAGTCGAGCGTTGAAAGGAGTTTCAAACTATAGCAAATCATGAACAAAATATGACTTTGTTAATATGAAATTGTACGATTTGTCTCATGCTTCAAATCGTTCAACAGTTTTAAACTAAAACAATAAAATCAATACGATTGATTGAACTAACAAATTCGCGATCATGATCAATTTAGTTTTAATAAGGTATTAAAACAAATTAGTTCAAAATTGAAATAGGATTTCAATTAGATAGCGAATATATAAAATAGAGATTTTATAAAATGTACAACTATCCTCATTTAAAATGAGTTGTCCATAATGTTTTTGAAACATAAAAGCAATTAATTAAAGTAATTAAATGACTCATTGGTCAAGATGTTTATTTTCTAAATATGTGAACCTAGAGTTAGTGCTTACCCTGCTATAGGTTTATATATGTTAGAAAAGGATAAACATTTTGATTTAAATGCCACCTTAGATATAAGACACTTAATCAATTTGACCTAACATCTATTGTTAGTGCTTACCCTGCACTAGGTCAATGGTTTTATTGAAAAGGAATGAACGCGATTCCTAATACACTTAGGCCGGTCATTCAGTCGAAAATCGTAAGGCGTATACTTGAAGAGTCAAGTTGGCATAGTTGGGGTAAATGTACAAAGTTAGAAATCAGTGTTCTAACAAATCCCAAAACTTGAGGATTATGATTGTCATAATTGGTTATCGTAACCCACATGTATTATCGTGAACAGTAAATAGAGTGCTTAGCCAATTCACTATTCATTAAATAAACAAGATCTCATAATTCTAAATTAATTTTGTTTATGATCCATAATTAATTTGGGATTATATAAAGCATGAAATACTAAAACCTTTCTTTTGAATTTTATAGATGTCTTTCGTTGATGCTACTAAACCTCATAGGATAAATCTATTTCAAAATCAATTCATTGGGATTAATTTTTCTACTTGGATGCATCACCTTAGAGAAGTCCTTAGAATAGAAGGGAAGTTGTATGCTTTGGATAACCCTATAACTCCCCAGCCCCCTATAGGCTGCACCACATCTGAAAGGGTGAAGCACATTGGACACGAATGTGAGATAAAATATCCCATATTAACTTCAGTGTCTCCTGAATTTGTGGACTATCTTATGTATCTCTCAAGTCATGAGATGATTGAGGAGATCAAAAAGAGTTTCCTGCCAAACAGGTTTTGGCGATTTGAAATTCTTAAAGACGTCCAAAAGGGTTTGAGACCGGGTGGAGACGTAGGAGCTCACGTTGATAGATTGTAAGGCAATTTTGATAGGCTTGGAAAACTAGGCTATCCCATGAACCTTGAGATTGCTATTGATTTCATCCTTATTTCTCTACCAGAGGAATATGAATGTTTTGTAAAGAGTTTCAAAAGAACTATCTTTTGAGGGAAAATTGATGAACTCAAGGGGATGCTCTTGATTGAAGAAACCAAGATGAGGGTAGACATGAGCAGTGGGAGGAAGAGACCATTGACCGAGGATAATGAGGTCCGGTGCATTGTTGCTAGGCGTCTGAAGAGTTCAGATTCGCCAGGATCTTCGGGTATGCCTTGTTTATTCAACATATTTCTTGAATTGGAAAATATTTGATAATAATGCGAGTGTCACAATTATTTCAATTGTTTGCAGGTATTCGAGGAGGTTGATAAGCTAGGAGCTTGAGTCTTGAATTCCATGGGATGGAAGACAAGACAAATAAAAGAAATGTTCTTTTATTCTTTCATTTTTCATTAATTGTTTAAATTCTTTAAAACAATTATGAATATTTTGACATTCTTAGTTTGACTAAGAATATTGCTTCTAGTATTATTTATGCATTGATTGATAAGTTATATTTATGCTTGATAAATTGTTTAGATAGCATAATTAATATTGATTATTGATAAAGCAAAGTGAATTGTATATGATAGAATTACAAATAAAGGCAATACATATGATTCATATTAGTAGAATAATTTAAAGTGTTTAAATATTTATATTTAGACAAGATTAACCTTTAAAGCAAGGTGTAATGCATGAATCTCTAAACAATTAAAAATGGAATTCATTGTTACAAGAGTTTGATGATTACACAACATGCTTAAGAAAGGTTATAAATATTGTGATCTTTAAAAGGCAATTCTGTTGCATAGATTGTCTAAAGATTAAATATGAATATTTTATAAGGTTGTGAACCTAATGAAATCTTTGAAAGAGTTCAAAGAAGATTTCACTAAAATGATGATCTAAAAGCAACAGTAGTTATATACGAGATATAACCAAAGATTACCAAATTAATGCATATAATGTGAAATTGTTTCACAACCAAGAAAACAATGATGTAGGTATTTTAATAAATACCAATACATGTTGTGTTTTCTATTCAATATGATCCAATGATTAAATATCCTAATGAACTAATCATATGAATTACGGCACTAGCTTTATTACATGTAAATATAAAGAGTTATATAATAAACCTGCATAAATTCCTATATGGGGTTTGAGGATTTAACAAAAAGTTTTTAACCATTTATTTGAAATTGGATCCTCATTAATGATAAAGATAGTTATCATAAATCCCTAAAAAGGAATAGATATAATTTTCATCAATTGCTTCCTAATGCAAGGAACTGTATCATTGAAAATTAGATAGGGCAGATTGAAAGAGTTCAATTCTGCAATGTATGATATATATGTTTCAATCAACACAAAGTGTTTGAATGGATTTTCAATGAGTTTAAGAACCGGTTGTTATACATGACATCTGTAGAAGCTCATGGATCACTGTTAACCCAAAACTTGCAGAAGTGTAACGATTGATTGATAAATATAATTTATGGTTTGGAACCATAAACACTAAAGATGAGATAAAACAAGTTAAGAGACTTGCTTAACAACATTTAGATGTTGTGTAGCTAAAATTAGAGAATTTCAATGACAACATCAACATAGTTGTATTAGGATACTATAAATTATGTAAGCAAGAGTTGTTTGACAGATAAGTAGTTAAATGTCAAAACTGAATTACCATAAGAACACCTTAAATGAATATTCTTATAAGTAATTAGAAAGTTTTGAAATCCTAATATGGCATAATTGTTGCTACAAATCCATGGTTGATAAAAGCATCTCAAGTGGGAATCTTTGTCATGGTAAGAAACTAAGGTGTTAGTTTTACCTAAAGGACAAAGATGTTATATATATATATATATATATATATATGTCAAGGCTAGTGGAAGCGTAGTAAATTCTAATGAAAACATTATGTAAGTATGTAGATGACATACTAATTATAGAAAGGAGTTTCTATAATAAAGACATAAACTTTAACATATAATGTTAAACGAAATAAGTAACATTTTATTTGATAAAATTGAATATATAATAATGGTTAATATATAATTTATCCAATGACATTTTCAATACAGATTGAAAATAAAAAGTTAGATAAATCTTGCATAATATGAAGAATCACATGCAAATTGTCTATGTCAAAGCATGAAGTGTTCATTAAAGGTTAGAGAACACAAATAAATGCATCAGAATGCTTAGAATGAAAGAGTTCATTACTAATCTGAATAAGATTCCTAATGACTAGGAATGGATTGAGAAAACATATGACAACAATATAACATAGCTAAGACTATGAAATTGTAGTCATATTATAGTAGAAGCATTATGAGAAAGAACTGAAAGAAAAACATAATAATAAATAAAATTCATAAATCAGAATCTAGCAACTCAGTTCACTAAATCTATTTAAAGAGCTGCATATGAGGATAAGGCTGATAAATAGATATTAGATATGCTAGATGGGGAATCTGATTTAACTTTAGTATTGGGTGCTCTAAAATCGAAACACGAAACATTGAATGTTCATTTTGATTTAATGGTTAAAGGCAAAATGAATTATGTTTCTAAATTCGAAATTTTGTACATTTTAGTAACCTTGAATATAGTATTCTAAATGTCTGTACTCGATCAGATTCATGGGAATCAATCTGAACTAAGACTACTTGAATGCTTGGTTAGTTTATAGTGATAAAAGCTCAAGTGTTGAGAACCAAGATTCATAGGCATTCATTAGAGAATGATGTCAGATGTAACTCGCTTCAAAACATTCTTCATGGATCGTTGTCATAAGATGTTTTGATATTAAAGTATATTCGATATACACAAATATTCTTAGACCTACGGAGTGCATTGAACTAACATTAATTAAAGGTCACTCTTTGATCTTACCTAACGCTGTCTTGAAAAACAGGCAGTAATAAGGGTAATGATTGGGAATGGTTCTAAGATTTAGTGGGAGTTATATGCTGGCAAAGGGATTCTATACTCTTATATAGATAAGAGAAGATATTCTGGCGCCCTCGTTGATTTAAACTGATGTAAACGCATGGCCATGCTCAAACTAAAAGTAGTTTGTTTGATCATTTTAAATTGAGAACGAGAATGAGAATGCTTGAACAATATATGAGATTGAAGAGAGATCCATGTCTCATGTTCAAGGAATATCTTAATAGAAAGGATATACAGATAAAGGTTATCGGAGACTATAATTGTTAGTTGAAGTAAAGAGTTACTTAAACTAAGGAGTTTTAGTCGACTTATGAAGTCATACCTTACTAGGGCAGCGTGATGCAGCTAGGCGTCCAACACTATCTACATTGAATCACTTAGTCGATGAATCGTCCAAGTGGGAGTCTATTGGATATTGGATGTCCGATTAACGATAAGTTCAACGTTACTATAATAGGTATGATCCAAAGAGTTACACTTTGGAAGGCAACGAATTAATGTTTAATTGTTAAACATCATATACGATCACAAACAATCGGTTTTAAGGATTTGGTGATTTTATTATTTGTGAAATAATAAATCGGTGAGAATTGATTATAGAGATAATTAATTCGAATAAACGAATAAAGTTTTGAACTTTATAAAAGGGTTGATTATTAATTAAATAAGTTATGTTTAATTAGTTAAACATTAACTATTTAATTAAAGTTAACTGATTAATTGTTAATTAGATAAAAGAGGATTATAGCAATTAAAATGTTTAATTACTATAGGGTTTAATTAATAACATTTAAAAGGGTTTTAAGTGTAAATAATAATTTTATAAATAAAGGGTTTGACCACCCTTATTTTGTGGATATAATTTTGAATTCTTCCGAAAACCCTAATTCTCTCCTAGCCCACCCCTTGTGGCCGTAACCACCACCACCTTTGTGGTATTAGTGGGGCTGCCGTAGACCACCACAGCCAGTCAGGGCTGTTGACCGGCCGTAAACGCTGTGCCGGACCAAGGGAGAAGCGCCGAGGGACAAGTCAAGTAGTATGAGAGCTGACCAAGGGCTGAGCCTCACCCAGGGAGTGCCGGGTGCACTGGAGCCGCATCGGGCCGCGTCTGGGCAGCATCAGGCCGTGTCTGGGCCGCTTAAGGCTACGTTTGGGCCGCAACAGGCCAGATCTGGGCCGCGTCGGGTCTGGACCAAGGCTGTCCCGTCTGAGCCGAACCGAGCCGAGCGAAAATCTGTTTTGGTTCAATCCGGAGTTTCGTTGGACGACACCCGGACTGGGTGATCGTAGTGAGTCACCTAGCGAGACCGTTGCCGATCCATCGTGTGTTTTTGGAACTGCTTCGTAAAGGTTGATTTCTAAAACCCCCTATGGTTGTGTTATTTAATATAATTGTTGTTTAAACGATTTGTAACTGGATCCTGATTTGGGAATTGTTTCGATTACGAATCGAAAGGTTATAAAATTTAAAAGCTTCTGCTGTGTTAGATCTGATCTAATATTTTTAATACGATTAATTGAAATTAATTAAATGAAAAGTAACCTAGAATTCCCGACAACATGACTAGAGATATTTTGCTGCTCACCAATGTTAATTCTATTCAAGGTGGATATGTAGCATTTGCAGGTGACAAAGGCGGCTTCATTACCTGAGAGGGTATTCTTTCAAATGGCCAGGTTTCCTTTGACAAAGTCAAATATGTCAAGAAGTTGGAGAACAATCTTTTGTCAGTGTCACAGATCTGTGACAAGCAGTATAAAGTTGTTTCTGATGACTCCAATTTCTAAATACTCAAGCAAGGTGTCACTATTCCTGAAGATTGGATTTTGATGTCTGCACCACGTAAGCAGGACTTGTATGTACTCAACATGGCTACAGCTTCAACAACATCCTCCACAGCTTCATGTTTTATGTCAAAATCCACCGAGAAAGATTCTATTCTTTGGCATAACAGGATGGGCCATTTGAGTCTACGCAAGATGATACATTTGGTACACAACAACTTGGTGGAGGGGTTCAGTTTGAAAATTTTCAAGCTGTCTGATATCTGTGTCTCATGCAAAAAGGGAAAGCAGACCAAGCAGTCTCACAACCTGAAAAAGTATCATTCAATCACTGTTCCTCTTGAGCTTCTCCATATGGATTTATTTGGTCCAGTCAATCGCAAGAGTATTGCTGGAGATCAATATTGTTTAGTCATCACTAATGAATATTCCAGATATTCTTGCGTTTTCTTTCTGAAGGAGAAATCAGAAACGTTTGAGTGTATTCAAGTTTTGGTGACCAAACTTGAGTCACTTTATAAGCTCAAGATTCGTATGCTCAGAACAGAGAACGGGACAGAATTAAAGAATCACAATATGGAGAACTTTTGCAATGAACGTGGCATTGTTCAACAATTCAGTGCTCCATACGTCCCGCAAATGAATGGCGTTGCTGAGCGCAAGAACAAAACTTTGATTGAGGTTGCTCGGACTATGCTAGCTGATTCATCCCTTCAAGTTCAGTTCTGGAATGAAGCTGTGGAAAATGCTTGCTACACACTGAACCGAGTTTTGATAGTCAAGAGACATGGGAAGACTTGCTTTGAGTTGCTCCACAACAGAAAACCAAACCTTAAGTATCATGAACCTTTTGGTGCTCCATGCACGATGCTTAAGAAACGTGAGTAGGGCAAGTTCAATGAGAAGGTGGAAGAAGGATATTTTCTTGGGTACAACACTCCAAATAAAAGGGTCTACAATTGATCAACATAGAATGTGGAGGAGTGGTACCATGTGGACGTTCAGAGACACTCTATGCCCCCACCTGGGAAAGGTCCAGACTGGATGTTTGACTATTCAGACCTTTTTGACTCATTCAATATGCCTCCCATGTACTCAGATGAAGATGTTGCTGTTCAAATGATGTATGATGCACAGAATGCACCTGATGAACCTGTGCAACCTTCATCAGCTTCAATTCCTACAGTACAGATACATGATGACAGCTCAAACACAGATGACAATCTAGCTCAACCAGTTGCCCCCGAACCAAATGTTGACAACATTGTACCTGCTCTTGAGGATATGAATCTGAACAATCTTGATCCACAGGTTGAAGTTCCTGCTCATCCTGTTGGAAGAATTACTTGCATTCATCCTCAGGAAAACATTATTGGAAGTCCGCTTGATAGGGTCAAACAAGAAATCAACTATCTTCAGGTGGTCTTGCTGATATTCTTGACTTTGCAGATGTTAACTATTGTGCCCATTCTTGCTTCATTTCGCAAGTTGAACCATGCACCGTCACTGAAGCATTGAGAGAAAAATCATGGGTTGATGCTATGCAAGAAGAAATCCTACCATTCAAGAAGCTCGATGTTTAGCAACTTGTTGACAAACTGAAAGGTGCAAAGGTTATAGGCACCAGATGGATTCTTCATTGCAAAAGGACGATCGCACAATCGTTGTGTGAAACAAAGCACGTCTCGTGGTTCAGGGATTTAGACAGATTGAAGGACTTGACTATAATTAAGTGTTTTGCACCGGTTGCTCGTCTGGAAGCAATCCGTATCTTCTTGGCATATGCATCCTTAAAGAAATTTAAAGTTTATCAAATGGATGTCAAGAGTGCATTTCTTCATGGTGTGATCAATGACGTAATCAACCTCCCAGGTTTGAGGATCCATTGCATTGTGACCAAGTCTACAAGCTAGACAAGGCTTTATATGGATTGCATCAATCACCGCGAGCGTGGTACGAGACACTGTCTACTCACCTTCTGAACAACGGGTTCAGAAGAGGTGTTATTGACTGCACACTGTTCATTCGGGAGAAAGATGGTGACTTACTCTTGGTGCAAGTTTATGTGGACGATATCATTTTCGGTTATACAAATGATAGTCTGTGCAAGGAATTCAAGAAGGTGATGAAAGACAAGTTTGAAATGAGCTCAATGGGGAGATGAAATTTTTCCTTGAGGTGTAAGTGGATCAATCTGAGGCAGGGATCTTCATTCATCAAACCAAATACGTTGGACATATTCTAAGCCGGTTCAGTATGTCAGATGCAAAACATGTTGGTACCCCACTGGCTGTTAATCACGGGATTACACCAGACGAAAAGGGGGAGTTAATCGATGCCACTCTGTACCGAGGAATGATTGTGTCTCTCATGTATCTTACTGCTTCTCGGCCAGACATCATGTTCACCACATGCTTTTGTGTTCGCTATCAGTCCAAACCAAGATTATCACATCTAATTGCTGTGAAGAGGATTATGCATTATCTGAAGGGTACACCGAATCTTGGCTTATGGTACCCTAATGATGATAACTTTGAGCTTACTGCATACAGTTATTCAGACTATGGCGTATGCAAAAGAGATTTCAAGTCAACATCAGCAGGATGTAAGTTCTTTGGAACCCGTTTAGTTACCTGGTAGTGCAAGAAGCAGACATCAGTGTCTCCTTCAACATGTGAAGCTGAATATATTGTTGCCGCTAGTTGTTGCTCATAAATCATCTGGATACAGCAACAACTTAGGGACTATGGGTTACATTTTTCTAACACTCCTATTTATGTTGATAATACTGCTGCCATAACTGTCACCAAAAACCCAGTCCAAGACTCGAAAACAAAACACATCGACATAAAATATCACTTCATACGTGATTGTTTTGAAAAGAAACTCATCGATGTTGTTAAAATACACAACGATCACCAGAAAGCCGATCTTTATACAAAAGCTTTTGATAAATCAAAATTTTTATATCTGCTATCGGCTAATGGTGTTTTTCAAAGGGATGAAGTCATTCCTTCATCTGAAACAAACAAATGATCATCGCATTTATCAGTTCGTTTTCTTTTGTCCTATATTTCATTGTTAGTAATTCTGTTATTTTTTCTTTCACTTCTTCAAAACTCAAAAAGATTTTCTGTTTTAGGTTTTTAGGGGGAGAACAAGTAGATTAATTTGAAAAACCAAAAACATTCGAAAAATTGAAAAATCCAAAACCATTTAAAAATTGTAAAAATGAGAAGGTCCTATTTGAGAAAGTGATTTGTTAAGCTATCATGTCTTAAAAGCAAAGGTGAATGGATAAACTGAAAACACATGAGAATTGTGATTTGATGTACTGATAGGCCGACTTTACAAAATGCATAGACTATTTGAGATAGCTTAGAAAGTCTGATTAGTGGGATCCATTTTAGAAAACCAGCTAAGTGATAAATAGTTTTTGACTCAAATCAGGCATACCCCTGTTATCATAGGATCTAATGAGGTTTCTATTATTCATGAATTAAAGTCTGTACACGTGCCATATTGCTTTGTAAAGACCTAGCTGAAGCCGTCCATTCAGATGAGAATGATTGAATCACAAGAAAATAAAAGTAAATCAAGCTGGTATTGAGCTTGGAAAATACAAAAAATAAGATAAGTTCGATTCCATACACGTGCCATATTGCTTTGTAAAGACATAGCTGAAGCCGTCCATTTGGATAGAAGAAGTTGATCATGTCAACACAGTTCTGTATACATACCATATTGCTTTGTAAAGACCTAGCTGAAGCCGTCCATGAGAATGTGTTGAACATGAGAAACAAATCATAAAGAAAAATACAAAAAGAAAATAAATTGGAACCTTATAGAACTTATGACGTTAGGTATTAAGTTATGCAGAGATGAGTTACAAACTGGTTTTGATCTTTATTGGTTAAATAAAATGGGTAACTCAGTCAGAAAATATGAGTGATCATCAAATTTGTTTAAGAGTGATGTATTGTCAGGCTTAAAGTGGACAAGTATATCAGTAATCATATCATAAGACAAATGTGTCTGAAGTGTAACATTCAGTAATGCTGATTTGATGTGATTAGGTGTATGTGTTATTTTCTTGATACACTGATCACAACAATATGTGCTTTTCATTTGTTATTAGTTTTAACTGTTAGTTGTACAGTTGTCTTTTGTTTTAGAAAAATACAAAAAGATTTTATATTTTCAAATTTGTTTTAAATGATCATTTGTATGTTCAGATGTTCAATCGTATCTGAATCAATCACCAATCATACTAATCTTCATAATTGCACTCGTTTAACTGCTCATAACGTTAAATTTTGAAATTGAGTTGTGTTCGTGAGTGCTAAGCTTCATTCGTGCGAATAAACAAGGAGAATAGCTCATTCGACCGAATGACTTCATTCAGACGAATGAGTCATTCAGCCAAATCAATCTGGGTCGAAGCAACTCTTTCGGTTGAGTCATTCGCGGAATGAAACTTTCTATTTAAAGGGCTCTTTCGGCCGAACTGTAACATCAGTGCCGGAACAGTGATCTTAAACAGTAACATGAACAGTAAACAGGTACGAACTATATACATTTTAGTGCATTTCCTATTCATATCATTGGTCATTATCATTTTGTGTTATCAAACAACAAGTTCAGAAACATTTAACAGAAACAAAGTTCAGAACTATGGTTCTTGAGTCAGATAATTATCTGGCAACACAGAACCATCATGTGATTACTTGTTAGGAGTTATCATGTATAAACGTATGTGAGACTTTACAGAACAAAATAACGACGCGGATATTGTTATGTGAGTGCTAAATCAACGGATTATTCGTATAGGTGACGATCTGTACGAATCGAGCGGAATCGGATGACACCGTGCATGTGACACAATTATTATGGCAATTAAATGCAAATAAACTCATTCACCAACCCATCCTCTCTCTAAATCTCGTTTCTCTCTCTCTCTCTACATACAGACTCTCTCTAACACCTAAAACAACCTTCTCTCTACAAGAAATCACTTGGATCTCGACCATTTCATGAGCTCGTAGTGTCAAAACGATCCCCTCCTCACGTAGATTCTGGAAGTACAAGGGATCTAGCATTTCACCTGTCGAAATCAAGGTAAATTTATGGATTTATTTCGGTTTTAGGAGGGTGTCACGACCCCTTATAGATATCATAGTTCTAACCGGTTTTGAGCACTCACTAATATGGGAATACACCATGTTTGATACTTAGGGAGCCTTAGAAACTGAATTGTAACAGGTAAGAATGAGAGGGAAGATGATGAACAGTGGAAATCTCGAGTGCAGGTCGGCGAACCCTGTTGGCCGAACCTGTAGCCACTGCAACAAACCTGCTACCTCCACCAACCTTAGCCGAACCTTTGTTTGGCCGAACCCCACTGATATTGGCTGAACCTTGGCCCGGCGAACCCATGGGATTCTGCAAGCCGAACCTAAGGAAACCCTCTTCTTGGCGAACCCTAGCTGATTAGCGAGCCTGCATGTATGGATGAGCCGAACCCTTACATGAACCTAGGAACATGGGTGATGTAGCCGAACCCTTACACGAACCTAGAACCATTGGTGATGTAGCCGAACCCCTTATTTATTCTCAGCCGAACCTTGAGTTTTGAAACACATTGGCCGAACCTACATATAGGTTCGCTGACCTGGGTGTTAACCGAATCCAAATATTGTTGAATCAACGTAGTAATGGACTTGGGACTATCAAAACTAGTATTACGAATATAGGGAATGGTTAGTTGACCATTAACCTAAGCTTCTCATAAGGATTGAATCTCATAAGTTGCATGCATGGATTAATATTGTGTGTGTGCGCATGGGATGATAACTAGGGTTTTATTAGATAAAACTACCACATAGTTATTGAGAGCCCAACATGGATAATTAACCTATGTAAGTTAATGGGTTATATAAAATCATGCAAAGAGCTTGAATATTGATCAATAAGGAAACAAACGCCATCAATAGGTCTAATTGGGCCCAATGGGCCTGATTAAGGCCCGTCACATGTCAAATGTCCTGTAATTCAAGTAATGAAATTTTTAATAAAATAAAATGTTTTATGAACCTATTAAATTAGAATTAAATGATTTTCTAAAATAATGTTTTGATTGAAACTGAAGTTATTAAGCATACTAATCAAGATTTATAGTAACTAATTATGGACTGAGGGTCACCAAAGGGGTAATTAAGTTAGATTAATTAGATTAGATCATGGAAGCACTTAGTAAACTAGGACACCTAGTTACACACACCGAGACCAAGCCTTAGATACGACGATTAATACGCGTACTTATAGTATTCGAATTCCTTTAAAACAACTCAGGAACTGAAGAAATCTAAGCTACAACAAAAGCATGCATTTTGTGATAGATGAGTTACATAGCAAAACAAGTGAGTCCATTGCCCCCTTTCTAATTATTTTGTTTTCAAACGGGGGGCTGAAAAGCATGCGTAAATTATTTTCTTTGGATTATATTTTACTTAAATGCTTTTAAATTCTATATGTCTTGTATACATGGATGAATGTTATCCTAGATCATGTCTAGGTAAATTTTATGCAGGTTTTACTAAGCTTATCTACTTATGATATAAGTGGATAATTGAGTTAAACGAAACATTTCAACGAATCAAACGAAACTATTTTGACGAAACAAGTTAGTGAGTTCAACGAATCAAACAAATCAACAAATCAATTTCATGGGAAAGACTGGGAAATATCAAAGATAACATATGCCAACCAAACAATACGAAAGAAGGGACGAAACAAAAACCCTACATTTCAAGAAGTCCTAGCTAGACCGTTTGATTTGTAGGTCATATGTTTGACGATATTTACAGAATTCCCTAACTACTAAGAACCTTGATTGCTATACTAGTCTACTCGAGTTGACCAAGGCCCAATCATTAGGACTTAGATTTTTATTAAATGTTTATTTATTTATTTAACTAAACATTTATATTTGTTTCTACAACTACTGTGGTTGATCACTATTGTGATGAACTTAAGGAATCAATATAGATTCCAAATTGCTGTATTTACAGGAACAAAGAACTGAAGAATCATTGGGTTAATGGTAGGGGTAAAATGGTTAATTTTCATTAACACCAATGTCCCATGCAGATTAGTATGTGGTGGGACGGTGTCTGGGCGGGTTGTAGGCTCGACTCAGGGGTATGCCCTATATATAAACATACCGATCTAGATGATACATGTGATGTTAATGAGATTAAGGTTGTTACCCAAGGGTTTTACAAATGCTTGAGTTTATGTTAGGTAAAAATGCTTAACTATCATGAACAACAGTGTCATATATGTATTAGTATGTGGTGGGACGGCGTCTGGGCGGGTTGTAGGCTCGACTCAGGGGTATGCCCTATATATAAGCATACCGATGTGGATATTCATGTGATGTTAATGAGGTTAGGGTCTTTACCGAAAGAGGTTTACAAATCATTTTAAATTACTAAACTGTATGAACTCATCAACTATGTGTTTTTATTTTTGCATGACTTCTCAGGTGACGAACAGGTCAATTAAGAAGCTTATGCTTTTGGACAAGGACTTCAGATAGAAGACTTAGTATTTTTTTTGGACCTGCATACTTTTGGAACATCATTATACAATTATTTTGTATATCTTGTGCAGCTACAAGATAGAAATCTTATGATGTTTATGATAGATTTACATTGTTAAATTATGAACGATACGTATGTAATTTAACTTTGTAATTCTATTCTATTTAGCATTTCTCGTTTATATATCATGTGCAATGTAAACAATCTGATTATTCTGATTATCACTCACGATATCACATCCTGGGAACCTTCCGCCCGACGGGGAATCCGATCCAACCCCGCCGGCTCGGGGTGTGACAGATTGGTATCAGAGCCATGGTTATAGAGAAATATAGGTCACTTACTTAAACGGTTTGGCCTAGACTATAACCTAGGGACCCTGCATGTAGAGAAAACAGGACTTAGGATTTACTTGCATATTGTCTTCCATATTCGATCATTGCACTAACCGATAACTTTATTGGTTATGATGAGAATGCTGCCGAGAAGACAGACTCCCTCGTTACCTCCACCACCACAAGACTTGGCTCCAAATTCATCTACACCATAACCGTCTAACTCACCTCCTACAATGCCTCCATTGCCTCCTCTTCCTCCTCCATTTATTCCTCCTCTACTCAACCCACCACCAGGCCCGAGTACAACTCCGATGCTGGACCCTGCTACTATCGCCCTGGCTACCCTACTGAGCAGTCAGATGACTAATCAGATGGAGGAGGCGATACCGAAGATGTTCAACCGTCTCCGTAATTAAATCAACAACACTGGTAACTTGTCAGGAGAAGCCGGTGGGAATACTGGTAGTTCATCACAATACTCCTACAAGTCATTTGTAGCATGTAAGCCACCCAGTTTTAGTGGGTCTGAAGGAGCCGTTGGATTAATTCAATGGATAGAGAAGATTGAAGCTACTCTGGACCTTTGCAGCTGTCCAGCGCACCACAAAGTTCGCTATTCTGCTGGAACATTCAACAAGCGGGCTTTGACTAGGTGGAAAGGCCAGATCAATGTAAGGGGAAGAGAAGAAGCGATGTCAATGACCTGGGAAGACTTTAAGGCCCTACTGAGGACCGAATTCTGCCCCAAGAACGAGCTGCAGAAACTGGAGGTCGAACTATCTAACCATGTGATGAAAGGGGCAGACGACATGGGATATACCACTCGTTATCTAGAGTTGGTTGCTTTGGTACCAGACATGGTACCCACTTTGGAAAAGAGGATTGATTGTTACGTAGGTGGACTTCCCGCCTGCATTTAGGGTTTAGTTGCAGCAAACCCTGTTACTGTGGAGTCTGCTGTGAGTTTATCTGGGAAACTCACTGATCTTATGGTAGCCTCGGGAGTACTGAAGAAAGAGGCCGACTCCGGCATGAACAAAGCCGAGTCGTCAAAGAAACCCCACCACCACCAGAAGAAGAAACAAAAGGTCATCCAGAACTACACGGTGGCCACACCTCTTCAACAAATAGCAGCTGCACCACAAAACCCTAACAGAAGACCCTACACCGGCACGTTTCCTCTGTGTGCCAAGTGTCAATACCATCATGTTGCTAACACTCCCTGCAAGCAATGCACGGGATGTGGACGAAAGGGCCATTGGGTCCAATACTGCCGGATAGCACCTAACCAAGCAGTCAACAATGCTGCTTTGGCTCTCCCTCCACCAGCTAATCAGAACAACGGTGGATGCTATAACTGTGGCGAACAAGGCCACTTTGCAAAGAATTGCCCGAAGAAGGCTCAACAGGCAGTTCAAGCACCACGTGGAAGAGCCTTTTTCATCGGAGCACCAGCTGCATGCCAGGACCTGAATGTGGTCACTGGTACGTTTCTTTTACATGACCTTTATGCATCTATTCTATTTGACACTGGTGCGGATCAGAGTTTTATCTCTACCGATTTTGGATGCCAACTAGATTCTATAGAGGAACAGTTAGATTCTCCTTACATCATAGAAGTAGCTAACGGGAAGCAGATCACAGTTAGTACAGTCTATTGGAATTGCCCATTGACCCTTAATGGTCGTACCTTTGCCATTGATTTGATACCTATGGAGTTGGGTAGTTTCGACATCACTGTTGGAATGGACTGGCTTTCTTCTAATAGAGTGGAAATCATCTGTTCTGAAAAGTTGCTTCAAATTCCATTGCCGAGTGATCGCGTATTGGAAGTTAAAGGGGATCAAGCAAAACGAAGTGTCAAAATCATCTCTTGCATAAAGGCGCATGAGTGTCTGCAGAAGCAGTGCGTGGCATTCTTGGCTTATGTGGTGGAAAAGGAGAAGGATAAGAAAAAGATTCAAGGCGTACCAGTAGTGAAAGAGTATCCAGAAGTATTTCCTGAAGACCTACCAGGGTTGCCACCTGTGCGACCGGTAGAGTTTCGTATTGACTTAATTCCGGGAGCAACACCTGTTGCTAAATCTCCTTACAGGTTAGCACCTTCAGAGATGCAGGAATTGTCTAATCAGTTATAGGAGTTACTTGATAAGGGTTTCGTCAGACTGAGCTACTCACCTTGGGGAGCTCCGGTTTTGTTCGTGAAAAAGAAGGACGAATCGTTCAGAATGTGTATAGATTACCGCGAGCTGAACAAACTAACCATCAAGAATCGGTATCCATTGCCGAGGATTGATGATTTGTTTGACCAACTGCAAGCAGCTCAATACTTCTCGAAGATTGACTTGCGGTCTGGATATCATCAGCTTAGAGTTCAAGATGAAGACATACCGAAGACGGCGTTCCGAGCAAGGTACGGGCATTACGAATTCATGGGGATGCCTTTTGGATTGACGAATGCACCAGCGGTTTTCATGGATCTCATGAACCGAGTGTGCAAGCCGTACCTGGATCAGTTTGTAATTGTTTTTATTGATGAAATACTGATTTATTTTAAGAGCAAAACAGATCATGAGCAACACCTCAGGAAGATCTTGGAACTGTTGAAAGAACATAAACTTTATGCCAAATTCTCTAAATGTGAATTCTGGCTAAGGGAAGTTCAATTTCTGGGTCAAGTCGTCAACAGCGAGGGAATACACGTTGATCCTGACAAGATTGAAGCGATAAATATTTGGGATTCTCATTTACCACTGATCGAATTCTCCTACAACAACAGTTACCACAGCAGTATCGGATGTGCACCATTCGAGGCTCTTTATGGCTGGAAATGTCGATCATCGATCTGTTGGACTGAAGTTGGAGATAATCGAATAACTGGGCCAGAACTTATTCAGGAAACCACTGACAAGATTGCCCATATTCAAAGAAGACTACAAGCAACAAGGAGCAGACAGAAAAGCTATGCCGACAAAACGGCACAAGCCGTTGGAATTTCAAGTGGGAGACCGTGTCATGTTGAAAGTATCACCTTGGAAAGGTGTAGTAGGTTTTGGGAAGAAAGGCAAATTAGCACCACGATACGTGGGACCATTCGAGATCATCGAACGTATTGGTCCTGTGGCGTACAAACTGAGATTACCAGATGAACTCATTGACGTTATTCCAATTGAAGAAATTCAAGTCGATGAACAGTTACACTTCATTGAGGAACTTTTGGAGATTATGGATCGCAAAGTTAAGAAACTGAGGTGAAGCCGCATTCTGATTGTAAAGATTCGATGGAATTCAAGGGGCGGGCCTCACTTGGGAACGTGAATATCACATGAAGTCAAAGTACCCCCAACTGTTTGAAGAGGAAGCTGTACCCGATAACGACTCTTAAATTTCGGGACGAAATTTCTCTAACAAGGGGAGACTGTAAAATCAGTGCCGGAACCGGTGCCGGAACAATGATCATAAACAGTAACATGAACAGTAAACAGGTACGAAATATATACATTTTAGTGCATTTCCTATTCATATCATTGGTCAATATCATTTTGTGTTATCAAACAACAAGTTCAGAAACATTTAACAGAAACAAAGTTCAGAACTATGGTTCTTGAGTCAGATAATTATCTGGCAACACAGAACCATCATGTGATTACTTTTTAGGAGTTATCGTGTATAAACGTATGTGAGGCTTTACAGAACAAAATAACAACGCGGATATTGTTATGTGAGTGCTAAATCAACGGATTATTCGTATAGGTGACGATCTGTACGAATATATCTGAAGGTTTAACGTTTTGAATAGTATCCGATAATTAGAAAACAATATTGAAAAGTGTAGTTATCGTCGTGTTCGTACCAGTGACGATTCGAACGAATACGCGCGGCAACCGTACGATTCAATTTAAACAGTAAATTAATATTTTGAAAATTTTAAAATAAATAAAAGATATTTAGTAAATTTATTAGGAATCACAACTTAAAATAATATTATAAATCCTATTTCATAAACCGAATCGTTATTGTCACGAAATTTACGAGAAACCGATCTTTCACGCAAAACCGAGCGGAACCGGACGACACCGGGCATGTGAAACAATTATTATGGCAATTAAATGCCATAAACTCATTCACCAACCCATCCTCTCTCTAAATCTCGTTTCTCTCTCTACATACACTCTCTCTCTCTCTAACACCTAAAACAACCTTCTCTCTACAAGAAATCGCTTGGATCACGACCATTTCACAAGCTCATTGTGTAAAAACGATCCCCTCCTAACGTAGATTCTCAAGTACAAGGGATCTAGCATTTCACTCGTCGAATTCAAGGTAAATTTATGGATTTATTTCGGTTTTAGGAGGGTGTCACTACCCCTTATAGATATCATAGTTCTAACCGGTTTTGAGCACTCACTAATCTGTGAATACACCATGTTTGATACTTAGGGAGCCCTAGAAACTGAATTGTAACAGGTAAGAATGAGAGGGAAGACGATGAATAGTGGACATCTTGGGTGCAGGTCGGCGAACCTTGTTGGCCGAACCTGTAGCCACTGCAAAGAACCTGCTACCTCCACTAACCTTAGCCGAACCTTTGTTTGGCGAACCCCACTGATATTGGCCGAACCTTGGCCCGGCGAACCCATGGGATTCTTCAATCCGAACCTAGGGAAACCCTCTTCTTGGCGAAACCTAGCTGATTAGCGAGCCTGCATGTATGGATGAGCCGAACCCTTACACGAACCTAGGAACATGGGTGATGTAGCCAAACCCTTACACGAACCTAGAACCATTGGTGATGTAGCCGAACCCCTTCTTTATTCTCAGCCGAACCTTGAGTTTTGAAACGCATTGGCCGAACCTACATATAGGTTCGCTGACCTGGGTGTTAACCGAATCAAAATATTGTTGAATCAACGTAGTAATGGACTTGGGACTATCAAAACTAGTATTACGAAGATAGGGAATTGTTAGTTGACCATTAACCTAAGCTTCTCATAGGATTGAATCTCATAAGTTGCATGCATGGATTAATATTGTGTGTGTGTGCATGGGATGATAACTAGGGTTTTATTATATAAAACTACCACATAGTTATTGAGAGCCCAACATGGATAATTAACTTATGTAAGTTAATGGGTTATATAAAATCATGCAAAGAGCTTGAATGGTGATCAATAAGGAAACAAACGCCATCAATAGGTCTAATTGGGCCCAATGGCCCTGATTAAGGCCCGTCACATGTCAAATGTCATGTAATTCAAGTAATGAAATTTTTAATAAAATAAAAATATTTTATGAACCTATTAAATTAGAATTAAATGATTTTCTAAAATAATATTTTGATTGAAACTGAAGTTATTAAGCATACTAATCAAGATTTATAGTAACTAATTATGGACTGAAGAAATCTAAGCCACAACAAGAGCGCGCATTTTGTGATAGATCAGTTACATAACAACACAGGTGAGTTCACTGCCCCTTTTCTAAATATTTTGTTTTCAAACGCGGGGCTGAGAAGCATGCGTAAATTATTTTCTTTGGATTATATTTTACTTAAATGCTTTTAAATTCTATATGTCTTGTATATATGGATGAATGTTATCCTAGATCATGTCTATGTAAATTTTATGCAGGTTTTACTAAGCTTATCTACTTATGATATAAGTGGATAATTGAGTTAAACGAAACCTTTCAACGAATCAAACAAAACTATTTTGACGAAACAAGTGCGTGAGTTCAACAAATCAACAAATCATTTTCAGGGGAAAGACTGGGAAATATCAGAGATAACATATGCCAACGAAACAATACGAAACAAGGGACGAAACAAAAACCCTACATTTCAAGAAGTCCTAGCTAGACCGTTTGATTTGTAGGTCATTTGTTTGACGATATTTACAGAATTCCCTAACTACTAAGAACCGTGATTGCTATACTAGTCTACTCGAGTTGACCAAGGCCCATTCATTAGGACTTAGATTTTTATTAAATGTTTATTTATTTATTTAACTAAACATTTATAGCCGTTTCTACAAGTACTGTGGTTGATCACTATTGTGATGAACTTAAGGAATCAATATAGATTTCAAATTGTTGTATTTACAGGAACAAAAAACTGAAGAATCATTGGGTTAATGGTAGGGCTAAAATGCTTAATTTTCATTAACACCAATGTCCCATGCGGATTAGTATGTGGTGGGACGGCGTCTGGGCGGGTTGTAGGCTCGACTCAGGGGTATGCCCTATATATAAGCATACCGATCTGGATGATACATGTGATGTTAATGAGATTAAGGTTGTTACCCAAGGGTTTTACAAATGCTTGAGTTTATGTTAGGTAAAAATGCTTAACTATCATGAACAAAAGTTTCATATACGTATTAGTATGTGGTGGGACGGCGTCTGGGCAGGTTGTAGGCTCGACTCAGGGATATGCCCTATATATAAGCATACCGATGTGGATATAAATGTGATGTTAATGAGGTTAGGGTCTTTACCGAAAGAGGTTTACAAATCATTTTCAATTACTAAACTGTATGAACTCACCAACTATGTGTTTTTTATATTTTTGCATGACTTCTCAGGTGACGAAGAGGTCAATTAAGAAGCTTATGGTTTTGGACTAGGACTTCAGATAGAAGACTTAGTATTTCTTTTGGACCTGCATACTTTTGGAACATCATTATACAATTATTTTGTATATCTTGTGCAGTTACAAGATAGAAATCTTGTGATGTTTATGATGGATTTACATTGTTAAATTATGAACGATACGGATGTAATTTAACTTTGTAATTCTATTCTATTTAGCATTTCTCGTTTATATATCATGTGCAATGTAAACAATCTGATTATTCCGATTATCACTCACGATATCGCGCCCCGGTAACCTTCCGCCCGACGGGGAATCCGATCCAACCCCGTCGACGTTGGGTGTGACACGAACTAAGCCATTCCCCAAAAAGTCTTTCGCTTGCTTAACTGTGTGTTTCTTTCGTCCGAAACACCCTCACTCATCTGTTCATCATGTTTTCTTGGATTAAACTGATTCTTTTGTTGAGATTTCATCTTCTGGTTGTTACAGGTACCATTGGGACCAATATTAGCACCAAGATTAGGAATCTAGGGCTCGTATCTGTCGCCTCAAAATAAATGGCCAAATCAAACACAAAATCACCTAATAACCTTTCTAAAAACCTTAATCGATTTTTTCTAAACATATTGGTGTAATTTTTGTGACCAAATTTGTAATTTTTGTGAACATGGAATTTTGAACTCCTACGGACGACCGAATGATGTCTTTCGGACTTCAAGGCCGACTGAATGAGTGCAGCGACAGAATGAAGTCATATCATTCGCCAGTCATACGATTGACTAGAATCTTTCGGCCATTGGTTTAACCGAATGAGCTCTTTCGGTTATCTTTCGGTTGAGTTTACCTATTCGGTCAGTAGAGTCTTTCGGCCAAGGACCATTCGGTTATTACAGTCTCATTCGTACAAGTTTTACACTTGTGAATATTTTCTGATTTTGATTAATTGATTAACTGAATTAAACTGACATGTTTATTTTATTGTTTTTCAGAATGGCTGATTTTAAAGCGGTGACAAAGAACAACATTTGTGCCCATTTGGATCTTGCAACCAAGAACGCCAAGCATTTCAGAGAGATTATCACTTTTCTCAGGCGTTCTAGGATCTTTCCAGCTATTTCCACTGTCTATGAGCCATATCAATCACATGAGCGGGATTTCTGGAGATCGGCGGATATAGATTGTGAGGTTGAGCTACCGGTTATTAGAGGCAAGGTACTTGGGAATATGTGATAGTCTCTGCAGAGCACATCAGGAGGATCTGTGGATTTCATGATTCACCGAATCATCCCATTTTACTTGATCGCTATCTCATTCGAGGATGCTTCATGCGATGCAAGTATGATGGTGACTTAGAAGTCGGGGTCCTCAACAAGGAATTTCTATCTCCTTAGTTTAAGTACTTGGCACATGTACTTATTCACTGCCTGGGCTCTAGGAGAGGAGGATTTGATGAGCTAAGGGAGACCATACAGTGTGCATTTGTGGCATTGGTGCCGAATCTTCCCTTCAACTTTTCTGAGATGGTGTTTCCACATCTGAAAGAGAACGTTGTGCTCAAGGGTGGCAAGAAGTTTCTCATGTACCCTACATTCCTCAAGCAGATTTTTGATGCTCAAGTGCCAAACCTACCAAAGACCAGTACATACATTATTCGGTTAGAGCACATGAACGACATCACTCTCAACAGAGTGTTATCTTACAGGGAAAAGAGACGAAGCCTCCAGTTCGTACTCTCTTTGGTCATCTCTAGAATCCTGAATACATTGCTCTAGGAGGTAGGAAGTGGAGACATGATGATTCATATTCAGATATTGAATATATTCTTGTACCATGTGATGATGATGGAGATGATGGTGCTAGTGATAAGGGTGGTGGAGATGCTGGAGTTGGTGTTAGTGCTGGTGGTGGTGCTGGTGGTGGTGCTGTTACCGGTGTTGGAGGTTCTGTTGTTGATAATGATGATGTAGATGTAGATAGTCTTCTTGAGCTTGATTTCCTGACTACTACAGAGGCCACAGTTTCCACTCCATTAGAGATGGCAGGCACTACTTCAGCAGAGGAAAGAGATGATTCAGATGAATCAAGAGAGCATAGTGGTGAAGATGGTGATGGAAAGGCTCTGACAACTCAGTTTCTGACAAAACAGATGATGAGTTTTAGAATGTCATGGGAGGGACTAGGCTGGTAAAGAGAAGGAAGAGGCCTAGCGAGACTGAGCTTGAGGAGATCAGGGATCCATCTTTTATTCTTGAGTTTTATTTTGCTCCTCCTCCACGTACTTCTAGTGCTACATCTACTGCAGCTGTTACTATTGCTGCTGATGCTGTGCAGTCCACATCATCCCCCTCAACTAAGAGAAGAAGGACAAAGTTTGTTCTGCAGAGGCGGTTAGAACTGTCTACTGTTGCAGCAACCACTGTTACATCAGCTGTAACAGTTACAGTTTCATCACTAATCCGGTCACGGTCTATTCCTTCACGTGTTTCGATTGCCCCTTTGACCTCCTCTAGTGCTCCCACTGCTGTTTACACTGCTGCTTCTTCTGGTCCTTCCGTCACGCGAGCCGATCCATACATCCCTACTGTTTCAGTGACTGAACAGCTCAGTACACTGAACAGTCTGGTACTTAGGCTGATGGAGAGGAACCATCAGCAAGAGGAAGCGATTGCCCAGCTCACGCAGAAGGTCAGTGAGCAAGTTGCTCTTCTACTCCAGGCTGCTGACCAGCGTGCAGATTTAAGGGCTAGATATGCTCAACAAGAGGAGCTGCTGCTCAAATACATAAATGAGCATAACCAGTTGGCTTTGACTGCCTTTGGTTTCAGTGACATGATTCTGACTCTTGAGGCTGAAAATGCGCCTCACTGAGAAAATTGACAGTCTCCAGGAGGTCACACCCAGGATCAAGGGCACTGAAGCAGACTCCGATGATTCAGACGAAGATAAAGAAGAAGAAGAATAGGAAGAAGAAGATGAGGAGTCTGATGAGGAGAAAGTTGATTATGAGGACTCTAACAAAGACAATGATTCAGATGCTGATGATGATGGTTCGGGGAGTGGGTCTGCCAGTTCGTTAAGTGCAGCAGATGACCAGTCCCTTCCCATTGAGATCCGAACCAAGACAAAGCACTACAAGAGTGCCAAGCCTCCGACTCCTCCTCAGACTGAAGATCCTAAAGCTACTGAGGAAGTCCAAGCTGTGCCTTTGAGACTTCAATTGGATGAGACATTGACTATGATTTTAGACGCTCAAGGTATTATACAACACTCAGTCATCTATGGTAAGGAGGAAGGAGAGATCATTCACTTCTTAACCAAGGAGCAAATTGTTGAGTTATTCAGGTTAAATCCTTACGAGGTGGTCATTAAGGACAACTCTGCTCTTGTTTCTGATATTCCTTCACTTGAGGCCTTTGATGATGTTGATGAGGTTATTTTGGAGGATATATTGAAGAAGAGGATGCAAAGTATACTTCAGCTGGGGATGATCTACCTACATTTACTGATCTTTCTGGACAACACACTGAAGAGGAGCTAAGCAGAAGAGTTGAAGAAAAGATCAGTGGTAGTGAGTCTTCAGCAGAAGACATTCAGCAAAGAAAGAAGAATGGAAAGCATACTGGGAGATCCTGAAGGAGGAAAACGTTGCGAAGTTGACAGCCACACACACCTAAGTTTTTAGGACCAAAGGCTACAAGGCTGGAGGTCAAATACTTAGCTGGGCATACTTCCATGATCTGCAATGCTATGATGTCACAAGAGAACGGATAATGCTGTATTTCAAGAACCCACACGACTTCAAGACACTGCCTGGATTTGAAGTAAATCAACTTGCGCGTTTGAAGATGCTGTACATTGGAGATTCGGGGATGTCAGTATGAGTACAGGAAGAGGTGGATTAACTTCAAGGCTCAAGAACCAGAGTGATACTATCTTCCAGAAATCAATGCAGATACCCGCAGACCAAGGTTATCCTGAAGTGGCTGCCTCCAAGAGTCATGAAGAAGATTCTGTTACGGAATATGCGTCAAGACTTTTTGGACAGCTTCCGATGGTGGTATTATGATGGGCGTACTGCAGAAGCAGTTATTGTGATGTGCAAGGACAAAAAGTGGGATACAGAATGCATATTTAATCCCATGTGGCTGACGAATCTGTCACACAATGATGTTGAAGTTTTGTACAGATGCCAGATCTTCTTTGATGTTGAAGACATGGAACAAGCACTGCAATACATGACAGTTATCAGGATCTGCCTTGTTTTTAGGATTCATGCTGGAATAGACTGGAAAGCCATCTCCGACACATATTTCAAGAACAATGCTGCAAAGTGAGGAACTAGGTCCAAGGGGGAGTATGTCAGTGCATTAAATGTCCCTAGTTCAGCTTTTGTATGATCTTTGATGTATAAAGTTTATGTTATTAATGAGATCAGTCTTTCTATGTTATTCTTAATGTTTATTCAAGATTATATGTGTTCGATTATGTTTAACTTTGATTATTTATGTCTTATAGACCCATTCGGACGAATGACCCTAAGAATGAGGTCATTCGGCCGAATGAACGCTTTGCGAATGTCTAGGGCGATCGAATGAGTCATCCGCATGACTCATTCGGTTGACCAGCTCATTCGGCTAAATCACTCACTGAATGAGTTGTTTCGGCCACTCATTCGGCTGAATGAGTATAATATATATATACTTGTTCAAACAGATTCAAACCTAACTTTTCTGAACCTCCTCTCTTCCCAGAGCACTCTAGTGTCAAACCCTAAGGGTTTTGAGCGGTTCTATCCTGTCCAACTTCGATTCTCATCCCGTGGTGTTCGATCTTGATTCAAACGTTCATCCCTCACCTTCGGATCGCCACGGGTGCTGTTGGTTTCGATTGGAAAACCCTGGAATAGGATTCTGCACTATTCCAGAGGCTATCGAGCAAAACTACATAGGAACCAGATTGTTTTCGGGCTCCAAGTTGGTCCTATAGTTTGGAAATAAAATTGTCATCGGAAATCATTTTTGAAGACGAATTGTTAAAATTTATAGCAGCAACTGGTTCATCCTCTTCCACCCAACCTTCCACTATTACTTGATCTACGCAAGAATAAGACATGTTAGAAGACGTCACATAGACTTCAGGTTTAGGTGTTTTTACTTAACGTGAAGTCGAAGCACCGGGTTTTCTTGTCTACCATAGTTCAGTGTGGCAGACAATTCTACTTCTTCTATCATGGGTGTGTAGACAAGATTGTTGCTCAAAGGTGGTGGAATATTCACAAACACGTTACCATTGCCAATAATTTCAACCAAAGGAGTTTCCTCTTTTGGTGTTATTCCAAACTCTTCACCTTTTCCATTTATCCAAACCGTAGCCTTAACCAAACCATCACATACATGCTTCACGTATCCAATTCCTTTAGTCTCTTGCCACTTCATTTGTTTTTGAATCATTTCCTCCACAATTTCAGAAGATACATCAAATTTCTTAAATTTCAATTCAGAGTTTTCAAACTTGCTTTTGTATCGTTCTGCATCAGATTTGGCTTTATCAAGAATGGTTTTAGAGGATTTAATGACAAATTTAGCATTGCTCAATTCTCTTGTTAAAATTGTGATATCAGTTTTTTGAGCTTCAACTTTTTCAATTAAATGCTTATTTTCCCTTTTTAATTTTAAATTTTCTTGCTCAAGTCGTGACAAGTCAAGTAACAGATTGTTATTGTGAACCCTGTATGTGGTCACTTTATCAATGCATGTTTGAGTGCATAAGAAAGTACTTACATCAACATTAGCAGGAAGGTGTGCCATGAAAGCATGCTCCTGATGATTGTGAGCAGAACTGGCCATCAATGCAACTGTAGATTCCTCCGAAATATTTAGAGCTTTGAGCTGGTCATCCGATCCGAAGGCATTGTCTTGCATCTCCACTAGAGCCTTGGAATCAGTAACTTTGTTATCACCACTTGCAACTCCATTTGTTGGAATCAAATTGCGCTCAGGATTATCAGTACTTTTTTTTGGTTTAGTGCATTCTCGAGCATAATGTCCAGGCTCGTGACAGTTGAAACATCTGAGATTGTCATTTGAAAACTTCACCTTGTCTATGTCAGACTGGCCCAGGGATTTCTTCCTTGTGCTTTTGTAAAGTTCTTTGCTCTGAAAAAAAAGCATTACCAATGTGCCAGGTGTAACATCTGTGCCGGAATCGTTACCGGAACAGTAAGTTGTATAGTAAAGTGCACAGTAACTCAAGTACAAACAAAGGGAACTAGGTAGATACTATTGACACTTGACGCTAAACATAAACTATTACAATATGTTTCTGAAATCCTTATTTAAACTTCATGGTTTAACAGTCAGAACCATTTCAGACAACGCGGAATAGATACACAAATGCTTTATTTGATTTCTATTATGTATAAACGTATGTGAGGATAAACAGAAGAAAACCATAACGGTTGTTGTTACAGAATGCTAAACCGACGAACTATTCGTATAGGTGACGATCTGTATGAATAAATCTGAAAGTTTAACTATCTGAAATGATGACTGAAAAGTAGAAAACAAAATCAGAAAGTGAAACGTACGATCGTGTTCGTACAGTTAGCGCTCTGTACGAAAACACGCGTAAGTGACGGTTTCTGATGAAACGAAACGAAGACGATTCGAACGATAATAAACATAAGGAAATATAATATTTCCTGTTTTACAATTTTGAAACTCATCAGAAATAAATTAAAAAGAAACCATTTTAAATTAAAATACGTAAATGCGCGAAAGAATTAACGAAACGCGTAAAAATAATATATTCCGATAAATAATTTAAGAAAATAATATTTAAACTATTTACTAGAAATAACCACTTTCCAAACTTTTAAAATAGTCATTTTTATTTAATTTACGAGAAACGCGAGTATCGTGCCGGAAACGCGACGAAAACGTGAACCAAGCGACCGGAACAAACCCGAATACCCTTGGGGTATTTAAACACCAAATAATAGCATTTATTTCATTTTCCCACAAACCCTCTCTCTCTCTAACTTCAAATCCATCTTCCTCTCTCTCTCTAGAAGAAACACCCTTCAAATCACCATAACTTGCTTGTTTCTTGACGAAATCGCGTGTTCTTGGTGTCCACTTGAAGCTCTTTATGCACATTACGTAGAAGTACAACAGATTTACGCAGATATCCAGCCATTATCGAGGTATGAATCCATAAAGTTCATGAAAAGTAGGGTTTTCTTGCCCTTTGGTTCGACACACACATATGAAACTAGTTCTCGGCTTAACCATTCGACCCCATCACCTTTTAGGGTCATTCGTAGCATATAACCATCATTGGAAACAAGCTGGTGCGGTCTGGGTTGTAACAACCTCGAGGATGATGAAAGGAACACACAGGTTCGTGGAGATCTCAGATGGCCGAACCCTGGACTGCCATCACTCGCCGAACCTGTGCAGGCAACAGCCGAACCCAGCCCCGGTTGTCGCGAACCTTTCTCCTGGTGGCGAACCAAAGCAGCCGAACCTCCCATGCATAGGGCTCGGGAACACTTAGCCAAACCTGCGCTGCGTTTTACAAGGGGCGAACCTTTGTTCACAAACCACCAGCCCCGAACCTGTTCATGCTGTGAGCCACGAACCTGGCATGCACCACTCACGAACCTTTCCTACTATGAACCATGGGCGAACCTGTGGCCTCCCTTGTTGAGCGAGCCATGTTTGCTGAACTTAGGACATGTTGATCAGCCAGACGAACCATAAGCTCCCGAACCTTTCTGTGGCGAACCTGGCAGCAGAAATGAACCCTTGGCTTGTTGGTCGCCATTAGCCGAACCTCCTAGTCCAGCCTCAACCAAACCTTGCACAGCACTGAACCTCCAACCCCTTGGATCTGTAGGCTCGTTGGGAAGGAACCATGTTTCCTTTATGTGTGGTCCAACAACCTTTACAAGGCCCAACAGTAATTGGGTCAGCCCACCATGGTTGTTTTAGCCCACCATGGTTGCTACATATTATGTCCAACTATTGGGTTCACTTAGGATTACTTCGGTCCAAGTACAATTAATTTAACTAAGAAATTCCTTCCGGCCCAACTAGTCGGCCCATACCACCCTTTTCGGTCCATGGGTGTTAATTGGCCCAACACATCCTATTCCGGCCCAAGACTAGAACCACACTCGGCCCACATCATTGTTTGGACCGGGATATCCCATTCGGCGCATGATTGTTGATGGGCCCATGTATCGGCCCATATGACTAATGTGGCCCAATTAAAACTAACTAGGGTGAATGGTATGCACGGGATTATAATCTAATCACAATAATGATAATAGAAGTTGGTGGTGATGAAATCATAAAGCTTAAAACCATTGCTTTACAAGGATAATCATATCGTTAGTTGATAACTATGTAATAAACTACTTTTGTGTAATAAGAGCAACCCGGGGAGTCTTAACTTTAAAACTAAGTTAAACACTTAGGGAGGGTTACTAAGAGTCATGTAACCCAAGTAATTTACATAACAATTAAATTGATTATGTATCAAAAGCATAACAAATACGCAAGGGCCGAATGAATACCGAGACTTACAAGTGTTAGCCAACTTTAGGGCTAACACATACACGCACACAAATACTAACAACTTATACTTATAAGCTACAACAACAGGAAATCTATACAGGATCGTGAATACTACTACGAACACAACAAAGAGCGCGTATTCTTGTTATACTTAGTCAACCACTACAAACACAAGGTGAGTTCATTTGTCCCTTTTCAAACCATTTGTTTTAACTCGGAACAAAGAAGCATGTTATACATTTTAAACAAATATTGAAATGTTTATTAAATGCTTTCACACTTATTTATAATGCTTATACTAATGCTTAAACTCGTAACGCTTGTTTTGGAAACTAAAGACTAAGACTATAGTGTAATTAGTTATTGCTATTTACACTATACTTATTTACATTATACTTAAACTCTATGCTCAAACTAGATACTAAGGTTAATGCTACAAACTCTATGCTTAGACTATATGTTAGAACTAAAGCTACAGATTAAATGCTAATGTTATTTACACTATACTTAATTGCTTAAAAATTTTGAAACATTTAAATGCATAAGGAAAACTAAAGCTAAAACTAGAAATGCTTATGAAAACCATGCTTATGTAAACTTGGAACTTAAACTTAGAAAGACTTATGTGTTTGGGATACTTGAAAACGTGAATACTTGATATGCTTGGAATACTTGAAACACGTGAATACTTGATATGCTTGGAATACTTGAAACACGTGAATACTTGTTATGCTTGGAATACTTGAACACTTGAATGCTTGATACACTTGGATGCTCAGACAACAGACTGATTGACCGCCGCGTGTTGACCTGTGTGTCAACCCCTACTAGTCATCAGTAAATCTATGTGGATGCTATAAACTTGTATGCTTAAGCTCTCAGACATCGTAAGACAGACTGATTGGCCATCGCGCCTTGACATTTTTCAAGCCCTTCTAGTCATCAGTGTTCTTCGTTGTCAGGACCTAGTAAGACAGAATGAATGGCCATCGCATGTTGAACAGTGGAGTCAAACCCTACTAGTTATTCAGTGTTCTTCTCAGTCCATTTATTTTGATGTTATTAGGGTTCAATACAATTAATTGTCCTCGATAGTGAATTCAAAACTACTCACAGAAGAATCAAATGCTTAGTTATTGGGAGGTGAAACACTTAATTATCATTAACAACAATATGTTAAGCAGCCCGGTATGTGGCTGGGGCTTGTCCCCTACATATGCCCTATATATAAGCATACTCGGTTGGATAGCTTAGGTGGTTGTTACTGAGGTTAAGGTTGTCATTTCGAGGAAATCAAAGTAAACATATTCAGATTAATCAAACATTAAGGATCAATAGTGGGGAATGAAATGCTTAATTATCATTAACAACAATATGTTAAGTACCCCGGTATGTAGTGGGACAGTGGCTGGGGCTTGTCCCCTACATATGCCCTATATATAAGCATACTCGGTTGGTTAGCATAGGTGGTCGTTGATGAGGTTAAGGTTGTCATTCGGGGAATCAAGGTAAACACTTACAGGGTAATCGAATTCTATGAATCAACTGTTATGAAATCAAAGATGCAGGATGAAACACTTAATTATCATCAGGAACAATATATCATGTGGTTTGGTATGTGGTAGGACGGTGGCTGGGCGGACGGTAAGTTCGACCCTACATATGCCATATATATAAGCATACTGAAACATATGGTATAGGTGGTTAATGGTGAGGTTAAGGTTGTCATTCAAATGATTTTTCAAACTATTTTTACATAAAACTACATGAACTCACCAACCATTGTGTTGACTTTGTTTTCTTACATGCTTTCTCAGGTGATGCACAGGATTAAGCTAAGACTTTGGATTGCCTGCTAGGATGCCCAATTAGAAGTCCTAACCGACTTTTGAAAAGCACATATTTTGGTTGATTGATACAAATCATTTTTGATATCTTGTACATATAGAAGATAGAAACATTTGATTCTTTGATATGTTTACTTAGTTAAATTATTAAAGATTGATATTGTAATTTAACTTTGTAATCCTAGTTAAATGTTTCATTATGCTTTAATTATTCTTAACATTGATGCCATGTAAACAATCTGATCATCACGATTATCACTCACAATATCGCGCCCCGAGAACCTTCCGCCCGACAGGGACTCCGATCCAACCCCGCCGGCTCAGGGTGTGACACCAGGTTATATCCATCTATTCCATATCTTAAGGATGAATTTGCTCAAGTTCAGAGCCCGCTACAGCAAATGGTGGCAGCAGGTCACCATATCCCAAAGCAGTTGAGCATTTTAAAAAACCTGCTACTAGGGTAATGTTATCCAAAACTTCCTTAGTGTGTGTGGCAGGTTGTATTGCAATTGAAGTAGATGAATTTCCAGAACTAGCTCCAGAGGCTTGAAGAACAGAAGCTGATGATCCGACAGCAGACGAAATAGCAGACTTGCCAGATGACACAGAGGGCAAGGAAACTTTATAACAAGGTATGCAGATGATGGTTGAGAGATAAACGCACTATTGACAATGCTGATTCGTGCAGCATTGTAACTATTTGTATGATTCATGGCTCTCCGCTGATCATTCATTTCATAGGACTTGATAACTGACACCATCTCAGTTAGAGACAAATTGCCCAGATTCTTGGTTGATTTTATAATGCCAACATTCATGTCCTAGTTTCTAGGAAGAGCATTCAAAAGCTTTTTGTTGATCACACTTGCTTGATTGTCAATCTATGTTGTACGCAATTCTGTGATCAATGTAACAAATCTCTGAATCTGATCATCCAAATTTTCCCCAACTATGTAATTGAAGTGTTAAACCTATTGTTCAACATTTCTTTGCGGGATTCCTTCATCTCAGTGTTACCTTCATACATGTCAATGAGTGCCCTCCAGAGTTCACTTGCATCAGTTATCTCCCTAAAACACTCTGAGATTTCAGGAGTGAGACCTTGAGTAATGTATCCGAGTGCCTTCTCATCTTCTTCTATTATCTGAAAATCTTCTTCAGTATAATGTTCAGGATCTTTGATCAGTTCATTTCCTTCAATATCCTTATATGTGACTTTCCGTTTGCCCCTTAGAATTACCCTCCATAATCTTGGTTCTTTGGTCCTTATATGTTTCTCAAATCGAAATTTCCATTCAGGAAAACCAGCAGCAGAAGAAAGTCTAGGAATACGGGTCGTGGTACCCATGATAGCATCGAGCTCATTTTGCTTTCTAGACAAAGCAGCAACTAATATACTAGAGGAATCCATCTGAGAACAAGACAAAAACTAACTAATAAGACAGATAAGAATGAATCTAGAGTAAAAAGTTTGAGTCGAGAATCAAGCACCAACAACTGACAATTTGAGACCCAAATTATCACCAAACAGAAATCAATTCGAGAATAATGAACTGATTAAAGAAAAATTAATTGAGTTCGAAGACCAAGATAAACCAGTAGAAGGATTTGAGAACAACACTCAAGCAAATTTGAGAGTGGCAAGCAACTTCGAGAATGACACTCGAATTCGAGAATGACAAGTGAATTTGAGACCGACACTAAAGTTCGAGAATGATAAGTGAATTCGAGAATGACATTTAAATTCGAGAACGAATGATGCATTCGAGAAAGAATTCGAGAACGACACTTAAATTCGAGAAAGACAGATTTATTCGAGAATGACACTTAAATACGAGAAAGCCAATTCAACTTGAGAAGTTCAAGTTGAGAAAAACAGACTCGAGAACACTAACTCGAAAACAAGAAAATTAAAAGAAACGTACAAGTCGAGTTTTTAATAACATGTTCTCGAACCTTTTGACCAAATTCTAGAATGATAACTTCCTAAAATGCCGAGATTTCAAATTTTAAAAGCACTGATTTGGTTAATCTCGAATAATTTTAGTAGGATCTGATCAACACTCAATTAAATTCGAGAAAGGATCTTCCACAGATCAATACACCCCTTTTTGATAGAATGTTTCGAGAACACGATGAAGGCCACCAAGCAAATTTTTTTTTTGCAATATCGATATCAAAGTGAGCCACAAAACTGATTCTTGAGGCCCCGATACCAATTGTTAGTGCCAAGCTTGGATCTAAAACATATATCAATATAATCAACATACATGAGAGTGTGGAATGATATCACGTGTGTGAAAGAAAAACAATAATGATGATCATGATTAAGAATAATGTAAGAATACTATTCCAATGCACTCTGTTTCAAAGAACCGACTGGTACACCCAAAAGAGAAAAAATAATAACAATAAGCTCTAACCCTAATTGTGACAAAGAAAAGGGTTTATATACTACCCATACATGTCATAGGCCTCTCGGCCTATCAGATCTAATTATCAACTAATTCGAAAACCTCATGACCAACTCAAGAAACCCAAGAATGTCGAGAACCTATAACCAAAATAACCTGAAACATCAAAACTTTAACATATACCAACAATTCCAAAATTTATTCCTTACAACATGAGGTAGCTAATCACACCCTGGAGTCTCTCACAGGAATAGTCCTCCTCCTCCTTGGTTCAAGGAACAGGCTGATGAAGCCAAAGAGAGGGAGAATGAAAGGCTCCTGGCTGAAGCCCAAGCTGCCTAAAGGGCTCAAGACAAAACTGAACAAAGAAGAATGAAGGAAATAAGACTAAAGAATCAAGAGCCACTTCTCAAAGCTTCATTAGATTAGCAATTTCAGACTGACGCAGCTAAGGCCAATTCTGAATAGAAACAAAGGGAAGCTGAAGCTTACGTGGAAACTGGAGTTTCTGGTGTGACCAGAAAACCCAAACCCACCAAACCAGCTCCCACTGAACCAATAAAACTCACAACCACTGCCCCTTCTTCCTTAGCCTCCACCACTCAGGACATACCAGTTCAAATTCACTCTGGCCAATCTGAACATAACCCAATCTCTTTGAAACAAACATCTCCCACCATATCCATTCCCTCTTCACTTGTAAAAACCAACAAAGAAAACTCACCTACCCTTTCTCCCAAATCTGCTTCTCAAACTCTTCTAGAATTATCTTCACATACCTTATTTCTTACCATCTTAAATGCATCCAAAATAAGCCAAAAGAACAGTTCCTAACATTACTCGGTCTTTCACAAGAAGACAGAAGATTGTGGCCAGAAAATCCAAAACCCCCACCTCTAAACGAAAGAAACCTTTGACTCCCATTCTAGAACCAGATTCAGGCTCAAGTGATGATGAGCCTATTGCCTCTCTAATTCCAAGGTAAAGGAGGCTTAGACTAGCTGATGATGTCTCTGACTCAATCCTATCCAAGTCCACCAAAGTTCCCTCACCAATAAAGCCACCTGATGTTGAAGTTGAGAAAACCCAAACCTCTCCTTCAAAGGAATCCCATTATCCTGTAAGGCAGTTCCCCACAATTGAAGACCTTCAAGAACTAAAGAATAAAGAAGTTGAAGGGGAAAACAAGATCTTTGCTGATCTAGAAGCCACTATTATTTCAGGAGATGAACTGTTCAAAGCATATTAGGAACATATAGCCCTGATGGACCAGCAACAAGATAATCAGGCTGAGAGGGAGCAACTGATTAGGTTTATGCTAAATGAAGGTAAGTAAAGGGTTGAAACCTTCATCAACTAGGATATTACATGTCAAAGAAAGGAAGCTAAAGTGCTTTCTAAAAGAATAAACGAGGCCATCAAAAAGAAGAAGACCACTGAGCAGAGGAAAAGAATAAAACACATCCTTATTCAAAATCAGTGGGAACCAAGGAACACGATCATGAGATGGAAGGATGACATAATGTTTGATGAATGGTCCAAATTCAAAGGGTTAACAGTGATCAACAAGAGCTCTGGAAAGAAGCCACATCACCCTCTCCTACTATGGTGTCCACTCAAAAGGATGAAAATCCAAGTATGATTGATCATCTGCTGAATGCACCTCGTGGAAGTCTGGGTGTTGGATCTAAGGAGTATCCATATATTGTCAAGTTTAGACCTTGGATTGATGTTGAAAAGGAGGTTCTCCCTGATTTCTTGAGGCACTATGAGCCTTATCAGCATGCTGTAGTGAAGAAGGTAGTTGACTCCAAGGATCAAATAAAAAGAAGAGAAATCATTCATTGGCTTACAACATCTCCACCCATTCTACCCAAAGCTCCATCATCCAAATCTCAAGCTCTTCAAATCACAAATTCTAGAGCAAAAGTAAAGAGATGGTTCTTTGACCATGTCACCAAAACTATGATCATCAGAAGATTCAATGGTTCAAGGACTTTCTTCTCAGATTGGGATGCTATCCTTAAGCTCCTCAAGAATGATATGAAAGAATTGTAGCATATGACATTGGGAAATGCTGACACTAAATATGAAGTCCTAAAGTATGTGCGAACTCTCAGAAATCAAATTGGTTTGGCTCCAAGGCAAAAATAAATTGTTTTGGCTTCATCAGTCAAGTTGGGAGACTGTTTGAAAATAAGGACTCATGAGCAAAACCACTAAAGCCAAAAAACTGAATAAAACAGCGGATTGACCAACCGCTGATACTTTCTTCTTGCCACTGTATCTCAAAAACGGATTGCAACAGCAGATCCTAAAACAACGGATCAATAACCACTGATCTAGCAAACCGCGGATCATGTAGCTGATGACAACCACAGAACAAGACCTGAAGACAACAACGGATTCAATAAACCGCGGAATGGGTTCCGCAGAGAACCACTGAAGACTTAGGTTTTTGTTGTTGTTGTTGAGTTTTGTATTCAGCTGTTGTACAATTTTCATTTGTTTCAGTATTCGTATTTTGCCAGTTGCTTGTCTTATTCTTCTTTTTCTTGTAACATTGAATGTTGGGTATTTATATCCCAACATTCCCTGAAGTATTTGAATCACGTTCCCAAAATTCCTTGTGTTACTATTCTGTCTTCTCCTTTTCAAGCAAAACAAAACAACTATGTGTTAGACTTTAGAGGGAGGAAATACCAAGGCTTTGATCGTGAGTCTAAAGTCATTGTTCCTGGTTAAAGAGCTCCTACGAGGTTCAACAGGTTCGACCGTAGCAGCTTAAAATTGAATGAATAAACTGGATGAGCAATATAGACGAAGGGGTGCGCTACAATGCTGGTTTCCATCGATATTACTTTGGCCGATAGCGTGAATCTGGACCTGTAATCATCGAAACTAGCTGGAGATGGATTAGCCAAGGGGTTCCAAACACTAGCCTGTCGATACTGCTAGTTTCGAAGGCCATAGTATCGATGGGAATGGAGGCCATCGATACTGATAGTATCGATGGACCTTCCATGTGTTAGCTGACTTCATAGATCGATACTACTCATCCCATTGCTCCTAAGGATCCAACAACCATCGAAATTAGTACCTAGGCTATTTCCAAGTAAAATTTGAGCAAAGTCCTATTGAGATTGACAGTATCGAAGAGGTTCCATCGAGCTTATGAACCCATCGATATTGTTAATATCGATGGGCAACACCTTTGCGTAAAACAAGTTCCTTCGTTCTAATCAGCCAAGTGAGACTAGAAAACTACTTTAAACTATCACCATAACCATTAGAAGAATGATCCAAGTGGTTTGCAACAAAGAAAATGGTAAGTGGACGTAGGAAAGACTATAATACCGACAGTTAAAAGGAGACCAGCGATACTCATAGTATTGACGGGTCTCTTTGATGCTTGTCCTTCGAGATTAATTGTCTCGATGCCCATGCTATTCCATGGGCTGCCAATACTCTTCCTAAGTCCCAAACAAGTATTCTAAATCTGGAACAAAGCCAAAACCAATCGTGAACATGTTGTTAGATGATCATTTAAGCCTAAGGGGTCGATAAGGGTTGTTTAACCCTAATCTGATCCTAGGAGCTATGGATTTGTCTCACTATAATTAAATTTAGTTTAAGTTAAAGGTAATGCTATTCTATGGTCATCAACGCTTGAAACTTATAAACACTTTCAAGAAATTCATGGGGAACAATGTGAAACAAGACATAACAAACACATGTTGTATTATGCATAACATGTCTTATGCATAATGCAATATGACACTTATCTTTTCATGGAGTCAATCATCATTCAAATGACTCAATCATGATTTTCAAGTCAATACAACCCTTTTAAACATAAAAACAAGGTCATACAAAAGGATAGTTCATTAACAAGTAACACAATTCAATCAATTAATAAAAGTCTGTAATATCATAAATGAATCTTATATTATATGTATGATTACAATGATATAGGAATCATTTAGAAGTCTTGTTGAAATCCTATTCGTACAGGACTGAGTCTACTGCTGTCAGGTGAGAACATTAGCCCTATTTTACTGTTTTGCAACCGTTTTGGGGTGGAACATGCGATCAAACACATTTAATGTTAAAACTTTTAAAATACATATTTCATTACTCTTTTGACACAGTCTATGGTTAACTCTTTTATGTTAATGGATTTTACAAACTATTAAACTCTTTTATACTCAAAGGTTTTATAAATTATTTTACACAAATTGGTTTTATAAAATATTAAACTCGTTTGAAAGAATAAGATTTTTAAACTCTTAAACTGTGACTTGCGTTTTCAAATAAATATTATAGCTCAAACCTTGTATTTATACAAGGACTTTCTATCAAAGTATTCAATCAAGGGTTTACAAACAAGGTACCCAATTAGTGTATTCAATGAAAGGTATTCAAATCAAGGTATTTAATCATGGGTTTTCAAGCAAGGTATTCAATCATGTTAATCATTTATTCAATCTTAAAACTAATAGTCATGGTCTTCATCATTGTGAGCAAGCTTATACACGTCAAGACACATTCATTCATTCATTCTTATTCTCAGTCTTTTAACGCTAGTATGTTTTAAACCCTAACTGCAGATTGGATACGTTACGGTAATATGAATTTGCTGCTAATTAAGTTTACCATCATAGGTCATATTGACTGGGTTACGTCAACACGGAGTTATCTTTTGAGTAAACTCATTAGCATAGCTCGTGTTGAATGTGTTTGCTGACTACTAATCTGACTCCAAATGTAATTTGGGACATGATTATACGTTGGTTTTTCTTAGTAAATAGTCATTTGATTGTATGCACATGTTATTCTTACTTGATGATAGTTTGAGTTACAATTATCCATGAGATGTTTATACAATGTTTTAATCATATGATTTACACCTGTAGATTCATATTTTCAAATGCTAAACCTATTGCTGACTACTAATCTGACTCCAAATGTAATTTGGGACATGATTATACGTTCGTTTTTCTTAGTAAATAGTCATTTGACTGTATGCACATGTTATTCTTACTAGATGATAGTTTGAGTTACAATTATCCATGAGATGTTTATACAATGTTTTAATCATATGATTTACAACTGCAGATTCATATTTTCAAATGCTAAACCTATTGTTCTCACCAACTACTTGTAGTTGACAGTTACTTTTCACGTGTTTCAGGAAATCAGGTTTAGAGCATATCAAGGACAACTAAGGAGACCATAGTTAAGATAGCACAAGATCAAGAAACAAGCTAGGATGGAATAGAAACTAACCTAATCCTAATTATTTAATTATCTTGTGTGTGTCTTATTTTGTAAACATTGTTTTTGGGTCTATTATTGTCATTCTTTTGGTAGATAGATAGAATGCTTGTAACTAAACAATTGTCTAACACTATGAAACTTAGTAATCCATTGTGGTTGTTCTTCTTTTAATGCTTGTCCATGATTCAACCATTGATTGTCACCGCGCCGTGGATTCCGTAGGCGACGCAGGGGGTGTGAAAATCGTTTACCACCTCACCAAACCTGCTCACTTTCTCTCGATCCGGGAGGATTACAAAATGGAGAAATTGTCCATGTTGTACATTAATGAGATCATGGCACGTCATGTACACCAAAGTCAACTATTTATGATCGTGATAGTCATTTCACTTATCGCTTTTGGCAATCATTGAAAAAGGCTTTTGAAACCCGTGTTAACCTTAGCACGTCGTATCATCCCCAAACCGACGGTCAAAGCTAAAAGACTATTCAGACACTCAAGGATATGCTTCGTTCTTGTGTGATCGTTTTCAAAGGAAGTTGGGATACCCATCTTGCACTCATTGAATTTTCGTATACCAATAGTTACCACATGAGCATTCAATGTGCACCATTTGAAGCTCTATATGGTAGAAAGTGCCGATCATCGGTCTGTTGGACCGAGGTTGGTGACTCATAGGTCGTAGGGCCTAAACTCATTCAAGAAACAATGGATAAGATTTCAATCATTGAATCAAGGCTAAAGTCGGCAAGAGATCGGCAAAAGAGTTACGCCGATATCGTCGGAAGCCGCTTGAGTTTCAAGTCGGTGATCGAGTCTTACTCAAAGTTTCTCCCTAGAAAGGCGTTGTACGATTCGGGAAGAAAGGAAAACTTGAACCTAAGTGGGTTGGACTTTTTCAAATGCTGAAAAGGATTGGTCTAGTGGCCTACAAACTTAAACTTCCATTTGAGCTAAGCACTGTTCACGATACATTCCATGTGTCGAATCTTAAGAAATGCTTAGCCGATCACGATGTTCAAATTCCACTAGAAGATATTCAAATTCTGAACAACATGCAATTCATTGAGCATCCTGTTGAAATCATGGATCACGGAGTCAAGTAACTTAAAGGTAGCCGTATGTAACAACCGGTTTTCCGTAGTATTTTAATAAATTTATATATAACAAAAGTATTTTAATTTTCTTATGAAGAGTTTTTTGATAATGACATGATAAAGTCGCTATGTCGCTACTTTTCTATAAAGGGTGATCACATGACACTAGCAAGTGGTTTATGGATTAGTAATATCACATTATCAAGACAACAAAATAATGATCATAATGAGGGAAAGCGAAATTGGCAAACAAAGCTTCGAATGAAGGTTATGAAAAAACGAGTTTTTAACGATAGTCATAAAATGACCTATATAATCAGTACATCACTAGGAGTAGTGACTGATATGGTTAGATAGGTATTTAAAAATCGTGAACGTGGGCGAAAATGATGCACAAAACGGAGGTCGTATGAAGCCAGAATCGCGAAAACAAGCTCCAGACACTACGCGCGTTCATCAACACGTGCCCTACGTGGCAACACACGTGTTCTCAAGGTTTGCCACAAGTCATAAGTGGCTGCCACGTGTCATAGGTGGCAGCCACTTGTCATAGGTGGCAGCCACGTGTCCTAAAAAATTGCCAAGTGTCTGGCGATGTGTCACAGCCTGGTTATCTCGATTCGCATGCCAGTTCTTATAAATAGTTCGTACCTCATCATTTTTCGAACAAAGTTTTGAGTTCCAACCCTATTATCACGATATAAATACCCCCATAAACCTCCTTTGATGTCAATTGAGTGTGTGGAAGCATGTGACGAGTGATCGGGACTAGCCTGACGGTTAAACAAGTTGTTGTCCAGATATAGCGATGTGAGCTTATGCTTAAATTTTAAATGTTAAGGTTATCTTCAAAAGTATATATGGGGTTGTATTGACTAAATAAACCATCTGATATGATGTGGTTATGCCCATGTGATACGGCGAACACCCCGAATAGAAATAACGAGTTAAAAACTCGTATTGGAGATATCTTAACATAGTCGTTGTGCTTGGAAACCTGGATTACGATTTATGGGATACGTGAATATTTTTATAATCTTGCTAGGATATCCAGTTTGTTAGGATTCCTTGAGGAAACGTGATATCAGTGTGCGATATTAAGTTTACCGTGCAGGATCAATTAGGTGCGTTCTATGATGCCCATTTTATGTTTTGAAATGTTTTGGGCTGATATGCATTTTGTTAATTGTTTGTATATGACAATGTTATATTTAAACTATGTTTGAGACCCTATGTTTGTATAATTGAGTGATTGTAAAAAAAATGACGTTGTCTGTGGGGTTGAACATGTCAAATGATTTTTGGTCTAACCATGGTTTTGGGATGTCGTACTTGAGATAGTACGAGTCGAATGATTTTTAAAGATATATAAAAGTGATGAGTTTTATGGACATCGTAAAAATGTTTTGACACGTATTTTGGTTGTGTGCCACTAGTTAAGACTAGTTGGACAATTTAAGCGTTTTACGACTGTGATTTGGATAGATGTCTTAAAAGAGGGTTTTAAAACGTTTTGAGCACCACGGTGCTTGTTTGAGAAATGTTTTATAAAACAGTGATTGTGCAGTTTGAGTCAAAATTGTGTTTTTGACAAATGGGCCAACCATGGTCAACGGTGTCCTTGCTATATATGTAAAAACAATCGTGCCTGTCTTTGTTCCCTGTTTCTGGTGGGAAACATCCCTGGCATATGTGTCAGTATAGTGGGGTTAAGTGATAAATTGACTGTATTTGGCTGGTGACGACCGGGCCTGCAAAGGGTGAACGTGACCGTAGACAGTGGCTTGATATTAATATAGATGCAATATACGGACTACCACACTATGGACTTGGTAGGTGGTAACCATACCGTGGACTTGGTGGATTTGTTTTTCGGTTTTTTTAACCCGGTGGTTTTGGGGTTCTGGTAAACCGGTTATTGGTTTGAAACTTTTCTGCACAAAGTATGCCTGTTTTATGATTACGAATTCCCTTTATCATTATTTAAAATGTGTCAGGTAAATATTTTCCTAGTTGTGTTATCTTAATTCTTGTATGATGAAAACATAGAACTCACCAGTGAAAACTGACCCCTTTGAGTTTGCATATCAGGAAAAGATAAGGCTTCGTGTAGCCATGGCAAGGGCAAGGTGTAATGGAAAAGAATAGCAAGTTGTTGGAAATTTTGGCATTTGTATAATCATGTAAACTATATCATGCTGGCATCTTGTATTGGAACTTGTGTTGTATTAATAAAAGTTCCACTTCTTATCTCTTTTATACCATGTGTTCTGTTGTAATTCCGATTTAGTGATGGTTCCAGGAGACGAGCGTCAAAAGTTGGTATCAGAGCCTTGGTTTAAGAGATTTAGTGTACTTGTAGTACTACCTAAACTTAAACTAAGACTCAAAACACAAGTTCGAGATGTCAGTAAACATGCCAAAGTAGCTAAATGCCTATTACGCTTGCTTAGTGACCTGTTTGGTGATGCATTAAGCATACAGTGGTAAAACCCTTAGATTCATGGGTATAGATAAGGTACTGATTGCAATTAGCTACTGCAAGTAATAGATTAACTATACAAATGAGTCTCGGGATTCAACCATGGTATGGTTTCGATGTAGAACTGATAAGAATTGTTCATAAAATGGTAAAAACACCATAAGTTGCATGTTAGATATTAAATGTCATGATAGGACATCGAATGATCAGCAAGGGTTAGACCCGTTGATAATGGTTTGAAATTAAGATGCGGACCACGTGTGACCATTATGGAATATAATTAGACTAGTAGCACTATATGGTAATAATTGCAAAGGGCCCTGTACTTATTTATTTATCATCCTACTGCCATCTAATTATCCATCATACTAACACTATATGTCCGTCATCTTGATTACAGAATGGTAGGAAGAGGTCGTGGTCATGGTCGTAATATGGATGGTTGGAGAAGGCCAAATGCTAGGAGTAATACCAATGCCCTTCCCATCCATGGAAACGAAATTCCTCATCAAGTGGAAAATACTGAGGCTGCTCAGAATGAACGAAGACAATCAGAAATTACCACTGAAGTGGCAAAAGCTATACGTGATGCTCTGCCAATGCTGATCGCGGAGCTACATTGGTCAGGTGTTGGCCCGACTGCCGAATCTGGAAGTGCTGGAACCGGTAATAATTGTGGTGGGAATATTACAACAAATGGTAATGTAATCACATTGGTCAATTGAGCCGATGCTGACAAACGTAATAAAAGATGTGATTACAAAGCCTTCAAAGGTTGTGGTCCTCCATCTTTTAATGGCAAGAAGGATGAGTTTGTACTCACGAGTCGGTTCAGGAAATGGAAGCGGTGATCATGATCAGCCAGTGTAGAGAGGATCAGGCAGCATTGTTTTCTGCACATTCATTTGTGTCTAAAACACTATATTGGTGGGGGACCATCAAAAAAGCTCATGAAGAGCAAGGTGTTGCAGCATTACGTTGGAAAGATCTAAAGAAAATGGTTTTGGAAAGGTTCTGCCCAAGGGGTGAAGTTGATGGAATGGTGGTCGAGTTCCTAAAGCTGGTAGCAGAAACAATGACACATCGGGAATACACGACTAAGTTTAACGAAATGTTGCGATTCGTTTCTGATCTGGTAGACACCGAGGAAAAGCGATTTAACCCCTACATTCAAGGTTTTCCAGCTGAGGTTCGGAAAGTTGTCAGAACCGCTGCACCATGTACATATCAGTCAGCCATGGAACTTTGTGCTGCAATCTATGATGATGAGTATGGTGTGGGCGGTAAGCCTAGTGAATGCAAAAGAAAGTGGTCTGATTTTGACTCAAAGTCAGAAGGCGTAGAGTCAAGGAAGAAATTCAAAGGTAACAATACTTGTAGATGTCGTAAATGCAACAAATATTATAAGGGAAGATGCTTGGTAAATATGTAAAATGTTGCAAGAAATTCAAACCCTCATACATACTATCGTTGTGGAAAGTCAGGACATATTCCCCAAATTGTCTGGAAGTAAGAGATCGTGGTTGTTTTGAATGTGGGGAACATTGGCATCAGAAGATTGACTGCTCAAGATCTAAGAAAAAGGATGAAATCATGAAGACAAACTGAGTGGAGTAAAGATAATGGAGGAAAGGTTAAGGTGCGTGCCTTCACGATGACCGCAGAGGAAGCCAAAATGGAGTCAGACATTGTCTCGGGTACATTTCTTATTAATAACATACCAGCCAACGTTTTATTTGATTCTGGTCCTAGTAAAAGTTTATTTCTATTAGATTTAGTAAATTACTCAATAAGCCCCTCCAAACTTTAGTGAAAACTTTTGAAGTTGAAACCGCCATAGATAAAACTGTCAAGATTTCCGAAATGCTTGAAGATTGCTACATAGATTTAGACGGATAAGAATTTCATGTTCAATTATTCCCACTAACGCTTGGATGCTTCGACGTCGTTTTGGGGACGGATTGGTTAGCCGAGAAAATGGTCAGATTGTATGCAACAAGAAGTTAATTCAAATACAAGCACCAGATGGGAAGCAGATATTCGTATATGGTGATCGCAACGGTTCGGCTGCGAAGTTAATTTCAATGATGAAAGCTCAGAAGTATATGGTGCAAGGTTGTAGAGCATACTTAGCCTATGTGGTAGATGCTACAATGAAGACAAAGGATTTGAAGGAGGTGCCAATAGTATGTCAATTCCCAGATGTCTTTCCTGAGGACTTGACAAATATTCCACCTGATAGAGAGGTCGAGTTTCGTATTGATTTGGTGCCAGGGGTAAAGCCGGTGGCTAAAGCTCCATATCGATTAGCTCCAACAGAAATGAAGGAACTAATGACATAATTACAAGACCTCCTCAATAAAGGGTTTATAAGACCAAGCATCTAGCCTTGGGGTGCTCCGGTATAATTTGTTTAAAAGAAAGATGGGAGTATGAGAATGTGTATCAATTATCATGAGCTAAACAAGCTTACGGTAAAGAACAAGTATCCTCTCCCAATAATTGATGACCTCTTTGATCAACTACAAGGGGTGAGCTGGTTTTCAAAGATCGATCTACGATTCAGGTACCATCAGCTGAAAGTTTGGGAAGAAGATATTCCAAAGACGGCCTTTCGTACATGCTATGGTCATTATGAGTTCTTGGTTATATCGTTCGGATTAACCAATGCCCCCAGCAGTTTTCATAGACCTGTTGAATCGAGTGTGCCAACCTATGTTGGACCGATCCGTGATTATGTTTATTGACGACATCTTAATCTATTCCAAAAGTGAAGGCGACGATGCATGCCATTTGAAGGAAGTTTTGGAAACTTTACGCAAGGAGAAATTGTTTGCTAAATTCTCCAAGTGTGCATTCTGGTTACGGGAAGTTCAGTTTTTGGGCCACGTGATGAATACTGATGGTATAAAGGTTGATCCAACAAATATGGAAACAGTAATGAAATGAAGTCCTCCTAAGACTCCAAAATAGATTCAAAGCTTCTTGGGATTAGCTGGTGAGTACCGGCGTTTTATCCAAGAGTTTGCTAAAATTGCATCACCATTGACTAAGCTGACTAAGAAAGAAGTTAAGTTTGATTGGAGTACATGACAACAACAAGCATTTGAAGACTTAATGTCAAGATTGACTCAAGCACCAGTACTATCCTTACCACATGGTAGAGAAGACATGGTTATTTATTCAGATGCTTCATATAAAGGATTGGGTTGTGTGCTCATGCAACGAGGAAAGGTCATCGCTTATGCTTTTTGACAGCTGAAGCCTAATGAAGTAAATTATCCAACTCATGATTTGGAACTGGAAGCAGTTGTATTTGCTTCAAAAATATGGTGTCACTATTTGTATGGTGTTAAATGAACCATCTACACCGATCATATGAGTCTCAAATACTTCTTTGAGCAAAAGGATTTGAATATGAGGTAGTGTAGATGGTTGGAGTTAATTAAATATTATGACTGTGACATCTTATATCACCCTGGAAAAGCCAACGTGGTGGTTGACGCTTTAAGTCGAAAGAGCGACCATTCTCCAATTCGGGTGAGGGCATGTCAAGTGGTAGTAACTCCAAACTTCCTAGACCAACTGAAGGAAGCTCAAGTTGAGGCGTTAAAAGAGGAAAATGTATGTAGTGAAAGAATATTTGGTCAAGTGAAAAGTTTGTAAGAAAATGATTATAGGGTGAAGACTAGGTTTGGTCGAATGTGGGTACCGCGTGGCGGTGATATACGAAAAAAAAATTTTGGAGGAAGCCCACAAGACTCGTTACTCTATTCACCCAGGTGCAACCAAGATGTATCAAGATTTAAAGAAGCACTAATGGTGGCCTGGTATGAAGTTTAAAGTTATGCAATATGTGAATAGATGTCTAACTTGTCCTCAAGTTAAAGCTGAACACCAAAAGCCATATGGCAGGCTTCAACCACTAGAAATACCGAAATGGAAATGGGATCATATTACTATGGATTTCATTACAAAGCTTTCACGAACAACTCAAGGTTATGATACCATTTGGGTAGTGGTGGACAGATTGACTAAAAGTGCCCACTTTCTGCCTATTCGTGAATCATATTCTTCGGAAAGGCTGGCAGAAATATTTGTGAATGAAATTGTGGCACGACATGGTGTGCTGATCTCGATCGTGTCAGATAGAGATACTCGTTTCACCTTCAGAATTTGGAAAAGGTTCCATGATACTATGGGATCTAAGCTATTAATTAGCACCGCATATCATCCACACAAAAATGGTCAAAGTGAAAGGACCATTCAAACTCTTGAAGATATGCTTCGAGCATGAGCTGTAGATTATGAAGGTAATTGGAAAAAGCATTTACCTCTTGTAGAATTCTCCTACAACAACAGCTACCATTCATCGATTGATATGGCGCCATTTGAAATGTTATATGGGAGAAAATGTCATACACCCATATGTAGGGGGTGAAGTAGGTCAGAAAGAATTGTGAAAATTTAAAGTGGTTAGGGATACGACTGAAAGACTGGAACAAACGGAGGCCGATTGAATTTCAACTTTGCTTTCCCCACATTATCAAGACAACAAAATAATGATCATCATGGGGGAAAGCAAAGTTGGCAAACACTGCTCCAAATGAAAGTTATGATAAAACGAGTTTTGTACGATAATCATAAAATGACCTATATAATCAGTACATCTCTAGAGGAGTGATTGATATGGTTAGATAGGTATTTAAAAATCATGAACGTGGGCAAAAACGATGCACAAAACGGAGTTCGTATGTAGCCAGAATCGCGAAAACAAGTTCAAGATACTACGCGCGTTCACCGACATATGTCCTAGGTGGAAGGACACGTCTTTTCAAGGTTTTCCAAGTTTCATAAGTGGCTGCCACATGTCATAGGTGGCTGCACGTGTCCTACTTGATTGCGAAGTGTCCGGCGATGTGTAGCAGCCTGGTTATCTAGATTCGTGTGCTAGTTCCTATAAATAGTTCGTACCTTGTCATTTTTCACACGAAGTTTCGAGTTCAGACCCCATTATCACGGCATAAATACCCCTATAAACTCCTTTGAGGTCAATTGAGTGTGTGGAAGCACGTGACGAGTGATCGGGACTAGGTAGACGGTTAACCAAGCTGTTGTCAGGATATAACGAGATAAGCTTATGCTTAAGTTTTAAATGTTAAGGTTATCTTAATAAGTATATTCGGGATTGTATTGACTAAATAAATCATCTGATATGATGTGGTTATGCCCGTGTGACACGGCGAACACCCCTGATAGAAATAACGAGTTAAAAACTCGTATTGGAGAGAACTTAACATAGTCGTTGTGCTTGGAAACCCGAATTACGGTTTATGGGATATGTGAATATTTCTATGATCTTGCTAGGATATCCAGGTTGTTAAGATTCCTTGAGGAAACGTGAGATCAGTGTGCGATATTAAGTTTATCGCGTGTGATCAATTAGGTGATTCTATGATGCCCATTTTATGTTTTAAAATATTTTGGGCTGATATGCATACTGTTAATGGTTTGTATTTGACAATGTTATATTTAAACTATGTTTGAGACCTTGTGTTTCTATAATTGAATGTTTGTAAAAAAAAAATGATATTGTCTATGGGGTTGAACATGTCAAATAATATTTAGCCTAAACATGGTTTTGGGATGTCGTAATCGAGATACTACTAGTCGAATGATTTTTAAAGATACATAAAAGTGATGAGGTTTATGGGCATCGGAAAAATGTTTTGACACTTATTTTGGTTGTGTGCCACTAGTTAAGACTAGTTGGACAATTTAAGTGTTTTACGACTGTGATTTGGATAGATGTCTTAAAAAGGGTTTTAAAACGTTTTGAGCACTATGGTGCTTGTTTGAGTAGGGAAAATGTTTTATAAAACAGTGATTGTGCAGTTTGAGTCAAAATTGTGTTTTTGACAAATGGGTCGACCATGGTCAACGGTGTCCTTGCTATATATGTAAAAACAAGAGTCGTGCCTGTCTTTGTTCCCTGTTTCTGGTGGGAAACATCCCTGGCATATGTGTCGGTATAGTGGGGTTAAGTGATAAATTGACTGTATTTGGCTGGTGACGACCGGGCCTGCAAATGGTGAACGTGACCCTAGACAGTGGCTTGATATTACTATAGATGCACTATACGGACTACCACACTGAGGACTTGGCAGGTGTTAACCATACCGTGGACTTGGCTGACTGGTATTTGGGTTTTGGTAACCCGGTGGTTTTGGGGTTCTGGTAAACCGGCTATTGGTTTGAAACTTTTCTGCACAAAGTATGCCTGTTTTATGATTACGAATTCCCTTTATTATTATATAAAGCGTGTCATGTTAATGTTTTCCTAGTTGTGTTATCTTAATTCTTGTATGATTAAAACTTAGAACTCACCAGTGAAAACTGACCCCTTTGAGTATGCATATCAGGAAAAGATAAGGCTTCGTGTACTCATGGCAAGGGCAAGGTGTAATGGAAAAGAATAGTAAGTTGTTGGAAAGTTTGGCATTTGTTTAGTGATGTAAATTATATCATGCTGGCATCTTGTATTGGAACTTGTGTTATATTAGGAAAAGTTTCGCTGCTTATGTGTTGTATAAAGAAAAGTTCCGCTGCTTATCTCTGTTATACGACGTGTTCTGTTGTAATTCCGATTTAATGATGTTCCGGCAGACGGGCGTCACAGTAATACTTGTTATATGCATTTAATGCTAAATGCTTATGAAGCAGTTTCAGAAACACTATGTAAACTATGGTATAACAGTCAGATTTATGTCTGACAACACTGAATTATGTTGTGTATGTTAGTTTACAATTTACTATGTGTAAACGTATGAGGGAACAACTAAAACAAAATAAGAACAAACGTTGTTATGCGAACATTAAAGTAATGAAGTATTCGTGTGGATGACGATTCGCACGAGTAAATCTGTGAGTTTAATGTTCTGAATGACGTCTAATAATTAGACAATCAAATCGAAAAGTACAGTTGTCTCCGTGTTCGTACGGGTGACGATTCGAACGAATACGCGCGAATGTAGATTAGCTATCTGAAGATTAGCTCTTGATTGATCAACGGAATTCTATTAACAATCAAATATGTAGAGCCCACTACACGTTGAAGGCTGACAAAGTCAACCCGGAAGAGTCAACATTCAGATTTTGACTAATTTCGAGTACAGCCACTTCGAGTACACCATGTGTTCGTGTACTCGAAGTTTTGTTTTAGATTTCGTGTACACCTAGGCCTAGTATAAATAGACGTATTTTGTGCAGGTTTACGTTGGAATCCCGAGGCATTTGCTCTCTAGACGTATTGAGGCACTTGTACTCGAAATTTTCAGTGTTTATAAAAGTTTGCATTTTTCTACTTGCTTTCTTGATTCTAACTTGGATTCCGCACTTGTTAGAGATCAGTGATGATGATTATGAAGATAAAGTTTGGTTGTTGATCCGTTTTGAGACCTACAAGTGGTATCAGAGATTGAGTGCTCTTTTCATCATCAAGGTAACAACTTTCTGAAGCAAGTTTAATACTTTATCATTCTTCTCTACTCCATCTAGTTTCTGTGTAAATTTGGGGCTCCAAATCTTAAGAAATATTTTTATAAAATTTTTCTTAAGTATTTTCGAGTTCAAAATTTTCGAGTTCAGCTATTTCGAGTACAGATAGAGTGTTCGAAGTATAGCTACAGTTCGAGTACAAGAGATCTTTGACTACAAAGGTTACTTCGAGTACTAGGGGATTTCGAGTACAAAAGGAATTTCGAATACAGTGTCATTTTCGAGTACAAGGGGATTTCGAGTACAGACTTCTCTTCGTATACAGGAGGATTTTCGATTACAAGGAAATTCGAACACACATTGAACTTCGAGTATAAAGTGATCTGTTTTATCTTTGGGCAGTGTTTGGTGATCTATTCTACAGGGACTTAGTGAACAAGACTTAGAAATTTTTCTAATCCAGCATGGCTTTAAAGAATCTGACAAATCTGTCCAACTTACTCAATTTGGACAATGAGATCGGCAAAGGAAACAAAGCCACCAAGGCTTGTGTCGGGAGATAACTTCCAAGATTGGAAATTCAGATTTCAATCATTTATCAAGTGTACTGATCCAAAGCTGTGGAGATCCATCGAAGAGGGTCCCTTTGTGCCCTCATACCAGAGTGAAATCAATGGTCCTCTTGTTCCCAAGGATCCTGAATTGTACACTGACAATGACATCCTTATGATGAAAAAGGATGAAAAGGCCTATGCATCAATCACAATGGCACTATCAACTGAAGTAGCTCATGGATTTAAGGAACACAAGACCGCAAAGGAACTATGGAATGCCTTGATTGAACGGTTTGAAGGAAATGAAGACATGCGAGAGAGTCGCAAGGATATGCTGAGACTGAGGTTCAACATGTTTAACCACATTAAAGGAGAGTCCCTTGAAGCACAGCTGAATAGATTCACCCATTTGATGATCGAAATGACAAGTTCTGGAATTGTGATGACTAAGGGAGAAGCGAACAAGAAGCTTCTGAATTGACTACCTTACACTTGGAACTTAAACTGCGCAACAATCAAAAGAACAAAGGATATGTACAAGACCTCTCTGAGTGAGCTGATCTCAATCATCAACTCCTATGACATGGATGATAAATAGAGAGCACTGAACCATGCCAGCTCAATGGGCATTGCACCCGTATCTGAAAACTCTGCTCTTCTATCAGCTATCAATCTTCAAGCTTCAGGGATGCAACACTATAGGCATTCCTCATCTCAGTCAATTCCTTTTGAAACCGCATTCCTATCATCTGGACAAGCCGAATCAATGTCCAAGATCAGTCCAGAAAGTGAAGAAAATCTGCTGCTGTTTAAAGGTTTTATGAATAGGTACAATGCATTCATAGCAGGAGAATTGGCACCAGCCAACCTAACTCAGGACAACCTAGAGCAGATAACTCCAGCTGATGTTGAGGAAATGGATATCTCTTGGCAAATGGCAATGGCTGTTTTTCGGGCAAAGAAGTTCATCAAGCGATATGGAAGGAATAGCTTTGGAAATAACCCGGGAAAGAAACTTGGATTTGACAAGTCAAAGCTGCGGTGCTACAACTGTGATCAACCAGGTCACTTTGCTAGAGAATATAAGCAGCCTAAGACAGACAAGGAAGGAGAAAAGAAGTCTGAAGAAAAAGCTGTGACTGCAGCTGTAGGAGGAAGTGCTAGCACGTCTAAAGCACTGGTAACTCAAGAAACTGACTCCTATGATTGGAGTGATCAAGTGCAGGAACTAGAACTAATTCTGAGTCACGCCTTCATGGCTGAGGTGGATGACAAGCAAAAGGAGGTAACTGAAAATCTTTGCTCAACCTCATGCATAGATAAAGTATTTAAGTACAGGTCACATAATGAATCATTAATCAAAGAAGTAACTAAACTTAAATATTTTAACTCAGAATTTCTTAAAAATGAGGGAGTTTTTAAAAGAAAACTTGAAGCCGAGGGTCGGGATGTGGCAAGGCTAAAAGAACTTTTGAGTGACAAAGAGTCCAACTATCATGATGCTAAACACAAAATCGATGAACTCACATTGGAGTTGGACCGAGTCAAAACTCAACTTTCTAAAACTTCAGTAAAATGTAAAAAATTTGATTATTCAAGCAAAGTTTTGGAAAACATGGTAAGCATCCAATACAGGGAAAAGAGGGGTATGGGTCTTGGTTTTAATGAGTGTGAACAACCGTTTAACCATAATTACTCAAGCATGCCAAGGATCAACACATCGGTTGATGACTTGGAATTGGATTCTGATCGTGCTTGTGACTTTCCCACCAAGCCTATTATACTCACAGTTGACCCTGTTATGACTAATGACTCTGAGGTTTGTGCAGAAAAACTAAGTATTACAGGTTCAGATGAGAAGGAGGTAGAAAGAAGTGCTAGGAGAAGCACAGATTGTTCAACATCTACGAGTCAATCATCTTTTGTTCCAAAAACTGATTTTGTTGGAAAATTTGATGAAATTAACATTAAGCCTAATGATATGTTAAAAAGTTTTCAGAAGACTTTTGCTATAAATCATATTTCACAATCAACTTCCTCTCCTTTGATAAAGCAGGCAACACTGGCTCATTCCACAGTTACAAAGGAGGAAGGTTCACAATTAAATCCTAATTGTGAACCTTATGTTCCAACAGGATCCTTGGAACAAGTTTCTTCAAACTTATCCTCCGGCCAAAGTAACTGTGATGTAAAGCCCTTTGACCAAATTGAATTTCACGAGAAAGTCTGCTGCTTTGCATGTGGTAAACCAGGCCACATTGCTCGACATTGTCTGCACCGACCTACTGAGTTCTTCTACGGGAAGAATCAGAAGGTCACACCTAAGGCTAAACTGGTTAGCAAATATTTGAGGACAGTTCCATCCTCCAAGCCTAAGGTAACCTCTCAAAAGGGGACTCGGACTTAGATTCCTTCCACTGCTAAAAGGGACAAGAAATCAAACCAAAGTCAACCTAGTTTACATAAGAAAAATCCAAAGAGTTTTAAAACTAAGGCTAACTCTTTTCAAAAACCTATGGTAAAACTAGTTGACCTTTGTAGTGGAAGCAAGTCAAGATACATTAAAAACATTTCAGACAGACCCAAGAACAGACCCAAACCCAGAAACAAAGTCTATGTGATTTCCAAAGTACCTAAGTCTATTATGATTTGGGTACCGGTCTCTCATTAATTGATTGTGTGTAATGCAGGAACGACCAAGCAAGCTTAAAAATGTTTGGTATGTTGATACTAGTTGCTCCCGGCACATGACTGGGGATTTCTCTCAGTTACACGAGGTCACACCTTTTAATGGCGGATATGTTTCATTTGCTGGAGACAAGGAAGGAAAGATAAGCATGAAGGGTACAGTGACAAATGGAACTCTTAGTTTTGAAGATGTTTATTATGTTCAAGAACTCAATCACAGTCTGTTAAGTGTTTCTCAGATATGTGATAAGAGTTTTTCAACTCACTTCACAAACAAGGAGTGCCTTATTCTGAAGCCTGGCTTTGTAGTGCCTGGGAAGTGGATTCTGATGAGAACTCCAAGGATAAACAATGCCTATATTATCAATATGAACTTAGATTCATTCACAGAGAATACTTGTTTGTTCTCAAAGGCATCGGAGCATGATTGTCTGTTATGGCATCGGCGACTGGGTCACGTAAATCTTAAGAATCTGAACAAACTAGCCAAGGGAGATCACGTCATCGGTTTACCTTCAAAAGATTTCTCCAGTATTGAGAAATGTATCGCTTGTGCCAAAGGGAAACAACACAGGAGACCCCACAAGCCTAAATTGTTCAATTCTATCTCTTCAGTTCTTCAACTTCTTAATATGGATCTCTTCGGATCGGTCAACGTAATGAGCATCGGGAAAAAGTCATATTGTCGTGTTGTGACAGATGATTATTCCAGATTCACTTGGGTGTTCTTTCTGGCCAAGAAGGATGAAACACCAGAGATTCTGAAGAAGTTCATTACCTTGATTGAAAATCAGAAGAATCTAAAGGTCAAGGTGATTAGAACTGATAATGGAACTGAATTTAGAAATCAAACTCTTATAGATTTCTGTGATGAGAAAGGAATAGCTAGGCAGTACAGTGCAGCCAGAACACCTCAGCTAAATGGAGTTGCTGAAAGGAGGAACAGAACGCTTATAGAAACTGCACGAACAATGCTGTCAGAATCTAAGCTGCCAATCTTCTTCTGGGCCGAAGCTGTTAACACTGCTTGTTATGTTCAGAATCGAGCACTTCTGAACAAGCGACATCAGAAGACTCCCTATGAAATTCTCTTCAATCAGAAACCCAAAGTTGGCCACTTCAAGTCATTTGGATGTCCATGCACTCTTCTTCATACAGAGCCCAATCACAAGTTTGATGATAAGGCAGATGAGTGTTACTTTGTGGGTTATTCATCCGAGAAAGACGCTTACAAAGTTTACAACAAGAAGACTCGGATGATCGTGGAATCATACTATATAGATTGGCAAGAAATGAACTCTACAGATGTTGGTTCTGGTCCAAACTGGTTATTTGAGTATGATTCTACTTTCAGGCCTTTTAACAATACATCCGAGAATCCTGAAACATCCAAGCAGACCGATGATTTCTACAAGGGTGATTATGTGGACTATAGAGTTGACTATGTTCCATGTGATCCTAATCTCTTAATAGTTGATCCTCCTGGCATGTACAATCGTGACCCTCCAGCTCAGCCGACCCCAGTACAAGAAGTTCTCCCATCAGAACCAGACACTTCTCAGTCTGTTCAACCACTTCCAGAAGATGATAAAATCTCATCTTCCTCCCACCAGACCTTTGATAATCCATTGTTCTCAGATAGCATTCCTGAGAAACATTGCGTGGATCAAGGAACCGAGTCAAGTGAAAATGCTCATATCAACAACATCTCTTTTTCAAGTGTAGATCAAGTGAATAACCTCAGCAACTTGCTAGACAATCTAGCTATAGAAGAAGTGCCAACACTCAGTGTAAACAAGAATCATCCAGTTGAAATTATTATTGGACCTCTCTCGGAAGGTGTTCTCACTCGAAGCAGATCCATTACAGCTCAGAACCTCTTGCCTGAAGAGACGACTACCAGAAGTGAATCAGGTCCAATTAATTCATGTTTATATTCTTGTTTTATCTCGCAGGTTGAGCCCAAGAATGTTAAAATGGCTCTCAAAGAGTCCAGCTGGGTTGGGGCAATGCAGGAAGAGCTGATGCAGTTTTAGAAACTTAAAGTATGGAATCTGGTTCCCCTGCCCAAAGGAAAGCTGCCTATAGGAACCAGATGGGTTTTCAGAAATAAAAGAGATGACTCTGGAGTCATTATCAGAAACAAAGCAAGGTTGGTCCATTAAAAGCTTTTATCAACAGGAGGGGATAGATTATGAGGAAGTCTTTGCGCCAGTTGCACGACTTGAAGCCATCCGAATTTTCTTGGCCTACGCCTCCTACATGAACTTCACGGTATATCAGATGGATGTGAAGACAGCTTTCTTGTATGGAAAGGTAAAGGAAGAAATCTATGTGTGCCAACCCCCTGGGTTTGAAGATTCTCAGTATCCAGAGCATGTCTACAAGTTAGACAAAGCTCTTTATGGTCTTCATCAAACACCGCGAGCATGGTATGCTACGCTTACTGATCACCTGCTTGCAAATGGATATACCCGTGGAGCTATCGATCAGACTTTATTTGTTCGCAAGGATAAAGATGATTTAATTCTCGTCCAAATCTATGTGGATGACATTATCTTTGGCTCCACAAGCTCAGCATTGTGCAAGGAATTTGAAGGGGTGATGAAGAAGAAGTTTCAGATGAGCGCAATGAGAGAAATGACTTTCTTTCTAGGTTTGCAAGTGAAGCAAGATTCAAAGGGTGTGCTGATTCACCAAAGAAAATATGTCACAGATATTTTGACCAAGTTCAAAATGATGGAATCAAAACAAGCATCCACTCCCATGGCTGCTCGTCCTGCCTTAACTTCGGATATAGATGGTGAAGACGTTGATCAACAACTCTATCGCTTGATGATTGGTTCCCTGATGTATCTGACTGCTACTCGTCCAGACATCATGTTTTCAGTCTGTCAGTGCGCCAGATATCAGGCAAATCCGAAGGCATCTCATCTTATAGCTGTCAAGAGAATCTTTCGGTATCTTGTCGGGAAGCCTTGTCTTGGCCTTTGGTACCCAAAGAACTCTGAGTTTCGTCTATTTGCATACTCAGACAATGACTTTGGTGGATGTAACCTGGACAGGAAGTCAACCACCGGTGGGTGTCAGTACCTGGGAGATCGCCTTGTCTCGTGGCAATGCAAGAAACAAACGACCGTATCCACATCTACTGCGGCAGCCGAATACGTTGCTGCTTCCAGTTGCTGCTCTCAGGTTATCTGGATGCAACAACACCTCCTCGACTACGGTTTGAATTTTCTTGACTCTCCTATTTATTGTGACAATGAAGCCACCTTACAAATCGTCAAGAATCCGGTACAACACTCCAAAACTGTAGGTTTGGTGAAACCGTTCAGGATCGAATCACAAGTTCTACAAACTATCAACTACGTGCGGAATCCATAGTCAATATGTATAAAAGTCAAGAACACAAGCAAATCCATAAACACATCTTTGATTATCAACAAATTATAACAAAATTCACTCAGAATTACAGACTTCTCACACAGAGAGAATCAACAGATCTAACTCAAAGTTTTACTGAAAAACCAAAAAAACTTCTATTTATATAACAGACCAGCGAACCTTAGGTTCGTTAGCCGAACCCTAAGGTTCGCTAAACAAACCCTTAGGTTCGTCAGCCGAACTATCTCAAGGTCATAGGTTCGCCGAACCTATCAACACAATAGGTTCGCTGAACCTGCCTAGATTCGTGGGCCAGACCAACCTTGACAAACCTTTAGACGAACCTTTACAAAATCAAAATAAATACAACTTTTGAATAGCAGACAATTACAAATATGCACTAACAAACTCCCCCTAAATGTTTGCTATCAAAATCTTTAATCTTTGCCTTCAGCTCTATCTTCAACTTTATCTTTTACTCCACTCGATTCCCCAGCTTCTTCAACCACATTATCCACCGCTCGTATAACAACCGAACGTGGTATCTTTGCCAATCTTTCTGCTTCAATCTTAGCAGCTCTTTCATCTCTCTCCTTTTGAACTTGCATCAATTCTGTATAAAGATAATTCACATCTTTCCAATCGCAACCAGAATGTATACCCAATGTGTAACACATTCGTGCAATGGTCTGATATTGAATTGCCATATCTTTGTAGCTCACTCCAACATCATGATAACCATTTTCAGCATAAATCTCTGCAGTGTTGAGTAAATCAATATCATCTTTAGAACAATTGACAATCCAAATAGGATCAAGCATTCGGATCACTCTCCAATCATCATCTTGTTTCAACACAATTACCCCTTCAGAATTTCTCTCATCATAAAACCAAAATTTAAAGAATGGATTCCAATCTTGTTCCATCTTTCGAAGTCTTGGTCTCTTGAAAACATTTGGCTTCACATAATCTTTGAATCTTTCTGTGAATTGTGGTGACAACAAACTCCATCCAACTCGAGCTTCTTTCTTTAACAAATTCTCAAAAATCTCATTGTGTCTAGTCTGTATAGGCTTTATCATCCTTAATCTTGAAAGATCTTTGTATTCAAATGCAGGTAGACTCATCAAATCAGTAGCCTTGCCAAAATATTGACATCCATCTATTCTCTTCACCACATAACATCCCTTATCCATCAAACTACCTGAAATGTTATGAAAATAACCATAACTAATAATCCTTCCAATCATCTTGGATTTAGATCCAATCTTGAACTTCTTGGATTGTTTAGTTAGGTTTTCTGGATCTTTATCTTCAAACACTTCTGTCATAATCTTGAAAGAATGCAAGTGATCAATAATGTATTTTGTTTCATCCTAAGTTCCTTCCAATAATCCAAATTGGTTTTAGCTTTAACTGGATCTAATGTTGTTCTTGACATACTTCCAGCTTCAAATATTTTCTTCATCATGTTTAAATTCAGCAACTCTTCATCAATAACATCCTTATCAAAATCAGATAGATCAGTATCTTCATATTCTTCAAAATCAAACATCAAGTCATCATCATCATCCTTATCATCATCAAGTACAGATTGATAATCTTGAACTGAGTAATCACAACTGATCTCTCCTTCTTCTATTTCTTGATCTAATTGAATCTCCAAAATCTTTCTCTGCAAATCTATATCAGAATGCATTTTAAACAAATCAAGAAAAGTAGGCAGAGAGTAATCAAGAATAGCCATGGGATGTTCTATTGCATCTAAATCTTCAAATTCAACTTTAGTACAATCCCTAGCTCTATCAGAAGATACAGAAGTCAATGGAACAGCATCTGTAGCAAGATTGGAAGGAGAATAAACAACAATAGCTCCTGTCACAGCAATTAGACCACCATTTCCTCCAGCAACTCCATCAGCACCACCATCTGCTCCATCATCACCAGCAACAGCAGCCTCTGTCTGCGTCTCAGACCTATCAATCTCCAAAGGTTCTTGAGAGCTCTGTTCTTGGGATGATTTGGCTTGAGGAGTTGATCTAGATGATTGACCAGTAGTCTTCCTTGGTTGTTGTCTTGGTGGAGGTGGAGGTGGTGCTTGATCATCATTAGCTGCAAATTCTTCGTTGTCGGATCCTGAATCAGTATGTCTCCAGGCATCCTCCTCAGGTGCAACATAATTTGCCCTGGCACAGTGACCTATCAGATCCTTTTCCAGCACAGCATCCCCAGTCCTCTGGTAAACTCTGACCTGACCCAAGCTGGAATCAGTCATATGTTTGAGTTTCAGAAGATCCCCTGCTTCCCTGGGTAGCATGTCTTCAGGCAATCTCTCATCAATAAGCATCTGTACGAACCTAGGATACATGTAGAATCTATCCTTAGCCTTCGTCACATTGTCACACATATAGCGGAAGATCATGCCAGAGAAATTGAACGGTTTGTTCAATATAAGTGCAACCATGGCTGATCGCATGAAATCCCTAAGCTCATCGAATGTTCCTTTCCTCATGCTAAGGCAATGAAGAAGAACATGAGCTAAAAACTAGTATTGGAGGGGCAGCTTTCCTTTCTTCACAGAAATGGAACTATAAGCTCCAAAATAACGTATACGAAGAAAACAACCTTTGATACACCTCTCAGGAATGAGAGTTACACCTTCCGGTTCACCTCCAAACTGTAATACCCTCCGTATATCAGCCTCTGAAATACGAATTGCTTGTCCAAGCACATTCGCATCAATCATATAAACTTCATCAACAGAGATAACCCGAGCTGATCCCCAGAAGCTCTGAATATGAGATTTATATATCTGGCATGAATTGGAGATAGCATAATAAATCCTTGATCTCCTAAGAAACTCGATCATCGGTCTGAAATCTTGACCGTTCTTTGTTGTAGGATCCAAATAAGCACAAACATTATGTTTGTCTCCAAATACTAGGTTTGCCATTTCTACAAATAGAAATAAAAACAATTAGAAACAAAATTAAAAATAAAACAAAACTTTAAAAATTCAAAAATTTCTAAAGTAGACCAGCGAACCTAATACTTTAGACGAACCTAATGTTAAACGAACCTAAATCAAACGAACCTAATCATCAGACAAACCATTTGAACGAACCCTTATGTGAACGAACCTTATATCACACTAACCTGTTGGTCAAACGAACCATGACCAAAAGGTTCGGTTGATTTGAAATCCAGAGGTTCGCCACGAACCTTTTAGATTCAAACTAACCTTTAAGGTTCGGCGAACCTTTGTTCATCCACACGAACCTGTTCATCAGCGAACCATTTCCAGATTTGAAATCAAAATTTCAAAACATCGAATTTGATGATAAAATTTGACACCTAGGTTCGAAACATGCCGATGAAAAACTTTAATAAAGATGATTTGTCCCATTTTTAAATTTTAACCAATTTTAAGTCCATTTACAGATTCGATTTTAAAAATCCTAAAATCGCTCAGATCTCTCAAATTAGCCGGTCAAATTCAAAAATTTCTACCTAGAAATGTTCACGAGATGATTCTGATTCTAATAATGTCAATGAAAAAGTCTAGGAAGTCCAGAATCGAAAATCTAAAAATCCTTCTTGCAGGTTCGTGAGTCGTGAAACAGATGAGAATGACGAACCATTCTGGCGAACCCTCTATATATATATCACGAACCTTTTCCAGACGAACATTTCACGAGCCTTAGCTGCAAACCTTTTACAGTGAACCTTCTCACCGAACCATTTCAACGAACCTAGTAAGCCGAACCTAGTCAACGAACCTAACCTGCGAACCTAACTAGCGAACCTTACTACACGAACCATCTCAGCGAACCTTCTCCAATACCCAGACGAACCTTTTAAAATTTTGAATTTTTCTTTAAATTTCAAAACAAATTCATGTTCAATTATTCCAAAGTGAAACAAATAATCAAAAATTATTGATTTAACATCAGATGAAAAAATAAAATCTTTTTGGAATTTTTTTAAATTTTTAAAAAAATTAAACTACAAAATTAACAAAAAAAATACCCTACAAAAAATAAAATCTTTTTGTTTGAGAAAGATTCTGACATAAGATCATATTATTTTACAATTTTCAACACATCTGTCTATATTATTTCAAATTTAAACTGAAAATTACAAGTTTAAGATGATTGTCAGTATATTTATCCTTTTAAATTTATTACTTAGTCAAGAAATCAGTTTAAAACAAGATTATGAAAACACTTTATAATAATCGATTTACTTGAACACATCCCCGATTTGTGAATAACTAAACAAACATAAATGTTCTCAAACTTATAATTTCAATTTTAACTAATCTGATCATGCAAAAATAAAGCAGAATTTCTTTTTGAAAATAACAAAATAGAAAACAATTTGAAATTGTTCAAAATCCTTGAATCAAGGTTGATACTTACGTATGCTCAAATGATCCAGAAAATGAACGAAACAATAATTTAAGATTAAGCTTTTAACAATCAGTTCGATATATTCATATACGCAGAGATTGTCCAAATCTTAATCAGAAGCAAGAAAATAAATTTGAATTATTTAAAGCTATAACAATCAGGTCGATACGTAAGTATACGCAAAGAATGTTCCAGCTTTAAACTAAAATAAAAGAAAAACCAAAATAGAATTTTCTTTTAAAAATTAAACACATGATCAAACTAGTACTTTGACTTTTTGTTCAAGAACATTTTGTCAGAAAAATTACCACTCTTTCAGGACAAAACTAAGTACTGCATTCTAAGCACCTGTTTCTTATAAAATATACTCAAAACTTTGTTTAAACTTATCCTGACTAAGTTACAAACCTACTTTCATATCATACTTAATACTTGTAATAATTAATTAACTTTTAATAACACATACAGATATGTTTCCAAATGCAAATAATGTGCTATCATTTCTCATTAAGTCGAATCAATTTCTCAGATTTTTAATTAATTTTTTATGTTTTTGTATTTTTCAAAATTTTCTCCCCCTAAAAACAAAAACACAAAATAAAAAATAAAAAATCTGATGTTAATTCAATAAAAAATGATTATGAAGGAATTTGATTCTAGATTACCTCACCCATGACCCTGATCCCATTTAATTTGAGTAAATACTCAAAACGTTGTTTGTCAAAGGCCTTGGTGAGAATGTCTGCCCTTTGCTCGTTTGTATGTATCTTCACCACATCAATCAGTTTCTTTTCATAACAGTCTCGTATGAAATGAAACCGAATGTCAATATGCTGTGACCGTGAATGATACACTGGATTTTTGGTAATCGCAATCGCAGCCTCATTGTCTACATGAATCGGGGTAGTTATAAAATTAAGTCCATAGTCTCTCATCTGTTGTTGTATCCACAAGACTTGGGAACAACAACTGGCAGCTGCTACATATTCAGCTTCACATGTAGATGTAGCAAAAGATGTCTGTTTCTTACACTGCCAAGAGACTAACCTTTCCCCCAAAAAATGTGCACCTCCAGTTCTAGATTTGGAGTCAGTCTTGCATCCTCCATAATCAGAATCACTATTAGCATGGAAGGAGTAGTTATCATCCTTAGGATACCATAAACCGGTGTTTGGTGTACCCTTCAGAAAACGTAAAATCCTCTTGACTACAATTAGATGAGAAACCTTTGGTTTTGATTGATAGCGAGCACAGATACTTGTAGCGAATACAATATCTGGTCTAGAGGCCGTCAAATACATCAAGCTCCCAATCATTCCACGATTTAATGTAGCATCGATTAGCTCCCCCTTAATATCCGGCTCAATCCCGTGATTGGGCTGAATGGGCGTGGAAATGGGTTTACAGTCAAGCATGCTAAACCGTTTTAGCACATCTTGAATGTATTTGGTCTGATGGATAAAAATACCATCATCAGACTGATCGATTTGTAAACCCAAAAAGAACTTGATGTCAGACATAGCACTCATCTCAAACTTCTCAATCATAACCTGCTTAAATTCTAAACACATCTGCTCATCGGTAGATCCGAAGATGATGTCATCCACATAGATCTGAACAAGGAGAATGTCCTTGCCCTTTTCCCGATAAAACAGAGTTTTGTCTATCTGACCCCTATTGAACCCGTGTTCAATAAGATGAGTCGAGAGGGTCTCATACCAAGCTCGAGGAGCTTGATGAAGACCATACAGTGCTTTGTCAAGGATATAAACCTGATCCCGATGGATAGGATCCTCAAAGCCCGGTGGCTGACAAACGTACACTATCTCCTTCAATGAACCATAATGGAATGCAGACTTAACATCCAGTTGAAAGACTTTAAACTTCCTGTAAGCAGCAAAAGATAAAAATAATTATCACTTCAATCCGCGCCACTGGTGCAAAAACCTCATCATAATCAATTCCCTCTATCTGTTTAAACCCTTGAACAACCAAACGTGCCTTGTTTCGAACAATCACGCCTCTATCGTCTCGCTTACACTTCAACACCCACCTAGTGCCAATCTTCTTTTCAACTTTTGGTAAATCTACCAAATGCCATACTCCAAGTTTCTGAAACTGATTAAGCTCCTCTTGCATAGCCTCCACCCAGGCAGGTTCACGCAGGGCTTCAGTTACATACTTAGGCTCAATCTGAGAAACGAATGCAGAATGCATCCATAACTCTTGAGTCCCATGATTACGCTCCAGTTCGACATACAAACTCCCCTCGTTTGCAACTTGCCTTCTCGTCTGTACTCCAACAGACATGTCTCCAATGATTTGCTTCACAGGATGATTCACATGTACTCTAGACACTGGCACTTGCGGGACTCCAACACCATGATCAAGATTTGTGATATTCTGATCTTCATCTTGATCTTGAGAAACTGCATCTTCAAAAATATCCTGATCATCCTCCGATGACCAGTCATCATTAACAGCTTCTGAAGTGCCTTCCCCTGTTGGATGAGTATCTTCAGCTGGATGAGAAATTCCTGTATCTTCAGAATTTTGTAAATCGTATAACATATGCAAAGAAATTTCATCATCAGTAACAGTAGGAGACAAATTAAAAGACTCGAAAAGTTTATCATAATCGAATAACCAATTTGGACCTTTGCCTTCTGGTATAGGTGTATGTCGTTGAACATCCACATTATACCAGAGTTCCACAACACCCGTGCGTTTGTTAAACACACGTTTATTGGGAAGGATATAGCCCAGAAAGAAACCTTCTTCAACCTTAGAGTTGAATTTAGCATCTTTCTTGAGCATGGTACAAGGAGCCCCGAAAGGTTCCAAGTGTTCCAAATTTGGTTTCCGATTCTGAAGAAGTTCATAACAAGTCTTGTTATGTCGATTGACAATCAGCACTCGGTTGAGAGTAAAACAGGCAGTCGCTACAGCTTCACTCCAGAAAGTAATGGGCAGCTTAGAATCAGCAAGCATCGTCCGAGCAGACTCTATCAATGTACGATTCTTCCTTTCAGCTACACCGTTCATTTGTGGTTCATACGGTGCACTAAATTGATGCTGGATGCCCTTTGAATCACAGAATGCTTCCATGTTCTGATTTTTAAATTCTGTCCCATTGTCTGATCGAACACGCCTAACCCTCAGCTTGTACAAAGTCTCCAATCTGTTCACAAGCAACACAAAATTTTCATAAGTTTCAGATTTAAACTTTAAGAACATAACCTATGAAAATCTAGAAAAATCATCGGTCACTACAAAACAATATGATTCACACCCAATACTTTTCACATTAATCGGTCCAAACAGATCCATGTGAAGAAGTTCTAGAGGTTTATCAATAGAAAGAACAGTTTTAGTCTTATGTGACCTCCTTTTCTGTTTGCCTTTCTTACACGAAACACACACATCAGGTAATTTGAAATGTTTAACCGGTACACCATCAACCAAGTGATGGTGTACAAGATGATTCATCTTTCTGATGTGTATGTGACCCATTCTCCTGTGCCATAACCGAGTATCTTGCTCTGTGGCCTTCGACACCAAACACGTCTCAACTTTGTTAACCGTCTCCGCCTTAGCCATGTCTAACACATACAGATCTTTACACCAGTCTGCAGTCATCAGAATCCAGTCATCAGGAATTTTAATTCCTTGTTTGAGCACATAGCATTTCTTCTCATCAAACAAAACCTTGTAACCTTTATCACTTATCTGAGACACACTCAAAAGATTATTAGTTAACTCTTTGCAGTAATTCACATTGTCAAAGGAAACTTTACCATTAGTCAAACTACCACTCCCGGTAATCTGACCACCTTTGTCACCTGCAAAGTTAACATAACATCCATTCATCTCTCGAAAATCTTTCAACAAACTGATCTCTCCTGTCATATGCCGTGAACATCCACTATCAACAATCCATCGACTGTTGATATGGCTCGTGAATGCCACCTGCATCATAAATTAAAACAAAATATGATCAGTACCAAAAGGGATGACTCCCGCCATTCCGGCGTTGAGTCTCCCTGAACAGCCTCCTGCCATTCGATCTCAATAAACTACTTGAAGACCCCTCTTCCAAGTATTCATCATTGCTCAAATCAAATCTATCACCCGACCTGTATCTGGATTTCCAACAAGAATTAGAATTAAAATTTTGTTTTGAAAATATTTTATGAGGAAAATTATCATAAAATTCATCATCAGATGATGATGACCTGTTTAAAACTTTTTTACCTTTTTGTTGGTTATCAAAAACTTGTCTCTTACGAAATTGTTCATCCTTGACCCAGATACACTCAGGATCAAATTTCCTGAGAATTTTCATCTCTTCCTCACTAGGCTTTACCCTCCTAGGATTCCCACTGGCATGGATCACACAATTGTCATTAACATAAGTTTTCTTCTTGACTTTGTGATTTGGACAATTAACAGAAATATGCCCTTTTCCTCCACAGGTGAAACACTGTCGTGTTTCTCGTGGAGTAAAAGTATGAAATCTGTTACAATTATCCATATCACATTCAGCAATGACATGACCCAGTTTCCCGCATCTGTAGCATTTCCTTGATGACACTTTCTTTAGCTTTTCATCACACCCCTTAGATGATTCCAAAGACTTGGATGCTACAGATGGAGATAAAACCTTTTTCTTCAAAACAGTGGCCTTAATTTTGTCATTCTTTTGATAAGTCTTTGATTTTCCCTTGTTTCCAACCCCACTCTTGTTAACCTTGTCAACAACTTTGACAAACTTCTCGTCAATCTTTTTAGAAAATTTCTCTGATTTTTGAAAAACTTTGCTTGACTCTCCTTTTTGTGTAGTTGAAGATTCAACAAACACAATTGGCTTGACAGTAGAAGTAGTCTTGACTTTTAGGTTTGATTTAGAAACAATCTTTTGTTTAGCCATTGAATTCCCCGCAGATTTTACTTTAGATTTTGATTTCTGAAAACTGGACTCTTCTTTTCAACAGACTTTGCCTTTTGATGACCAATCATCCTTAGAATATCATCTGGATATTCTAAATCAGTAATGTCCTCAATTATAGGAGCATCATTGTCAACAAATTCACTCTCATGATCAGATTCACTCTCCTTTAATGAAATAGGATCAATTTCTAAATCCAGTTCAAGTTGTGGTCTTGGTGCAAAACTAAAAGGAGGCGGAACAGAATGAAAATCAATCCCAGAATTATCACGAGATCTTTGCATAGCCGCAAAATGATCAATGACAAATGCGGAATTCTGATAATTCTCAAGCTTGGCTTTGTTCAACTCAGCTTCAGCTTTTGCAGCCGATAACTCAACTTTCAACTTCTGAACTGAATCCAGATGCACAGAAACAGGGTGGTTATTCTGTAAAACCTTGATTTTTAAATCTTCGTTCTCTTTACTAAGATCAATTATCTTCTTATCAAACGCCTTTACTTTTGAAATCAATTTCTTGTTTGCTTCTGTGCATACTCGTAGATCAGAAGTCAACTCTGAGTTCATCTCTTTGAGTCTATCTATCATCTCATACAAATCACTCTGTACCTCAGTCATCTCATCAATCTTCTCCTTTCCTTTTCCTGATTCTTCTTCCAAAGAAGCCATGAAAGCACCCATAAGATCATCATACTTAACCCCCCAGTCATAGCCCTCATCAGCTTGACTTACCAGTGCTTCAGAAGATGATTCTTCAGATTTCTCTTTCTTTTTCTGATAATCTTCCTTAGGCTTGAATGGATTCAGATTTCCTTGCTTCTTGGGATTTTTGCACTCTCTTGCAAAATGACCATGTTCACCACATTTATAACACTGTGTAGATTTTGGATTAAATCCAAACTTTGTGTTCCGGTCAAAAGTGAATTTCTTCCAGGTTTTCTTCTCATATCTATTAATTCTGCGAATAACACTCGCCAATGCCCTCTGCGTATCTATCAACTCCATCTTATCCTCATTAATTTGTGCATAATCTTCAAAAGTCAGATTTGCATTTCCGATTCTCCCAGCCACCTGCTCATCATAAGCACTCACGACACATGACAAAATAGACATATGATCTTTAACAGCTTCAACTGTCACTTTTCCTAAATTTGTTGTGTTAAGCTGAACTGGAGGTGGTGTAGACTCAGACTTTTTCTCATTGACAGGACAATGTGAGCTAGAACTTGTAGGCACTGAAGAACTCCGAGTAGATTCAGAAGTTCTAGACACAAAAGCAGTCTGTATCTTTGCAGATGCAGCAGGAGATGTAGCAACTGAACCACCATACAAGGAAGGATCTTGAGTGACATTTACCCGTCTTGCTTTACGTTTGTCCTTCATTTCTTGTTCCTCCAGTTTCTGAATAAACTCTACCAATGTCAATCCAGGTAGGTTTTCTCTCAATATGAGCACCAAAAAATTCCATTTGTCAGGTAATGCATCAGCCAAACAGTCTATCTTCTCATCCTCTGAATACTCAATACCATATTTTCTCGCTTCAGTTAACAAGTGTCTGTATCTGGTAATTAAAGCATCCAAAGTTTCATTTCCTATGATATTGAAATTTTCAAACTCCTTTCTGATGTCAGTAGCCTTCATTTTCTTCAGATTGGTATTTCCTTCAACTCTTGCCTTTAATGCATTCCAAAGACTGTAAGCCGTCTTGTGTTCATCAAACTGATGCAAAATTTGATTGGGAATGGCTTGACTCAATAACCAATACGCTTTCTTCTCTGAGTCATACTTTTTCCTTTCATCTACATCCAATCTTTCCAAGAGTTGAAATAAATCAGTACCAACTACTCTTGGTCTCTCATAAGGAGATAAGATTCTTTCCCATAAATTTGTATCCGTGCCATTCAGATGAGTCTCAAATCGTCCTTTCCAACTGTCATAATCAGCTAAATCCAATAGCTTTGGCACTTTATTTGTACTACCCACTTCATTCTCACTGATTAAAATGTTCTGAAGTTTGGAATTCTGACTTGCCATCGCAGCGTACATGTCAGACATGATTTTAGAAATAAAAGCAGCGAACCTTTTTCCAAAATATCACTAGCCGAACCTCAAAAGAACCTCAGCCGAACCTTCAGACGAACCTCAGCCGAACCTATGGACTAAAATTCGTCTTAGCCGAACTTTCAGGCGAACCTCAGCCGAACCTATGGACAAAATTTGTCTTTTGAGCAGCGAACCTTTAAGCAACGAACCTTGAACTCACGAACCTTTGCACAGACAAACCAAGAAACTGGCGAACCTTTAGTTCCAACGAACCCTCAGCCGAACTATACACAGTAAACAGCGAACCTCTGCCGAACTATCACCCAAACTTGCCGAACCTTGACAAAAATCTTTGCCGAACCTTCGCCGAACTATAGCCGAACCTCTGCCGAACCTTCAGCGAACTATCAAACGAACCCTCTGAAAAACCTTCTAGCAGCGAACCTTTGTCTTCAGCAAGTCACAGGTTCGTCCCACGAACCTGTAGCGCAGATTTTGAAATTTTTGAGCGGGAAACCTTCCAAAACTTCAAAAAATCCTCCCAAATCTCTACCAAAACACCTCCAAAACTTCAATTGTTGTAATTCAACAACAATTGATGATAAACACAGTCACAAATCACCAGAAAATCAATCAAGAAGAAAGTAGAAAGTAGCCATTGATGAACTTCATATCTTCAACTCTTCAATTGCTTGAAATCCTTGAATTTGTAGGCAGCAGGCGCGCAAATTACCCAATCCTGACACGGGGAGGTAGTGACAATAAATAACAATACTGGGCTCAAACGAGTCTGGTAATTGGAATGAGTACAATCTAAATCCGTTAACGAGGATCCATTGGAGGGCAAGTCTAGTGCCAGCAGCCGCGGTAATTCCAGCTCCAATAGCGTATATTTAAGTTGTTGCAGTTAAAAGCTCGTAGTTGGACTTTGGATTGGGTCGGCCGGTCCGCCTTCAGGTGTGCACCGGTTTACTCGTCCCTTTTGCCGGCGATGCTTTCCTAGCCTTAATTGGCCGGGTCGTGCCTCCGGTGTTGTTACTTTCAAGAAATTAGAGTGCTCAAAGCAAGCCTACGCTCTGATACCACTGTAGGTTTGGTGAAACCGTTCAGGATCGAATCACAAGTTCTACAAACTATCAACTACGTGCGGAATCCATAGTCAATATGTATAAAAGTCAAGAACACAAGCAAATCCATAAACACATCTTTGATTATCAACAAATGATAACAAAATTCACTCAGAACTACAGACTTCTCACACAGAGAGAATCAGCAGATCTAACTCAAAGTTTTACTGAAAAACCAAAAACAACTTCTATTTATATAACAGACCAGCGAACCTTAGGTTCGTCAGCCGAACCCTAAGGTTCGCTAAACAAACCCTTAGGTTCGTCAGCCGAACTATCTCAAGGTCATAGGTTCGCCGAACCTATCAACACAATAGGTTCGCCGAACCTGCCTAGGTTCGTGGGCCAGACGAACCTTGACAAACCTTTAGACGAACCTTTACAAAATCAAAATAAATACAACTTTTGAATAGCAAACAATTACAAATATGCACTAACAAAAACTAAATATATAGACATCCGGATTCACTTCATCCGTGACTGTTTCGAACGGAAACTAATTCATCTTGAAAAGGTCCACACCAATGACAATCTAGTAGACCTTTTCGCAAAACCGTTCGACACAGCACGCTTTCATCACTTGCTTGCCTCTCTCAAACTAATAAGCTTTAATTAAAAACATTTTTGTAAATACATTAAAATTTGTGTCCTAGTTTGTTCACAAATTTAGGGGGAGAAAATTTACAAAACAACAAAAAGATTTTTCGTTCTTTGAGTCAAAATATACAAAAACAACACAAAGATTTTAGTCCTTTTAAGTTAAAGTCTTTAAGAAAATACAAAAAGATTTTTGGTCTTTGAGTTAGTCTAAGATGATCTACGAGTTTAGGGGGAGTTAGGATTCTTTTGAAAACCTAAGAAAAAGAAATCCTACCTCTTGTATTCAAAGAAAATTACAAAATATTTTATCTTTTCAAAGTTTAAGAAAATACAAAAGAAGTTTATTTGGACAGGCAAAGTGAATCGATCAAATAGGGAAGTGAAATAATTCTAAGGATCAAAATTTTACTATCTTTATAAGATTTCTAAAAGAATAATAACTTTGAATATCTACTATACACTAAGAAGTTGAAACAAGTTTTTCAAAACATAAAGAATCAGACTTGATCAAATTAAAATGTATATAAATAAATAAGTGTGAAACTATGACCATTAGATAACTATGAATGTGTGACAACTATTTGACTTCTTGATTAAATCTTTGAGTCAAAACAAGATTGTGTTTCAATAAACTTGAAATTGTGTTAGAAAAACTCTGGTATTTCCTATGTTTTGTGCAAACAAAGAGCGGGAAATACCTACTGAAGCATCCTATGTTTTGCGTAAGCAAAGACCTTGATGTGTGACGTTAAGACCAATGTGTCTGCAGATCAGAAAAATAAAAGATGCCAATGAGCACAAGATGATAGAACCCCTTCTTGTTCTTGATTCTAACCTAATAGATCTGTTCGTTTCTTTTCTTTTCTTTTCTTTTCTTTTATCACCTAAAACTCTGTCAAAATAATTTTAAGTTCGTTGAAACAGAATCAAAGTTTGAAACAAAGGATTTAACAAGACTGATAGGTTGCATATTAATCTAGTCTTACAATCTAATTGTTCACAAATTTTCCATAAGATATTTTCAGAAAAACTTGATCATATAACTGATTTTTAAGAGATGGAATAACGAGTGGAAATCATTGGTGGGGAATAGTTATTTAAAGGTTGTGCTTCGTTAAGAAATTAACTAAGCTGGTAAAATTTTGATAACAGATTTGATCCCACAAATTTGAATCGACAAAACTTAAACTTGTTCAAATTTTATTTTATTTTATTTTATTTTATTTTATTTTAATTTTATTTAATCTAAGTTAGAATTTTTAAATCGACATAAACTAAATGTGTACTCGAAATTGAGTACACGAAATAGCGTATTCGAAATGACCCTATAAATAGTCCAACCGTATTAAATTTCGAATACCACTATTTCGAGTACACGTTTTCTCACTTCGAGTACAGATTTTCTTTCTCTTAGGCTGTAGATACATGTTTTGTCCCTAGTTCGGTTATGTAAATGGCTATCATGTAATCATTCAAAGTATTAATGGAAATTGTCTTTATATCAAATTCATCATGTTTATGTTTATTGATTATTAATGTTTATCTAAGTGTTTGATTTGATTATTAAATGTTTGAGTATGAAAACTGCTCATTCGGCCGAATGACTCTAGAATGAAGTCATTCGGCGAATGAGAGTTGTATCGAATGTCTAAGTTCAGAATGAGTCATTCGCCGAATGACTCATTCGAATGACTGCTCATTCGAGCTTAGTCATTCGCCGAATGAGCTGCTTCGGCCACTCATTCGGCCGAATGACTACAGCTTATAAATAGAAGTTCAAATCATTTCAAACCTAACTTTCCAGAGCCCTCCTTCTTCCCTAGCACTCCAGTGTCAAAACCCTTGATGATTTGAGCGGTTCTTGTGCTTCCAAGTTCGATTTTCAACCCGTGGTGTTCGATCGTTGCTTCCAAGTTGTTCTTACAGCCTCGGATCACCACGGTTTCTGTTGGTTTCGTTTGGAAAACCCTGGAATAGGATTCCGCACAATCCCAGAGGTTGTCGAGTAGTTTTTCTTTGGATTCGGATTGTTTCCGAGCTCCCGATCGGACCAACAAAGTGGTATCAGAGCTTTGGCTCTTGATTCTACTCGATTTCCATCCAAAACCATCAGATTTGAGTTACCCAAAACCCTGATTTTCGTAACTTCCAAAAACCCTTCATTTCTTGCTTCCAAAGTCACTATTTCATTGAGATTTCAAGTGTTTTTGTGGTTCATTTGATATAATTTCTTCCCAATTGGTTAATCATCATGTCTTGAAGTTCTGTGCAAAATTTGGTGGCTAGATCTGGTCAAAATCGAAAGATATCGCGATTTTTGTTGTAAAAAAACCCAGATCGCCGAATGACTCTGGCGGCCGAATAAGATCAGCCGAATAGCCTCCCATTCGCCGAATAGCTCCTTCGACACTCTTCATTCGGCGAATAGCTCCTTCGCCATTCACATTCGCCGAATAAGCCTCATTCTCAATCCTCATTCGGCGAAAGACCTCATTCGATCTGCCATTCGCCGAATAGGTCATTCGACTTACCCATTTGCCAGTTCTCATACTCAGTCTCTCATTCGCCAGTTTCCACACATTCGGCCCCCGACATTCGCCAGTTTGTCAGTCATTCGGCCTTTGCTTCTGAAAAATTTTCTAAGTGTTGAATTTCATTTCTTCTGATAAAATGGAAGATTTAGCACTCATGGCTAATCAAAATCATCGTATTCAGACTCTTTTACTGACAGAAAATGAAACCGGGAACTCAAACAAAGCTCCTAAGTTGTTGAATTTAGATGATTACCCTCACTGGAAATATAGATTTGAGATCCACATCAATGGGGTGGATACCAATCTGTGGATGATGATTGAAGGAGGTTATTTGCGGCCTCTGAATGAAGATGGAACTCCTATGCTAGTCACACGGATGACTGAGCCTCAGAGGAAGTTGTATGATTATGAGAAGAAAGCCTATGCTATTTTGTCACAGTCCATTGCCACTGATATCTTTCATCAGTTTAGACAGTTTCCTTCGGCTAAGCTTCTGTGGGATGCATTGCAGCAAAGATATGAGGGTAATGATGCTTTGAAGAGCATTAAGTCTAAAGCTTTGAAAAAGGAATTCAACAGCTTTATGTATGTGGGAAATGAGTCCCTGGATGAGTTGATTGCAAGGTTTTATCATCTGTTGAGTGAGCTGTTCAACCACGAGGTCAAAACCACAACTCAAGAGAAGATTCAATGTTTGGCAGATGCACTACCTCCAAAATGGGAGTCCTTCTTGATGGTACTCAAGCAAAATCAGATGATGGCTCATATGGACATTAATGATTTCATTCAGAAGCTAAAAGAGCAGGAGATAGAGAACAAATGGAAGGCCAAGAGGGTTGCACAAGTTCAAGATCCTTCTCTATACTACTCCACTCCAACAGTTGATAAGTCTACAACTCATGCTCCTCTGAAAACTGCCTTTGTGTCTAAAGCTTCTGAAGCCCCATCTGCAGCTCAGATGCACTTTAGCCCATCTTCTTCATCGAGCTCACAACAAGAGCATCATCAGCCTACTGCAAGTCTGAAGACAGAGAACTTTGATAAAGTCACAGTTGAGATTGCTAAAGAGCACATGGGTCTTCTGTCAACATTGGTTAGTTCATATGATGGATTGGTTGCTGGTCAGATTGGCAATCCATATTTGACCAATGATGACTACTCTCAAATTGATCCTGATGATATGGAAAGAATTGACATCATGTGGGCATTGGCTAGTGCAGTCAGAAGAGCTAAGGAGTTTGTGAAGAGGACAGGAAAAGACATCAATCTAAACAAGGAGTCCAAGTTTGGATTTGATATGGCTTCTGTTACATGCTACAACTGTGGTGAGAAAGGACACTTTGCTAGACAATGCAAACAGCCAAAGAAAGCTGGAAACAAGAACCCATTTCAGCATCAGAAGTATGCTCCTGCTAATTCTGAAAGGCGATTAGTTCCTATTGATTCTCCTACAACAGCTGGATCCTCATCTTCTGGTAGTAAAGCCTTGATGGTTCAACAAGATGAAGGGGTAAATTGGGACTTCAGATTCAATGCTGACAAGGATGATCAAGAAAAAGCATGTGTGGCAGAGATTCAGATTTCTGATGACATTGTTGAAGAAAGCTGTCAGGGAGATGTGTTGGTGACTGATGACAAAGCATCAAGTTCAGACTCAGAAAGTTTGACAGATTCTGACACTCAAGAATCTGATGTAGAAGCTGATGACTCTTCAACTCAATTTGCTTTGATGGCAAACTCTTCTGCTTCTACTGATTCTTCTGAGCAGGTATACACTGATTGTTCATCTTCTAAATCTGATTGTTTCAATTGTGTTGATCTTAGAAGTAAGGTCCTTGCTTACCAGAAGCACAACAGTGATCTTATGACCGATCTCGACCTGTGCATTGAAGCAAACAAAGTTTTAAAATCTAATGAAAAAGATTTTCAAAATAAAATTGATCTTTTAAATAGACAACTGCATGAGGCCGAGATCGCTGTTCTGAACAAGCAAGATGCTATTACTTCTTATCTCAATACCATAAATGAGATTAAGAAGAAATTAGCATTAGTTGAGTGTGATTATGAGACTTTGGGACAGAAGCTCAAGAGCTATGAGAGCTCCTCTTATATCATTGAGCATATGATCAGTAGAGGTACTGATCAGGGGAAGGAGCAGGTTAATTATCAAAAATGTCCTCCACCAATCCTAAATGCCTTTGTCAACACTCCAAATGACAAAGATGTAAAGGATTTTCAAGTTACTACTCCGTTAGTAGTTGATCCAATTAGTCTGAGTGAAAATCAGAGTTCATCTCAGACTAAGGATTCAAGGGTGGATGGAATTGTGGAAGATTGGGTTTCTGATTCCGAGGATGAATCAGAGTATTCATCAAAGCAGAGTACTCCTCGGAATCAAACTACTAGTGTAATGAAAGGTGACCCAATCTCCAAATCAAAGATTTACAAGGAACTCTGCTTTGTTAAAGCTTCACAGGAGTCTGAAGCTAATTGTGCTACCAAATCAGCTCAATTTGGTAACAAAGGAAGGAAGGGTTTGGGTTTCGAGCAAGATTGTCAAAAATCAAATGTTTTTAAAACAACTAAAAAGTCATTTTCTGATTTAAAACTCTTTCATAAAAAAGGTGTTAAAGTCTGTTTTGAGTGTGGTGAACCAGGGCACATTGTGAGGTTTTGTCCTCAGTTGATCAGACCTAAGGTTGTCCCTTTCATAACCTTAAAGTCTGCTTTACCAAAACCTAGCAAATCTGTGTCTAAATCTTTTCAGTTAAAATATTCATTTCACACTCAGCCTAAGGGTTCGGACAAGGGTAAAGGAAAGTTGGAAACATTGATGGTTCCAAATGAGATTAATGTTAACCAATCAAAACAATCATCCATTTATCTGAAAACCTCTTTTGATAAAAATGCAATTTGGAAAGTTAAATCATCTGAGGTGTCTGTTCCACAAATTTCAGATAAACCTATTCCTAAGGGAAAATGGATCGATGTTTGGATCCGAGACTCAATGGGTCAACCCAAGACCGTAAAGGCTTGGGTTCCCAATGTAAACTGATAGTCTCTTTATTGTGCAGGTTGCCCCAAACGCTGGAGTGAGCAGCAATTGGATCGTTGATAGTGGGGCTTCCAGACACATGACTGGTGATATTTCGCTGCTCACCAATGTGAATGCAGTTCGAGGTGGCTATGTAGCCTTTGCTGGAGACAAGGGTGGTTTTATTACAGGAGAGGGAATTTTGACAAATGGACAAGTTTCGTTCGACCATGTCAGATACGTCAAACAGTTGGAAAACAACCTCCTGTCAGTCTCTCAGATTTGTGACAAAGAGTACAAGGTTCTGTTTGATGATTCAAAGTGTTATATTCTCAAGCAAGGTGTGCAGATACCTGAAAATTGGATTTTGATGTCTGCTCCAAGAAAACAAGACTTGTATGTTCTCAATATGGCCACAGCTTCAACTACATCCTCCATAGCTTCATGTTTTATGACAAAGGCAACTGAAAAAGATTCAATCCTTTGGCATAAGAGGATGGGCCATTTGAGTTTACGTAAGATGAATCATCTGGTACACAACAGTTTGGTTGAGGGAGTTAGCTTGAAAAATTTTAAGCTGTCTGATATCTGTGTTTCATGCAAGAAAGGAAAGCAGTCTAAGCAGTCTCATAAGCTGAAAAAGTATCATTCAATCAATGTTCCTCTTGAGCTTCTCCACATGGATTTGTTTGGTCCAGTAAATCGGAAGAGTATAGCTGGAGATCAATACTGCCTGGTTATCACTGATGAATACTCCAGATACTCTTGGGTCTTCTTTTTGAAGGAGAAATCAGAAACGTTTGATTGCATTCAAGTTTTGGTTACCAAACTTGAATCGCTCTATAAGCTCAAGATTCGTCAGTTTCGAACTGATAATGGAACCGAGTTCAAAAATCACAATATGGAGAATTTTTGTAATGCAAAAGGCATTGTACAACAGTTTAGTGCTCCATATGTTCCACAGATGAATGGAGTTGCTGAACGCAAGAATAGGACATTGATTGAGGCTGCTAGAACTATGCTTGCTGATTCTTCTCTACCGGTTCAATTTTGGAATGAAGCTGTTGCCAATGCTTGTTACACATTGAACCGGGTTCTTATTGTGAAGAGACATGGGAAGACTTGCTTTGAACTGCTTCATAACCGAAAGCCAAATCTTAAGTATCTAGAACCATTTGGTGCTCCATGCACCATGCTTAAGAAACATGAGCAGGGCAAGTTCAATGAAAAGGTGGAAGAAGGGTACTTTCTTGGGTACAGCACTCCAAATAAGCGAGTTTACAACATTGCAACTCATAATGTGGAAGAGTGGTACCATGTGGATGTTCAGAAGTATACAATGCCCCCACCTGGAAAAGGGCCAGATTGGATGTTTGACTATTCCAGTCTTTTTGACTCATTCAATATGCCCCCCATGTACTCAGATGAAGATGTAGCTGTTCAGATGTTGTATGATGTGCAGAATGCACCCGATGCTACTTTTCAACCTACATCTACATCTGGTCCCTCTACACAGGTAAATGATGACAGCTCAGACACAGATGACAATCCCCCAGCTGCTCCTGAACCAGTTGTTGATAATCTTGTACCTGATCTTGAGGACCTGAATTTGAATAACTTAGATCCTGAGGTTGAGGTTCCTGCTCATCCTGTTGGAAGAATTAATCGAATTCATCCTCAAGACAACATTATAGGGAGTCCTTTAGATGGAGTAAAGACTCGAAGTCAGATTTCTTCAGGTGGTCTTGCAGACGTTCTTGATTTTGCAGATGTAAGCTTTTGTGCTCATTCCTGCTTTATATCTCAAGTGGAACCGCGTACCGTCACTGAAGCCCTCAAAGAAGAATCATGGGTAGACGCCATGCAAGAGGAACTGCTGCAGTTCAAGAAGTTAGGGGTCTGGCAACTAGTTGATAAACCCAAAGGTGCAAAAGTCATTGGAACTAGATGGGTACTTCGTTGCAAAAAGGATGATCATGGGATAATTGTGAGAAACAAGGCTCGTCTAGTGGTTCAAGGATTCAGACAGATAGAGGGATTGGATTATAATGAAGTGTTTGCTCCGGTCGCTCGATTAGAAGCCATTCGTATCTTTCTGGCTTATGCATCCTTCAAAAGGTTCAAGGTTTATCAGATGGATGTAAAGAGCGCGTTCCTTCATGGAGTTATCAGTGAAACTGTGTATGTCAATCAACCTCCCGGATTTGAAGATCCACTGCATCGTGATAAAGTCTACAAGCTAGACAAAGCTTTGTATGGATTACATCAAGCCCCGAGAGCGTGGTACGAGACACTTTCCACTCACCTTCTGAACAACGGGTTCAGAAGAGGTGTCATTGACTGCACTTTATTCATCCGTGAGAAGGACAGTGATTTACTCTTGGTACAAGTATATGTGGATGATATTATCTTTGGATCCACAAATGATAATCTGTGCAAGGAATTTGAGACTGTGATGAAAGAAAAATTTGAAATGAGTTCGATGGGAGAAATGAAGTTCTTCTTGGGTTTACAGGTGGATCAGTCTGAGGCAGGGATTTTTATTCATCAAACCAAATACGTTGGTGATATTCTGAGCCGGTTCAGTATGTCTGATGCGAAGCCTGCTGGTACCCCACTGGCGATTAATCACGGGATTACTCCAGATGAAAAGGGGGAGTTAATTGATGCCACTCTGTATCGGGGAATGATCGGATCTCTCATGTATCTCACTGCCTCTCGGCCAGATATCATGTTTGCCACTTGCTTGTGTGCACGTTACCAATCCAAACCAAGAGTATCTCACCTGATTGCTGTCAAAAGGATTATGCGTTATCTGAAGGGTACACCGGAACTTGGCTTATGGTACCCTAATGATGATAACTTTGAACTTACTGCATACAGTGATTCAGATTATGGCGGATGCAAAAGAGATTTCAAGTCAACATCTGCGGGTTGTCAGTTCTTTGGAAACCGATTGGTCACCTGGCAGTGCAAGAAGCAGACGTCGGTGTCTACTTCAACCTGTGAAGCTGAATATATTGCTGCTGCAAGTTGCTGTTCTCAAATCATCTGGATTCAACAGCAACTCAGGGACTATGGGTTACATTTTTCTAACACTCCTATCTATGTTGATAACACTGCCGCCATAGCTGTCACTAAAAATCCAGTTCAGCACTCCAAAACTAAACACATCGACATAAAATATCACTTCATACGTGATTGTTTTGAGAAGAAATTAATCGATGTTGTTAAAATTCACACCGATCACCAAAAAGCCGATCTTTTTACAAAAGCTTTTGATAAACCCAGATTTTTATATCTGTTATCGGCTAATGGTGTTTTTCACAAGGATGAAGTTCAATCCTCATCTGAGTCTAACAAATGATCATCACTTTAATTAGATAGTTTTATTTATTTTTAGTATTTTCATTTTCTATAGTATAGTTGTCTTTTATTAACAAAAACACAAAAAGATTTTCTATTTTTAGGTTTTTAGGGGGAGATATAGAAAATTGAAAAACCAAAAACAATAGAAATTTGAAAATCCAAAAACAATAGAAAAATGAAAAATGAAATAGTCCTGTTTAATGACATAACACATTGATTTCATTATGTCATAGAAGCAGAAATGAATGCATGAGCTAAAATCACAAGGAAATAATGATGGGATGTACTGATAGGCTGACTATACAAAATAAATAAACAATATATGAGAACTTAGAAAGTTTGATTTGTGGGATCCAATTTATTAAGGCTTTTGAGTGAGAAATGGTTTTTGACTCAAATCAAGCATACACCTGTCATCATGGAATCAAATGAGTTTTCATTCAAAGAAAAATAAAGGCAAGCTGGTATTAAGCTTGAGGAAAATCAAAAACAAGCTGGTATTAAGCTTGATAAAGAAAAATTAAAAACAAGCTGGTATTAAGCTTGAAGAAAACCTAATGCAAGCTGGTATTAAGCTTGAGAAAAACTTAAACAAATAAAAATAAAGTTCGATTCCATACATGTGCCATATTGCTGGGACGGACCTAGCTGAAGCCATCCATGTGGATAGAACAAGAAAAACACAAAAAGATAATGAATGATTGAATCTTATTGAATTCATGATGACTGGTATTAAGATATGCTGAAATGAATTTTGAACTAATTTTGATCTTAATTGATGAAATGAATTGGGGAACTCAATCAGAAAATATGAGGGATCATTTAGTTTGTTTAAGAGTTGAGTATTGTTCAGTTTAAATTTGGACAAATATATCAGTAATCGTGTCAATATGAAATTGTGATTGAAGTGAAGCATTCATTGAAGGTTATATGATGTGATCAGAGATTTGTGTTATCTTATTAATGGGCTTTTCACAAAAATATGTGTTTACTTGTGTTTATTTGCTTTTAATTTGTGTTTGTACAGTTGTTTAGTTGTCTCAGAAAAATACAAAAAGATTTTCTATTTTCAATTTTGTTTTAGATGATCATTTGTAGATTCGGATGCCTGTCATATCTGAATCCTGAACCAACTAGACATATCTTCATAATTGGTTTAAAGTCTGGTGCACAAAATGTCAAATCCTTGAAAGTTTGGATTTTGGAGATGCCCATGTCTCATTCGTACGAATGAGAGACAGAATGAATTCATTCGGCCGAATGAGAATGAGTCATTCGACCGAATAAGCTTCTCAGAATGAACTTCATTCGGCGAATGAAGAGTGTCGAATGTCTCTTTCGACATTCTCATTCGGCGAATGAACTTCATCGATTGACTCATTCGCCATATTCATTCGGCGAATGGAACATAATCTTTGTGACCTTTCGCTTAGCTCATTCGGCGAATGAGTGCACAGTATATAACTGTGTTTCGGCCGAATGAGGGTCATTCGACCATTTACTCTTTCGCGACATCAGAAGAAACCCCATTCGGCGAAACACACACTTAGTCATCCTTTTCGATTTCTTGTGACTGTGACAGATCTTGCCACTGATAATCTTATTGTTCTCATTCTCAGGTATATGGAGATCAAATTTCAGCCGATTCCATCCATGAAATCATCTCTAACAGATTCAAATTTAGGGTTTTAGGGTTTTTGATTTCGCCCAACGAATAATCTGTTAAGATGGACCTAAAACTCGAAATGTCATGTATTAAATATGCTAATCGGTCGTTTCTGAGTGCTGTATAACAAGTTTTTGGGATTGATTTGAGATTTTGGACAAAAGGGATTTTGAACTGTCATACTGCCGAATGTCGTCATTCGGCGAATGACTCATTCGGCGAATGAGCCTCATTCGACGAATGGATCATTCGGCGAATGAGCAGTCATACTCAAGTCTCATTCGACGAATGAGAGTCATTCGACGAATGAGCCTCATTCGACAGATAACTCATTCGGCGAATGGACTCATTCGGCATATCAGAAGAAAGTTAATCTGATTTTTGTTAAATCTCATTGTTTAATTGATCATCTTGTACTGATATGTGTATTTCTTGTATTGTGCAGCATGGCAGGATACAAATCAGTACCGAAGCATAACATCTGTGCCCATCTTGATCTGACGACTCCGAACGCGAAGCATTATGCTGATATCATTACTTTCCTGAGGCGTTCCAGGATTTTCACTGCCATTTCGACCGTTCATGTGCCTTATTTATCACATCAGCAGGATTTCTGGACATCAGCTGATATTGACTGTGAGGCCGAGCCTACAGTCATTAGGGGCAAGGTCAGAGGTCATGACGTTGTAGTGTCAGCTGAGCACATACGGAGGGTGTGTGGTTTTCAGGACTCTCCGGATCATCCATTTCTTCTTGACAGATTTCTAGTACGTGGATGCTTCCTCAGATGCAAGTACGAGGGAGATATTGGAGCCGGGATTTTGAACAAAGCGTTCATGTCCCCGCAGTTCAAGTACTTGGCGCATGTACTTGTACACTGCCTTGGCTCCAGGAGAGGAGGTTTCGATGATATGCGCGAAACCATACAGTGCGCATTTGCTGCCCTTGTGCTCAACAAACCATTCAACTTCTCCGAGATGGTTTTTCTGCACATGAAGGAGAACGTGGGGCTGAAGGGTGACAAGAAGTTTTTGATGTACCCTCGATTCATACAGCAGATCATTGATGCACAGATTCCAGATCTCCAAAGCTGAATGCTGACATTATCAGATTGGAGCACATGAATGACATAACTCTCAACAGATTTTTGTCATACCGAGGGAAGGAGAGGAAGCCTACTACTCGATCATTATTTGGTCACCTCTCTCGACCTGACTACAGGGCTCCAGCTGGAAGGAGATGGAGACACGATGACTCCGATTCAGATGTGGAGGACATTGTGGTCCCAGTTGGTGATGATGACAGTGATGGTGATGAGGGAGATGGTGATGCAGGCCCGAGTGGTGCTGGTGTGGAGGTGAGCACTGTTGCTGTTGAGAGCACAGGTGCGGGTGAGATGCCATCAGTACACATAACCACTGCTGCTTCAGTGAGCATGGTTGATGTTACTGCTTCTGGTGTTGGAGCTGATGTTGTTGTGTCTACAGCTCAAGAGGAGGATGTGGATATCGAGTCACTGATGGACTTGGATTTCTTGTCTACTACTACTTCATCAGTGACTGCTCCTCTCGATGTCTCTATTCCACATTCCTCAGGTGGTGATGATGAGTCAGAGGACTCGAGTGAGGAAGAAGGTGTAGCAGGTGAAGGTGATGAAGAGAGTTCTGATTCTGAGAAGACTCATGATGATGAGTTTGAGAAGGTGGATGAGGGTGGAAGAGTGGTGATGAGGAAGAGAAGGAGGACAAATGATGATTTGGAGGATATTGCTGATACGATATTTACTCCGGAGTTTGACATTTCTCCCACTCCAAGGTCATCTGCTCCTACTTCCACAGCTACGATATCTTCTGCTGGTGCTCCCACCTCATCCCGAGCTGGAAGGGGAAAGAGAACCCGATTCTCTTTCCAAAGGAGGTCAGAACTGACTACAGCTGCTGCAACTACTGTCACATCAGTAGCAGCTGTGTCAGTTTCTTCACTGACAAGGACAAGGGCCATTCACACTCAGGCCATTACTGCCCCTCTGTCCACTCCTTTCATTCGAGAGCCTGTTTATGTTGCTGCTTCCTCTGGCCCCTCCACAGTTCGTGCTGATGTTCATATACCTGCTGTTTCAGTTGTAGATCAGCTTAGTACACTGAACAGTATGGTCTTGAGACTGATGAGGAGAGGAGCATGGAGCAAGAGAAGAAGAATAAAGAGCAGGAGTTGGTTATTGCTCAGCTCACGCAGAGGATTGAAGAGCAGGATACTCTGCTGCTTCAGGCTGCAGACCAGAGGGCCGATTTGAGGGCCAGGTCTGCACAACAGGAGGAGCAGCTCCTGAAATATATTGATGAGCACAACCAGTTGGCTCTGACAGCCTCTGGTTTCAGTGATCGGATCCTGCAGCTAGAGTCTGAGAATGCTCGTCTAGCTGGACTTGTCGAGGGTTCGAAGGAGAGTACTCCCAGACTGGAAGGAGCTGAGGATCGTTCCGATGATTCAGACAAAGAAGATGAAAGAAGAGTCTGATGAGGAACAGGTGGATTACGAAGATTCAGATAAAGACGATGAGTCTGATGATGATGATGATCATGATGATGAGGCCAAGGACGGATCTGGGAATGGGTCTTCTGGTTCATCGAGTACTGATGATGATGACGATGATGATCAGGCCCCTCCCTCATCAGAGATTCGATCCAAGAAGGCCAATGATAAGAAGAAAGCCTGCTCTCCACCTCCTCCTGCACAGACAGATGAACCCAAAGCTACTGAGGAAGTCCAAGCTGTGCCTCTGAGACGTCAACTCGATGAGACTCTTACTATGATCTTAGACGCTCAAGGCATTATACAGCACTCAGTGAGCTACGACAAGGAGGAGGGTGAAATCATACACTGCTTGTCAAAAGAGCAAATAGCCGAGCTGTTCAGGTTGAATCCTGATGAGGTGGTCACTGAGGACACCTCTGTACCCAGTACTGCAGAGCCCGAACCAGAAATTTTGATGATGTAGATGAAGTCATTTTGGAAGACATCACAGAAGAAGAGTATCCGAAGTATACATCGGCTGAAGCTGAGTTGCCTACATTCACTGAACCATTTGATCAGGAAACGGAGGATCTCTTGGTCAGATATCTTGAAGAGCAAGTAGAGGCTAGCAAGGCTGAAGCTGATGACTTAAAGAAAAGAAAGGAAGAATGGGCTGCGTACTGGGAGGTACTAAAGAAACAAAGCACTGAGAAGATGCCAGCAACGCACAAGAAAGTCTACAGGACCAAAGGATATAAGGCTGGAGGTCAGATACTCAGCTGGGCATACTTCCATGATCTTGGGTGCTACGCAGTAAAGAGGGAAAAGGGTATAGATTACTTCAAACACCCGCATGATTTCAAGACGCTGCCTGGATTCGAGGTCAATCAACTAGCACGTCTGAACATGCTATACTGTGAAGACTCCGGGATGTCTGCTTGGTTCTCTCGACAAATCAAGTATGAATACCGGAAGAGATGGGTGAATTTTCAGCCGCAGCAGCCAGAGAGGTACTATCTACCAGAGATTGACGGAGATACCCGGAAGCATAAAGTAATCCTGAAGTGGCTTCCCCCTAAAGTCATGAAGAAGATTCCTTTACGGAAGATGCGTCAAGACTTTATGGAGGGCTTCCGATGGTGGTACTATGATGGGAGAAACCGGTGAGGCTGTGATCGTGCTGTGCAAAGACAAGAAATGGGAAACTGTCAGAGTTTTTGATCCCATGTGGCTGACCAATCTTTCATTGAATGATGTTAAAGCTTTCTATCGACATCAGATTTTCTTCGACGTACAGGATATGGAGCAGGCTCTTCAGTATATGAGAGTTATTCGTCTCTGTATCTGCTTAAAGATTCATGCTGGTGCTGATTGGAAAGCTATCTCAGACAAGATTGCAAAGAAAGACATTCCAAAGAGTTGAACTAGGTCCAAGGGGAGTATGTAGATACATGTTTGTCCCTAGTTCGGTTATGTAAATGGCTATCATGTAATCATTCAAAGTATTAATGGAAATTGTCTTTATATCAAATTCATCATGTTTATGTTTATTGATTATTAATGTTTATCTAAGTGTTTGATTTGATTATTAAATGTTTGAGTATGAAAACTGCTCATTCGGCCGAATGACTCTAGAATGAAGTCATTCGGCGAATGAGAGTTGTATCGAATGTCTAAGTTCAGAATGAGTCATTCGCCGAATGACTCATTCGAATGACTGCTCATTCGAGCTTAGTCATTCGCCGAATGAGCTGCTTCGGCCACTCATTCGGCCGAATGACTACAGCTTATAAATAGAAGTTCAAATCATTTCAAAACCTAACTTTCCAGAGCCCTCCTTC